>CM061533.1:102473601-102612452 GCA_030545055.2 Neoaliturus tenellus
ATGTTTATTATTATTAATTCAATATGTAGATTCAATGAAGCATAAGAAAATGAGTTAAAGTTAAACTATTATTATTGTATAGAGTGTATAAATGCTACAATATCAATTGTTGGATGATGATAATAATAATAATAATGATATATAATAGTATTACTATATATAATATAATTATATATATAAGTATATATAATAGTAGTAACTATGGATGGAAAGGCACCGGAAACCTGTAGCAGCTGCAAGGAAAAATTACCGAAAACGGGGGACTTCGCCGTGTGTTCGGCTTGTTGTGGCGGTTTGCACCTCGGATCATGCAGCATCAAAAGAAAAACCTGGAGCTCACTGGGACTCAATGGTCAAGCTGGTTGGGTTTGTGCTAGTTGTAGAAAAGCTAAGAAGAGTTCTTCTGTGCACGTCAGTGGATCGGAAGATGAAGATGACAATGTAAGCAACCCGGACAGTAACTCAGAGGTTAGTAGCCTAGGTGTTCAAAAGCTATTTTGGCAAAGGTAACAACGTTACTGGAAATGAAGGGTAAGATAGATAGTATTGAGGCTTCTATGAAATTCTTAGCAGATAAATATGATTCTCTCCTTGAAGAAGTAAGTACCCTCAGATCAGAAAACAAACAGCTTAAAGCTGAGGTGGAAATGCTGCAAGGTAGGGAAAGGGCTTCAACAGAAGCAATAGGAAAACTTGGATCTGAGATGGCTGAGCTGGACCAGTACGGCAGAAGGTTCAACTTAGAAATACATGGACTCCCTTACTGTGGCGATAATGAAAAATTAGAAACAGTACTGTCTGAAGTGGCTCAGAAAATAAATGTTCAGTATGAGCCTAGGGAAGTGCATCAGGCGCATAGGCTACAGAAGAGAATGGACGGGAAACCACCAACAGTGATAGTGCAGTTCTACTCCAAGGTGACAAGAGACAAGTGGCTGAGGAATGGAAGAAGAGCCAAGATCAACAACCTTTATTTCAATGAGAATTTGTGCCCATACAACAGATCACTGCTTAAAGAGGCGAAGATCCGAGCCAAAACTCATAATTATAGATTTGTCTGGTTTAGTGGTGGGCGGTGCTCGTTAAGAAAGGAGAGAATGATAACATTTTGGTTATCAAAACGAATAACGATCTGAAAAAGATAAGATAAGCTGGGTGCAAAAGCCGCCTCATTCTAATCTCTTGGAATTTAGATCCTCAGTCATTCTTATCAGTAGTTGTGCAATAATCTCTCCTTTCTTTGGCAGCATCTTACTAACAACTGTTGATATTTATTACCTATATGTTATTGTATCCTTAACTACTAATAATTATAAATTTGTGTTTTTTGTTTGTTTTTTTTTCTCTCAAAGAGTTTATTTATGGTTAATGTAGGCCTATTGTTATTTGTTTTTGTTCAATCCTTTATTCATAGGCTATATTTATCTTTGTTCCTAATCCTATCGCACCTGACACTTATTGAAAAGCTGCAAACTTTTCATTTCCCTTTAATATTGATTCCCCAACTTCAGCAACAGATTTTCCACATTATATGGTCTATTTATAACTCACCAACTGACCTCCTCTCTACATCCAGTCAAATACCTGTTGTTACTTTTGTATTTATTTTTTTGTTTAATTTTCTTGTTAAGTTTTTACAGTCTATTTAACTGCATTATATAAGGTAAGGTAGGCCTAGGGTTTTTAACTAACTAGTTTGTATTCAAATGATGAATTTAAATTTCACAGATAACCGTTTATTTTTTTGTAATTTTTTAAATTTCAATGAATGGAGTACTTATGTAAATGAAGAAGGACTTAGTATAAGAATGGTACACTTAAATATAAGATCCATACAAAAACACTGGGACACAGTCAAGGTACAGATAGCTTTAAGTAACTGTGCTTATGATTTAATAGTTTTAAGTGAGGTAGCGTGTGGTGAACAGGAGGCGGCCTTATATAACCTACCAGGGTATACACAATTTACTCAACTAAGGAAAAATAAGGGTGGGGGTGGGTTGATGCTTTTTGTTAATGCAAGTAAATTACAGTTTACAAATTTTACAAGTCATGACACAAGCACATATGAACACATCACAGGGGAACAGGAGCTGATTGGTTCGAAAGATCTTGTGAAATGTATTATACATGCGGTATATAGACCACCCTCCTCCTGTAGTGGCTTTCCCCTTCCACTAGCCCTTAAAGAATTAGAGACCATCATAAGTACGTACAGAAAACATAAAAACTTTATTCTAATTGGAGACATCAATATAAATACAAAAGATAAGATCAATACCCATGTACAGTTTTACGAGGCTATGTTGGCATCTTGGGGACTAGAGAAGGGTATATGGGACTTTACCAGAGAGGAGATTAGGCAGGGAGTATTGGTTCAATCATGTCTAGACCATATTTTTTACAGATTCGAGGATCCGATTGAAAGACTGTACACAGGAATAATAAAAACAAAAATTTCTGACCATTACCCTATTGTTGCTCAACTAGAATTGAAGGGAGGAGGAAAAGGAGACACTCAGGTTGAAAAATATGAAAAACTAAATGAGCCGCTCTTAAAAATTAATCTAAAACAAGAAAATTGGAATTTAAAGAGTTATGATGATGTTAATAAAGGTTTTGAAGAACTAATAAATAAATTTTCTAAGATTTACAAAGAGAGCACAATAGAAGTAACAAAAAAGGAGGGAGGCAATCTGAGCAAAGACCATCTCACAAAAGGACATTAAGGAAAGAATGGATGAGTAATGAAATTTTGGAATTAATGAAAGAAAGAGATAGGAATTTTAGGTTATGGAAGGGGGACCCCTCAAATAATAGACACAGGGACCTGTATAGGCTACTTCGGAACAGAATTACTAACAGTATTAGACATAAAAAAGATAACTTTTATCAGAGAATTTTTGAAGACAATAAAAATAATACAAAAAAGGTGTGGGAAAATGTTAATGGGCTTCTGAACCGTAAGAAAAAATCCAGTATTGATGATACAATAGGCAATGCCATGGGTAGAACTATGCAAAAAGAGGATATTGTGAATGGCTTTGCTCAGTATTTCATTGATGGAGTGGAAAACATTAAACATAAATGTAATGAGAATATGGGCCGGACAAACTTTCATCTAGTAGATGACAGTATAAAATTTAACCTACACATACCAAGAGCAACCCCCGATAAAATAAAAACCATTATTAAAAAATTAAATCTGATAAGTCATTAGGGATAGATAATATAAGGATGAGAGATGTTCAATTAATAGCAGAGAAAATATCGGTACCACTGGCCAAGCTAATCAATTTATCAATTTCAAAAGGTATCTTCCCTGACTGTCTAAAAAAATCAGTTATAAGACCTATACATAAAAGTAAAAGTAAAAAGGAATTCCAAAACTATCGACCTATTGCAATACTGACTACATTTGATAAGATCTTTGAGAAATTTATATTAGATTACCTGAACAAATACCTAGAGGAAAATAGCATTCTTAGTGACAGACAGTATGGTTTTAGAAAGAAACCCAGTACACAGCAGGCTCTCGTAGAATTTGCAAAGGTAGTAAACAACATTATGGATAGTACATGTCATGGGTTAGGCTTGTTTATAGATTTTTCAAAGGCTTTTGATACGATAGAACATGAAAAAATAGTATTATCTTTGGAAAAAATAGGAGTGAGGGGTCCCTACCTAGAGTGGTTTGCCAGCTACCTAAAGGATAGATCATTTGTTGTTAAAGCTATAAACATACTAAGCGAGGTAAAAGAGATTAAATACGGAGTGCCTCAGGGAAGCCAGATTGGACCTGTTTTATATACAATCTATTTGAACGACATATTAAGCAAAATAACACAATGTGAGATATGGGCATATGCTGATGATATATTAATTTTCTCTGGTAATAAATTCCTACAAAATGCAATAGGTAACTTACAGAAAGACCTCAGAACACTAACTAAATGGGCTCATGATAACGGTCTGATTATTAATAAAGAGAAAACTTGTATTTTACATTTTCACCCCAAAAACATGAAATTTGAAGGAAACATTAAAATAAAATACCATGAATGTAAGTGCCTACATAACAAAACTGAATGCAAGTGTGATGATATTAGTCTAGAGGAAAAAGTTAAATACTTAGGCCTAACTGTGGATAATAAACTCATTTGGAAAGAACATGTTGCTGTAATAAACAAAAAACTTGGAGCATGTAATGCGATCATGTATTGTTTACATAATAAAGTTAATTCTGAGGTGAAGCTAGCAGTTTATAAAGCATTGTTTCAATCGATAGTTCGGTATGGCATAGACGTTTGGGGTACTGCAGCCAATACTCACTTAAATATAATAAATAGCCTACAGAGAAGATGCCTGAAGGCAATAGGCCTAAGTGGAAATGATGCAAGTTTGGTAGAATCGGATTATAGTATTGCTAAACAACTTACCCCAAAAGGATTATACACTTTTAATATCCTTGTTCATAACTTCGAAGTGGACACTTATAAGAAACAAAATAGAAAGCCTTTCAATACTAGACACTGTCGAAAATATATCACTCCGATTCCAAACACTGTGTATGGGCAGAGGTTGCCGGAGTACATTGTGCCATACCTTTACAATCGGCTGCCAGATAGGCTCGAAACCATAGGCTACATAAAAGCTTTTAAAAAATTGGTTTTTCAGTGGTTGACAGATACTGTTTCAGGCATTGATGTCATGTGTTAGTAGGCTAATTTAAAACTTAGGCTAAATTCAAAGGCAGAGCTAAAATGGTCTAGGACTACTTCAGCACCAAACCAAAAACAATGACATCTACACATTCAATCTTGGTACACATCAACACAACACAAACTCATTTACACTTTTCACACAAGATTCACACATACAGGGGAATAATAATTGAAAAATTGACACACACAGAAAAAGGTTTTGACTTTTATTGAAAAAGTGAGGTTATGTTGTTTTTGCTTGTCGAAACAGAACTGCAACTGGCAGTGAGTGGGGGCAGCTGGACATAGAGGAAGGTATTTGCTTCTCAATCTAGTCAACAAGCATTAGAGTATTATAGTCAATGTTTTTTTCTGTTTTTTTCTTTGTTGCTTTGATAAGTTTACTAGATTTTTAAACATTGTTTTAGTTGCTATTGTTGCTTCTGTATTGTTCAGTTTTACACTGCTTTGTTTTTGTTAAATATTTAATTGTTGGTATTTATAGTTTGTAGCTGCAATTAAAAATGAATGTTAAAATAGGTGCCTGCCCTAAACCGCCGTAGTTGTTTATATTGTAAATTACAATGATTGTTTTCTTTCAATGCAATTGAAAATAATTTGAAAAAAAGTAAAAAATGTTGTATTTAGTAAATTTATGGACCTCGCCGACAAGTTTTCTTTAACTTGGCGAGGCCATCTTTATGTACGTTTTTGAAATAAACATATTCTTATTATTCTTATATTCTTACTATTGTAGAACCAGGTTAATCGAGCCTCGCTCGTTGGTTTTCATTAAATTTTAATATAGTTCAATGGTAATAAAGCTATTAAATTTCCAACAATAACAAATTATACCTCTTCACAGTTAACAGCTGTTTCAAAAATCTGCTTAACATTAATATTCCTTTATTTTTGTATACATTTCGTTGTTATTTCGTTACCAAAATAGCAACCCATAAGACCAATGTTAAAAATTACGATATTTAAGCTTAAATTTAGAGCAGATTCGAATTTTTCTGGGATTGTGGGTGTTTCTAAACTCATTTTTGGGCCAAAACACTCTTAAATGCAAAGTTTGAGCAAAATGTACCGGCAAGATTTCGAGATCGTGGAACACACATCCCTTCAGACACTGCTCGTATTATAGTATAGGATTGACCACTCCCTATGTGCGGTCAGCTTTCGACGATTTGGGTGTCTGGCGATCCTGGGTTCCCAAGCCAAGATGTGAGTCTCTTTCTCATCGTTTTCCTAGAGCCTTTCTTTCTATATTTAAGGTCTTAGCTCGTCTTTATTCTTTTCTGAGCTAACCGTGCTCACCTTCTCCTTCTTGTCAACCCTGCACTACAGGTGTCCCCTCCAACTTCTTTTGATCACCAATTTCTGGAGGGTTCTGGGAGTGTCCCTGTTGTGTTGCAGAAACTGATGTGTTTCTCGCACTGCCCATGGTCTCCTCAGTGTATCATCTGAATCCAATTCACTTTGGTCCTTGGACAGGAAGTGCGGTATAGATGGAGGCATCAAACTCTGCATTGCCATGGGTAACCCCCTGCATGTAAGGCACCTTCTGTGTATCAGTATTGGGAAAACGGAGGTTCGGGGACCAGGGAACTAGGGGCATCCTGCGGGAAGAGGGCCTCCTAGGGTGTACCCGTTCTTCGCCAATGAACGGGAAGCCCCTTGCAGCACGATGTGCTGGTGACAAATAAATGACGAAAACAAACGACAAAAACGCAAACTAGACTACCAGACAGAAAAAGACACGGCGAACCATCGAGGAATGGGTGGAAACCTTTTAAGTGTCACCTAATCAAGCCGATTCAGCGGCACGAGCAGCATGCGCAGTGGGTTAGCCCCGCCACTGCTTACGACCTCCAGTGCTGTGACGACAAGGTTTTTGGTGGCACCAGTGAGACACGCATAGTCTCCGTTAGCAAAAAAACTAGCGGCAACTGAAGATGGCTGTACTCGACCTTTCTGAAGAAGAGGCCATCAGGCGCCTTAAACTCAACCATCTCTGCGTGGGATTCCTCAGCTGTGCGGTACGTTTGAGGACCATGGTCCTTAGGTGCTTCACGTGCCTGGACTATTGCACCGTCACAGCGAGTGCACGGGAAAGGATCTGTCCACTCTCTGCTACAAATGTGGGGAGACAAGCCCACACGATCATAAAACCTTGGTCAAACCGTTTGACTGCTTAATTAGCAGTGAACTGAAGTCAAAGGGTGTAGCCGCAACAGTCAACCATGTCGGCGACTAGTTGAATCCACACAAACATGAAGAGGATTCCCACCTAGTCAAAAACATTGTATTAACCATCAGATTATTGTTATGGTATATAAACATTGAAAATGTTAACTCTTTGTAAACCAATTTATCTGGTGTTTACCTATAGTTAATTTTTATGACGTAATGCTTGTATGTAAATAGAAACAAAACTCTAAATATATTTTTAATACGATATTTTTAATAAACACAATAGAAGTGTCGGTGGTATAATTTACTTTCAAAAAAATAAAACAAAATAATCTATAGAAATCCAGATGATTGTCATTATTAACAATATCACCACTTCATCTTAAAACCCATCGTTCATATAAGAGAAATCTAATTGGAAAAATCGTTATGTGCATGAAAAGCTTGAAATATTGAGTAGAATACGTAACAATGATTTCAGACCAATTATTTGATACTGCCATCAAGAGTAATTGAATCCCCGGAAAATCCCTTGAATGCTTGGTTCTAATGAGCGTACCCGTCGATATAATTGCTAATCCAATAATAGCATCAGGTGTTTTTGTACTTTTTTACTTGGACACCTATCTCGTTATTTAATTTAAAATAACATATTTAAAGACCCAAAACCAATTCTTTATTCGAGGATTTGATTCTATTGAAAACAACTTGATTTGTAATAGGTCAAAAAATCTGTGATAGTGTTAAGTGTGTCCACTCTGTTGGTTATAATTAACAAATAATAGATTTTACGTAATTAATGTAAGTATGAATAGCCTCTGAACCATTAATTTTACTGAATAAAATGTTTATAGTTATTAAATATAAACCTCAATTAGGCCTAAATAAATAAAAATAATTAAATAAATGATTCGCCGTATAGTCCGTTCTTGTAGTGAAACACTAAATTTGGTATGTTAAAAAACATCCTCAGGAAAAACGATGAAGTTTAAATCGTTTTCCGTTTATATTCACTGATATATACACAGTTACAGTACTGTGTTTTTATCGTGTTTTTAACACGCAGCAGTAATCTTTAACTACGAAAACGTACCTTTCAACATGTCATGTATTTAATTGTTTTATTCAACAATTAATTTGTTAAAAAGTTGTTATAGGCTTTATAAAATTTTCAGACACAAAGAGTTGGCGTAGGATTTCCTATATTGAATAATTGAAAGCTGAATACCTTTATTATTTAATTTTTGAACAAAAGGTTGTTTTTTTTTCATATTTTTACTTTTATTTATATTAAAAGTAATTTTTTTTACTGTTTCGTATTTATTACACTATGAACATTTTCGTAACACACTAAAGAAAACAAAAAGAATTCCAATGAAGTAAAAAATTATAACAAAGATCTGTGTTTATTCAGTTGTTTTGCAACTTTAAAAGGATTTATGTAACCAACTAATTTAAACTTAGGCACATTATCATTAAGAAATAATAATTGAAATCTACTGTACACTACTCTGTATAACCCTCCCGTCTCAGCATCAAAGGCCCAACTTTGTGGTAGCAGAGAGCAAACATAAGTTATGTTGAACTTTGACTTTCTGCAGCTGAGCTAATGAAACCTCTTTAACTTAGAATTTGTAACAATAAAAGTAAATACAAAAGATATATTTATTTATAAACATTCTTTTTGAGAAAAAGTATTTGATGTTAGTGCAATGATTATATCATTGTAGAAATAAAATGTGAGTTATAGTTACACGATTGAAACCTGACTATAACATGTTCGTTGAAATTGCTAATACGACTTATTTAGATAACAAAGGAAAATGAAATTAGCAAGATATAAAACGTTATAATGCCAACATTCTTTTTTAAATTTTATTAATAAAAGTAATTATCAACTATTATTACACTTTTTGAATATTTTTGGGAAAATTTAATCATCAACAATGGTCACTGACTTATCAATAACCTTTTCAATATAAGATCTGAACAATCAAAACTTAAATATTGAATAACGTTTTGTTGTTCCATAATTCTATTTTTGATGAATCGAAGTATATAGAACAAACTAGTTTGAAAACAAATCACGGTTGATTCCCAACGGATATCTGAAGAAAACATTTCCTCTGGTTCGTAGAAGTCCATGTTTATAGAGTGTAGTGCAGTATGAATGAATAGTTTCCTTGTCTCACAACTGTATCAAACGAGGTGAAAACATTTTTATATTATTTCAGTTTTATTTACTATAGTATCAAGTAGTCTCTCCTCAAGATAAACATAAAAACAACAAAAAAAATGTTATATCCCTATGTAGTTTGACAGTCCCTTTAACATATTTCCATAAATAATGTACACAATATTAACTTTTAATTTATTTACTGCACGGTTAAAATTATAATAAAGTTTTTGTCAAATAATGTGATGAGTTTTTTTTTTAAATCTAAACAGTTTAAGCCTCAAATGCCTCAAACAGCCTCGTATTGTAAGGTATCCAGACTGTAGGACATCGCCTATCTCCAAAGTTTCCGTTAACGATGATGGATTTGACGCCACTGTGTTCGATCACACGCAATAATACGCGCTCTGTCGCACAAACGGTAAGGTTTTGGGGCCTCTTCGCCTGCTTGGTAAGGTATGATTGTCATTCGCCGATTAGTTCAACTAAGAATTGGATGGACATTTTCCATTACAGATTAGTAAAAACAAATTCTCAACGTATCGGGACCTGGAATCTAATTTTAGTATTCAGGCACAAGAAATATCTATAACACAACAAAGAAAGCAAAAATACATTAGACAAAACAGAAAAAGAAGTCACAACAAATAAACAAACAAAATCAGATAAAAATCTGCTTTCAGATCCATAAATTTCTTTTACTAATCAGCAATGAAAAATGTCCGCAATAATAATAAACCAAGCTTCATTAACTGTAAAAATATGATTTTTTAAAATATACTTACATTTAATATTTATAATACAAAAGGTTATTTACTAATGGGAGTTTGTTATGAAATTTATACTACTTTTAATGTTTGTACGAAAGTAAAATATTTATTAGGTTAAAATATAAAAATTCTGCTTTTCCCTTCCTTTAGGTAAACGTTTACATAATTTAAATAATATTTTTTTACATGGGCTTACGTTTTTCATAAATTCACCAAACTTCCCCAATACGTATTTAAGTAATCGATGTTTGTAACATATGATTAAGATTAAATAAGTATATCATTTGTGACCTTAAATAAAAATTGCACAGCTTTTAAATACTTATATTTAACAAAGTAAACATAAGTACCCTTCTTTAGTGGTTTCATTCACTGATATGTACATGTACAAATAAGTATCTTTTAAATACTTATTTGTTAAACATTTGGGACAAAATTCTATATAAAATTCTATCATTCGATTAGTGTTGTAATTGTTTGACTGGGGGACTAATCAGCATTAAAGACCTCTGAGTTCTATGTATCACATATTTTTAGCTTATTTCGGGCCTGTTTAAACATTACTAATTTTGTTCATGTAATAATCTTGGAAATGTAAAAGATTACTCTTAAGTGATTACATATTTAAGGTAGTTCTTATTTGTGCTAAATATGCGATTTCCCTTACGTAAAATTATTGCTTTTCAAGGGTAAAAATTTAAATTAAATTGTATGCAATAAATGATACCAAACTCTTAGGTTGCATAATTTAATGATATTTTTTATTGTTTTTTTATTAAAATATTTTATTCTTTGGCATTTAATAATTAAATAAGTTGGTCTTATCAAATTTACTATTATTATTAGCAATAGAATAAACTTTATTTTTTTTTTGGGCATATTTTTATAGCATAAGTTTTACAACTACTGGGAAAAATAAATATTTTTAAAAACTGCAGAGTAGAATATAATGTATCACATTTTTTATCCATACTTTTACTTTGAATAATTAGATTAATGATATTTACAAGAAATTATCAATTTTGTTTACAAGAAACATTTAGATTGCTTAGTTAAAATTAAAATTTAATTTGAAATAAATTTTACTCAAGGAAACAAAGTGATTGGTTAGGCAAACGTGCTATTTTTTTCGAACAAAATATTTTTAGACCACTAATTAACTCCCATGGCAATACTGTGCCAGAAACCTCTCTGAAAAGCCAAGCTTCAACGTCAATCTATTATTGAAGGTGTAGGCACGAGGCAGGTGATAAATAACCTTACTTTCTCTCACCGCAATCTCTCTCATTCTTTTATTTTCATATTTTATTGTTTTAATTTTTTGTAATAAAACTGATAAGGAGCTTTAAAAAAAAGTTAACAGCCAGAGAAATGAAGAATTGGGACAATCTTTAAGATTCAATGTATATTTCCAAAGAATTTCCACAAATAAAATGCAACATAATATAAAAACAGACGACAACAAATCATTAATATAGTTATATATTATAAATGAAACAACATTACATTATTAATAATAAATAAAATGTTTATAAAAATTTTAGTACACACATTATATATAATATAATTTTAATTAAAATGAAAATAGAAAAACGTGGTAGGTGTCTCACTTGTTAAAACGTGTTGAGACACCATTACCAACTCGGCGCCTAGTGCCAAGCAACACCTCTAACAATGATTCAAGATTCGACATTTTTTATCAATACAAATTACACAATATTTTATGTTTTCCTACAATTCTTGTTTTTAATAAAATTAATTAAGTGCCAGTTTGTTATTTCAAGACTAGTAGACTCATTTACAACAAATAACAAAATATAACTATGTGGTCCCAGGACAACTTTATGATTGGTTTATGCTAGTTGCGAAGTTGAAATCAAGTAGAGCAAACGAAGTTGTTATAACACTGTGGCAAGTCTTTTAGCTGTCCACTATGACAATTTCTCTTCCTTCATAATCCATTCATGTTGCAGCCACTGCAAAAAATATTTGAATACTTGAATTTTAAGGTAAAGACTGGGGGTCGTTCCACGCACAGGTCTTCGACCCATGTGGAACTATTTTTCCGATAAAATGTTTGTATTTTATGTTTAATGTCACAATAAAGAGATTTTTTATTTTTTATTTGATGTTCATGACGGGGGGGGGGGGGGGGGTGAGGAATGCATCGGGCAAGGAAACCCTTTGCTGGAACATGAGTGGACAGTCGGTTGGTTTTCCGTTTAGAGGTCAGAGCGGACCGTTGTCACAGTACATGGGGGTTAACCCACTGAATGTTCAAACGGCAGTCTGATGTCCCGTCTCTCACCTTTTCTTTTCCTTCAATATCCCATCTTTCTGGGGGCTTGTGCAAAATACCCATTAGAGGAAGACGTGCTTAACGGGGTCTCCTTATCCACCAATAACAACAACATAACTATTAGATCGATAGACCAGTTTTATACTGGTCGTTGATCTATACTATTTTAATTTTTTGCCTCTTTTTATACTTTAACTATAAGAAGGGTTTTATTTGTCCTCTTATATAAAACAAGTATTGAAAATAAAGTAAAATATTTTTTAATTTAAATTTATACTTCTATTTTATGTATTTACTTGTAGTTATTTAGAGTAGTTTTTTTCGGCTCGCCTGTTTAATATAAAAAGTTAGTTTAATATACAAATATTTATTGTGCTACAACTGAAATCCAATCATGTAGAAAAATTTGCTTAATTTTATTTTAATAAATTATAAATGTAATAATATTTTCTCTTCACTCTGCCTAACCAACAGTTTTCATTGTGGAATACGTAAAGGTTAGGTTTCAGTGTCAATCCATTATTCAAGGTGCAAGTGTGTGGCAGCTGATAGATGGTTGCCTCCCTCCTCCACCATTCCCACCTTTTTTTAACATCACCTTAGTTCATTATTCCCTTTCCTACAAACGATTATACTAATAGCCCGTCTTTATTGCCTATGTAATATACAATATAATTTAAACTAACTTAATTTTCAGATTTCAAATCTATATAGCCATTCTAAATCTTTACTTTATTGAAATGGCGACCTAACTAAATAGGTAGTTTAAACCAAGTGTGAATGAGAGATGAGTGTATGATGATTGTGGCGCCATCTTGTAGTCTAGTTACTGACTAAGGCCAACTTTCTCCTTAGAAAGAACTGGTAATAACCCTACAGCCAATGGTATCTAGGGATCTACAGTTTACGTGGGAACCGAACCACAACTTCGTCATAATATATACGAATTGGTGTAATTGTGAGGATGGTCTTTATGAATGAACTAGTATTCACTTGTGCCGACGTTGCCCAACCAGGGTATTAGGATATGTCATCCGCAAGCCATCGCTTTTAACTATCCACAGTCGTGACCTCCAAGTAGCTGAATTACAGAACGACGTCACCGTCCCAGTCCTCAATTAAATTCAATTCAAATCCGTTTATAAAAAAATACAACAAATACAATATAGCATCTTATAAAAGAAAATCTACAATAACAAACTAAAAGATAAATATCCACCATATATCTCAAGTGATTTTAACTAAATATAATTTAAACAATTGTTCATATGGAAATACTATTTTTCATTGGTATTTTAATTGCTCAATCTTAGCTACGTATTTTTTTATTTTTATTTTTTTTTTTGTTTAAATCTATTAGGAGGCCATATTGGATAATGGCTACAAATAATAAGATGCCCGAGATGAACTTCATGTATGTGATCACATAGTTGTCACTGTAGACAGTGATAAACAGCCTTGCCTCCCTCGTGTCAGGGCTCTGTCTCATTTCTCTTTTGGACGATACAAACTACTTTCTCCATAAAATATTATACGTAACATAAAGTAAATATATGTATTAATAATAAACATAAAGCTGTAAAACTGGCTACTGAATTACATAATTGCCATGTGATTTAGGTTTTTATATTAGTTGCATATTAATCTTAATCATCCACCAAACAATTAATTCAGGAAGAAAAGGAACTGGAAATATTTAGTTCAAAGTGAAATTTAAAGAAGCCTGGCAAAATGATATCTTATTTCTTTGAAAAAAACTTAACACAATATAATGCTGATTGCGTTTTATTGAAAAGTAAAGTTTTACTCACATATAGCCTATAGATGTCAATCGTTGTTGTTATTGCGGTACATGTTTCAAACCATTACGGTTCATCTTCAGCCGTTATTTTATGATAAAACTAAGCCCATCTTCTGACGGTTGTCAAACGGGAATTCCAGACACGTAAAAACATACAGACGCACACGGAACAAACAGACACAGTTAATAAATAATTACATAACCCGTACGGTACACACATTGTTTCCAATGTCAACCCATTCTGATAAACTTGGCGTATTGCACTTGCACTGAATAGGAGACCCTTGTATTGGAATATTAATCATTATTAAAAAGTCCTATTAAAGAATGTTAATAACAAAGGACTTAAACACTAAGTATAAATTTTTAGGCAACCTACATTTCACTATGTAGAGAATGTGCAAGTTTTACTGTTCAAATCCCCCCCCCCCCCCCGGTAAATTTTATCATAAAATAGCGGCTGAAGATGAACCGTGATGGTTTGAAACATGTACCGAAATAACAATAACGATTGCCATCTATAGGCTATATGTGAGTAAAACTTTACTTTTCAATATACATCAGGTGTCAAGGCTGTATTCTACAAATAATTGCATTTTATTGTTATAAATCAAATTTCATCCTAACTATATAACTAAATCCTTTTTATAAAGCTTTTTGTAAAATACCTATATTTCTTTTATACTTTTAATCACAAAGATAGACGTAAAATGATATTTTAATGAAATAGTTTTACTTAGGTATCAAAATGTGATAAATTTCAATATTTGGCTTATCAGTATTGGAGGAATCGAGTATTTGCTCAGTAAACTAGTAAAACTAGTTTGTTCGCTACGCTCACTCGCCGTGACTGGGAGTCCTTTACTCTGAAATAAATTTGTTGATCTGCTTATTGAAAATATAACACATTAGTTCAGTTACACTATGAGCTGTACAATTTTAAAACTACAAAAATGACTATAATGATGATAACATGGAACATTTTAATGGCTGTATGGATGGAAACGGAGTTTTCTATTTATGATTCGCTCCAATCAAATAATTCCTTTTCGCCAAAACAAAAACTAATGAAAATTCTAACATCTTTACAAAGTACAACAATTAACAATCTCTGAATTAGAGTATTAGACAGTCTTAATCTAGCACTGTATAGTAACACTTTCAGTTACACACTAATGTAGTCTGACAAAAATTCTAAATGGGACAAAACATTTTATAAAATGCAAATTAAAATGTTAGTAACAGACTTATATCTTATTACAGAAAGGAATTAAATTTGAATTGGTCAAACAATCTGTCAGTGTCAGGATCTGCAGTGGTCATCTATTTGGCTTTCCTAAACTCAAAGCTTAAGCCCGCACAAAGTAATTTGTAGCGAACTCCAATTTAGCAAACCATCACTCAACATCTGCCTCTAATAACCCCTTTTACATTCAATTTCATCAGTAGGTCTAAAGTAGAATCTATAAGCCTTGTACACCCTAATCAAGCCCATTTATTTAGAATATTAAAACATAACATTTAACCCAAAGAACCTGTGTTTTTGTTGTACAAATATTACAAAATGTAACAAAGTTAATAACTGTTTTCCATAAAAAGGCAAGAATCTAATTTCATCATTTTTATAATGAAAACGACAGTTAAATATTCCTTCCATAAAGCAACTTTAAAAACATAATCACATCGTTTTGCATACAAAGAAATATATGTGTGAAACTAATAGTAAAATTAGGCTTCTATTTGCGATTTTGAAACAGAATATTACGATAATAAGTAGTTATAACAGACCAACAATTTAAGGAGACTCAGAACTTCACCATAGTTTGAGTAGTACAGACGAATGGGGAAGGAAAATTTAGACGAGAGTTACATCGAGTGTGTTCGGTGACAAGTGGACAGTTAATGTCACCGCAGTTCAATCGATTGTAACTGGTGACTATTGACCAGGCAGAAGTGACTGACCATCAAATTTGGTTATAGTTTGGATCAAGCGCTTGTCCCAAAGGGCAAACTACAAGGTGCATGCAAGTAATCGCCGATGATAATAACACTCTCAGTCACAAATATGATTACAGTTAGAAAACAACGCTTTAGAATAATGCTTTAAGACAGATGGGAAATACCATTGGGTCCGGTCTCTTTAAATGGATCAAGAGAAGAACTTCCTACTATATTGTATAATGTGTATTGAAAATTTAAAACTATATCATTTACAATATAATGCCATAAATAAACATAAAATAAAGGGTTATAAATCACATTTTAAAATTAAATAAACTAATAAAAAATTTAATATTTTATAATTTATAATATTTTAATAATTTTTTTGTAATATAATAAATACAAAAACTAACAAGACTCTAACGTTCCTTACATGTAATATTCATATAAATTATTAAGACTAGCAGTTTCATCATGGTATAAAAACTCATGACAACCTAGTTTGCAAATTCATAGGTGCAAATACATTAGATAATTTTCTCCGCAAGGCTGAATCGGAATCCGCAAAAAGTCTTCAGGAACACCAAGTCTTTAGGAAGTCCAAGGAAGCTGCTGTGTTTCCCTCACGATTACGCCTTGGAACTGTTGAGTGATCATATAGGATTATTGGTGATTTGGTCCCTCAAAAAGGTCTCTGGAATGTATTTGAGTTGAGCTGCATTTGATGTCTATCAGGGCAAGAAGGATGGGAGAGTCAATAAGGCCGTTTAAAGCTTACATAGAGAAAGCTTACAACAAATACGCTGTAATAAACCTCAAGATAGACCAGATCAATGTATAGCCCAACTTGAGATCATCTATTCAAACACCTTGTAAGTTGAATTCTTAAGTTGAAACATGGTTCTTAACATCGTATAAATCGCCTCTGTATGTTCTGGAGCCTGTCGCAATGCCACTAGATCCCATCACCACTTTCTAAAGGACACAACCATGAAATACTCAAAAAAAAGCCGGACCAACGACTTGAAAAGTAGATAAAATGAATTGGGGCTCAGGTCATAACAGTTCTGAAAGTAAATATGTTCATTCTATTCGCTCCGCTACAAACTGAAGATATATGCTCCCCAAGTGTCAATTATTTGTTGTTTGTTGCCTATTACATTCTGAAAAAGAGAACTTCTCTAAAGCAAAGCTTTCAAATTCTTTTGGCTAACATATATTATATTACAACCGGGCTTTTATTTTCAAAATTGGATCTGTCACCAGCCTTGAGTATAGGCACAACATATTCGTGCTTGAGGAAATCAGAAAAGTGTAACACCTTAACAAGGTCATTAAATTTAAAAGTAAGGGGACAACGATTTAGATTTAAAACAGATCTTCGAATACCATCAGGTACGGTCTCTTTGAATGGTTCAAAAAAGAACTTTCTACAATATAGTATGATGGATATCGAAAAGTTAAAATTAATCCTTTTAGAACATGATGACCTAATAAATGGTTAGAAAAACATGTTTAAATTAAATAAATGAATATATAATTCAAGAGAAAAAATTAAAGTACTGTTTTATAAAATAGTAGTTTTAAAATAGTTTCATATACTAACTGAAAATAATTTTCAGTTAGTATATGAAACTATTTCAAAACACAATTATTGCGTTTAAAACTCAGTTATTATAAAAAGTGATTATAAAAAGTTTTTTAATTGTTGTGAGTGTAATAATGGTGAGTCTAAGTTATATTTCCTTCTCATTGACTTGTGTTATGGCTTAATCATATCCTAGCCAACAATAGAACTTTCAACACCATATGTTTATGACATATGTTAAAACAAACATAACACTGGCCTCATTGTAAAAATAGGTGGTGTGTAAGAAAGGATGTCCCTGTTCAGAAAAAAATAATAGTATATTTCACCACTAGTCCGGAAAGTGACCCATTTCTGGGCGAGATAGTGTTTTACGCGCGAGGCGAAGCCGAGCGTGGAAAACACTATCGAGCCTGGAAATGGGCTTTCCGGACGGGTTGTGAACGATACTTTTCATCACGACCCAATTATTAATAAATTTGGAAGTTTTAAAGGAGGATTATTTTTGTAAATTCTTCGGCATTGGACAAAGTAAACAAAGCTGGAATTCAAAATTTAATTTGTTTTAAACCCAGCTGATTGTTGCTGTACGGAAAAGTTTGTTTACCTTGGACGGAAAGTAATGTTTACAAACATTACTTTCCGTACAGGTCAGTAAAATCAGCTGACGGTGACAGTTTGGGAAATGACTACTTTCCAAGGTCTCAGCTGTACGGCAAGATGTCACTTTCGTATACGGAGTGATGAAAAAGAGATTCATTTCACCCTTTGGTTTCATGAAAGCAGTTGTTGATATTAATAGCTTTTTCCAAAAAGGTATTAATATCGTTTAGAGTATGACATACATAAAAATTCCATAAAAAAGTGGTACATGCAATTTGATCATAAGGATATAGGATAAGGAAAATCTTCATATTGTTTCAAGACAAAAAAGATAGCTCTAAAAAAACGGTTGGAGTGGACTGGCTCTTGATGAAGTGATAGGACCTGAATTTTTGCAGAATCAACAGGAGGTATACATCGACATCCTCATACTTTATGCAAAACCACAAACTAAGCATAGACAAACTAATGTTTATTGACAATAAGATGGCACCATTCCAAACTGGGGTAAGGTAGTAAACTACATATGTGACGTAAATGACAAGTTTACTCATCGGTACGGATTAGACTAGGTGGTCCAATTCCTTGACTTCCACGTTTCCTAGACAAACATTCTTCTTAATTTTTTTAAGAAGTTGGAGGGGGGGTTGTGACAAAGTTTTTGCAGAGAATGTTCAAGATATTAAAAATTTAAGGAAACAGTTCTGCGATTTGAAGCACAACTCCATCAACTTTTAGAGAAACATGTTCTGCGGTTGAATTGAGACTACAAATTACTTCAAACCATGGCAATTACGTGGAAATAGTTTAGTTTACTTCTTAAACAAAATTATGCAACGGTATATATTTTTTTTAAGTAAAAACTTTTTATAATATTTTTAATTAAAATATTTTCATGTTTTAAGTTATTTGGTTGTTTATCTAATGTGTCCAATAATGTATAAACAACCAACATATCACCCACCAACCAATTTACAGACAACCAATTTAATAACTAACCGAAAGGTAATTTATTTAGTGGTACCAATTTGTTGTATGGGAACAATATCTTTAAAACTCAGTTGATCAGTTGCTTGGATATGATGAGTAGATGGATTTTGCCGGTCCTGGCACAGGTCAAGGTCAGCGGTTGTAACTGGCAGGTGTGTGTTGTTGATTTGGGGGTGTTTTTTGGGGTTTGGGGAGGGGTTGGTAAGTGTGTCAAGGTCATTCGGAGGGGGTTTTAAAAAAGGTGGGGAGTCTGGGGATCAGTGGCGGGCGGGAGTGCGGCGGGAGCGGACGGGGGCGTAGGGCTGTGGGAAATAAATTTATTCATCAAAGCCCACTAATGATCGTAGGATAGCTTCCAAGTCGTTTGCAGCCGTACTGTTGATTTCATTGCCCTGCACGGGTTGGGAGTTGGCGGTGTTAGTATTTGTAGCCAAATTTTGTGTGGGAAGACTGCCGTTGTTATCGTTAGTGGTGGATGTTACTACAGGAGATTGTATGGGTGAACCCTGTTGTGTGTCCATATTTGAAATAAATGAGAGCTGTTAGATGTTTATATTGTGAGTTGATAGAGCAGAATGAGAGATGTGTGTGATGAAGAGCGGTTATATAAACCAGGTAATACAGTAAATAAGAATAACTGGATAACATCATCAATAGGTGTCACAAGATTGTAATGTTGATACTTCAGCATATCAGTTAAGACTGTTTGCAAAATAGTGTCAGTAGAATAATTGTTGTGAAGGTTGGATCTTGTAAAATACAAGGGGTGAAAGCTGAACTGTTTTTTTAGTTTAGCAAATGTATTACGAGATTTTGAAACTGTGTAGTTAGACTGTTTTTGTAAAATATGTTTGGTGCGTAATAGTTTTAGCTGCAAAGTGTGGGAAGCCATTGTAATAGTGGTGAGTAAATGTGCACTGTGTAAAAAGTAATTGATAAATGGTTAGTGTTTGCGAGTGTGTTTTAGAGTAAGAAATATAAGTTAGAAAATAGGTAGAAAAGTAAAGACCGAAGTTTACTCTACGGAACCCGGCGAATAAATGAGACGCGCGCGGTAGTGACCCCGTATTTAAGCAATTTGTGAGTCACGAGCAACCCCTCCTCGACCCTCCCCCCTAAGCCGATGGGATAAAAGGGTGGGATTGCGGTCACCCCGGTTATTTGTTTGGTAGCGTTGCAATAGTTTGTATTAATGGGAGAGGCAAACATTTAAAAATTACTTTGTTAAAAATATTAAGTTGAAAAAAGCAATTTGTTATTTTGTATGAATTGGCTATGAGTTGTACAAGTGTAAACAATAGTCAGTTAATAAGTTGATGAGGTAAGAGCTAGTAATTGTACAAATATTATAGTTTAGCAATAATTATAAGTGTTATTAATGTGTAAAACGGTAAGTTAACACCATGGGTAAGATCAATAGTAATGTAATACTATAAGTGTTTGAAAGGTGTAAATATAATTAAGAGTTAAATAAAAAAAATACAGATGTAAAAATGAATAATTAGCAGTAGGTGAATATAAATATTAAGTAACAATAAAGCAAATAAAAAATAATGTTGATGCAAGGTTAATTTGTGCAGTAATAAAAAATAAAAAAATGGTAATGGGAGAGTAATATGTGTATGTAGTAAATAAAAAGAAATAGTTAAAAACTAAGTGACCTAATTGGAATAAGTTAAAAAAGCATATATAATATTATTGGATGGTAGAGACTTACCAAGGTGTTGTGTTAGCTGCGGGTCCCGCGAGTGGAAAGAGGCGCAGGTGCCTGTGTAACGGTATTTATAACAGCAGGTGGTAATTATTTTGAAATTGACAACCCCCCCCCCTCCAAATAGGTAATTAACCCCCCCCCCTTCACTTTTACTTTATGTTGAAATGGTAATAGTAGTTAAGCTTGTGTAATACTAATTTGGTGTTACCAAACGGTAACTACTGTGGTTAGGATAATACAACATATATTTAAGATAAATTAAACTGATAGAGTAATGGCAATTTAGGTCTGCTGTTGGCAATATATAATAACTGTAGTTGAGCGGCGAAAGGGAACATACAACTTTCTACTGTTATTAAAATAATAGCAGTCATCAACTATGGTGTAATGCTATAAGGAAAGTCGTGGCTGGATTAAGTGGAGAACCTAATTAGATGTTAGCCAACATTATTGAAAGCCGCAACACAACACTTAAATTATCGACGACCTACTTGTAATAACCGCCGCTACGTGTATGAAACAGTTTTGCTTGAAAACCTTCTACTGAAGTAGTACGTTGAACGTTGTAACCCCCTCAAACCCCTACAAGTTCCCCCACCATTTTGGAAGTTTACGATTATTCTGTCGAGAATTTTAGAATCAGTTCGTACTTAAACTCCGGACGCGGAGGATCAGGACGAACTCAGAGGGTAACTCAAATATATAGGCGGCCGATATATATTTGAGTTACTCTTGCTGTTAGGGTTTTAATATTAATATTTTATGTGTGTGACTGTGTGTGTGTGTAAAATGTTATTTATTTTTTAGTTTTAAGTTGCATTATTTTAAAGTTTTAATTTGCGCATTGCGATGTTAGCATTAAGGTGTATAATATTATTGCTAATGTTTAAAAAAATGTGTTTTATGCGTTTAATGTTGAGTGTTGATGTAACTATTGTGTATTTGTGTGTATGTACTAATAACCTTTCACAGCTAGCTGTTAGGAGGGTAGATTAAATTTAAATTTAAATTATAGAAGTTCTGTTGAACTTCATTAAATATGGGTGGGACATGCGCGTTGTGCCGTAGGTAGCGCATATTTTTATTTTTTAAAACTTTTAATTTTTTGTTAGGAAATAATTATATTTGGGTGGGTTTAGATTAAGGGTGGGAGGTTAGAGCTGCGTCTTGCATTAGTTGTTCCAGACTCCCTATTATAATTGGATGGTCAAGCCCAGTGCCTTTCGGGCCCGAGACTGAACCGCCCGTATCACAGCTCACCAAACTGGATCGCCAGGTGCGTGCGGGCAAAAAATTGGGATCCCTTGCAAGACGTAACTATTGGGTTGGGATTGGGAGTGTTTGAGGAATACAGAGTGGTGGAGACGGCCGTGGCCACCTCCATCATTTTGGATCATTATTATTTTTTGGTGACCTTGACCTAAATTAAGGTAATTAACCCCCCCCCAAATTCCAATTAGCCCCCACCCCCCGGTTGAGGTCACTTTCACTTAGCATCCCTATATAAGTGGAGCTGGCTAACATGTTTGTTTATTCTGATTCCAGCCGCTAACGCTGCCACTTCAGAATTATGTCGTCATCCGTGACTTCTACAACCACTATTACCACGCCTGCTGCTCCTGCTGCTACTTTGGCGCCTGCTCCTGCTGCTACTTTGCCGCCTGCTCCTGCTCCTCCTGCTACTACACCAGCTGTTAACGAGAGACCGGCAAAGAGACTTAAGTTGAAGAACGTCCCGGAGTCTATGCTGCGGCAGATGGATACACCACCATCGACATCTGCTACCACTGCTCCAGGGAATATTCTTATTCAGGCTATGGCGGTTCTTGGAAGCATTTTTTCTCCACCTCCATCACCAACACACTCTACAGCAACTCCACCACCACAACCTATACTGATGCCGCCACCAGAGATGGAGCTTCCTGTTCGTCCTGATACTCCTTCAATTCTAGAATCTATTCATAATTTCACATCATTACCACCACTAATAACACCAATTCCTGAACCAAAGTCCATTAATCCTATCATTCCTAGTTCTAAAGTTAAAAAGTCAGTTTTCAAAATTGCTCCTTCAGAGCGCTTTAAATTATTAAATGAAGAGCGTCGCAGGGCATTTAAAAATTTTCGTAAATGCTCTGAGAAGCTCCGTAAGGGTGCTAAAAAAGGATCGGTTTGTGGTAGGAAATGTGTTTTAAATGAAAAGTATTGCCGTGTACATCTCATGAACCATCTTTCTGAGCCACAACCGACTGTAATCTCCAGTAAGTCCTACCCTCCCACTAAATTAAATAGACTGAAGGAAGGTTTGAGGTACTTTTTCGTAAGTAAAACAGACAAGCACAACAAAATTGTAATTGGGTGTAACGGCTTCAAATGGGTAATACAGCTGTCTGTACCTCTGAGAAACCAAAAAGCGATCAATAGACTTGATGCGAGAGACTATTTAATAAGAGGTGAGGATGGTTGGACTAAGTGGGGACGTAGTAAATGTTAAAATCAGTTAGCTTTTTTCAAAATTTTGGTAAAAAAATAATGGGAGAGAAACCAGCGCTATATAACAGTGCGCTGTGTTTCTCTCCCATTATTTTTTGGTCACTCTAAGTCCCGTGACCTACTTTCACATGACCTTAAACTTGAACTTGAACTTGAACCCCCCCCCCCACCCCAACACAATTTAACCCCCCCCCCCTTCCAACTTTCTCTTGCCTTATATAAGTAGCCGCTATGCAACTGGGTATGGAACATTGATTGCTTACCCGGTGTACGGTGAACATGGCTCCGCTGGATGGTTCAAACTTTTACAACAGGCGATTTGAGCCAGAGGAAATGGAAGAAGTGGAGGAAGATGAATCTGAGCTAGAAGAAATGGAAGAAGTTGAGGAAGATGAATCTGAGCTAGAGGAAATGGAAGAACTTGAGGAAGATGAACAATTAATATTTGAATATTTGCGTTGTGTAACTTTGGACCTGGAAGAAAGTATTGACCCATACATGTGGGAAGCATTGGACTGGTTGCAGTTGGGCAGAACAATAGTAATCATATCGCCAGTGTTGTTTCTTGGTAGCCCAATTTTGTATGTGACTGCAGACAATGCCGAATACCTTTGGCAATGGGCGGAGTTGTTTGAGGATTTTAGGGGAAATGAGGAGTATAATAATTGGTTCAATATCTGTTTGAGATAAGCAGGGTTTTTTTAAAACCCAAAAAAAAGGCTCTTTTAGAGCCACCTAATACACCAATTAACCATATGAGTTATTTGACTCATATGGTAACTGTTACTACAGTTTAGGTAATTGGTTACTACATAAGTTAAAGTTAGTTGACCCTGACCTTGAACTTGAACTTAACCCCCCCCCTTTTTAGTTGAAAATGGTGCCAGTGTAACTATTGAAATATGTATTCAACATTTTTGGCCTACTTGTGATAGTGGTGGGGGAAAGTAGATAAATGTGTTGTTGAACCGGATAGTTTCTCACTCTTGTAAAATCATTCATCAACAATGTATCGTCCAATTTTGTCTGACTTGGTTGCCTCTCATGAAGAAGCCGAAGCTAGAAGGAAGAAAAGCGAACGAGCAAGACAAATTCAGTCTAATGTCAATATGGAGTATTATAGGCTACAAATCCAAATCCCAGGCATGCATCTTGGAGAAAACAGAGTAAAGACTGTACATGCGGCTGGTAGTTATATTAAGTATTTGAAATTATTATTGGAAGATAAAGAGTCTAAAATTACAAAATTAGAAGATGAAATGAAGAAATTGAAAAATGAACTATTGGTCTTGAAAAATGGAAATAATGAAGTCGTAGTTGAAGAGGGTGCAGAAGAAGGAAATGAAATATTGGGAATCTGAAGAAAGAAGTTTAAACATCTGTACAAACTTATAAAAAACAAAAATAATAAAAAAATAATAAAATACAAAAATATAAAAAAATTAGATATAGAATAGAGAGCGGGGAATAGATCACTTTGTGGCAATGGAATAACATGTCACTTAGTGCTCTATTCCCTGTTCTCGCATTAATATAATTTGACCTTGACATATATAAAATATGGTGGGGATAAAGTATTTAAGACGGATGTAACATGTGTAAACACTTCAGTTGAAATATTAATCTCTTTTATAAAACATGGTGGATACTCTATTCGAACTTTGCTTGAGGAAAATTATTTGTGATGGTTTTTTATTTAACCATATAATAAGATCAGGAGAATGTGTTATTCCAAACAGCATTAGAGAAGCTATTCATGGATACCGAAGACAAAATTACGGGTTTGGCATTATTGTTGCTTATAAATTTGCGGATGGAACGACTCTTTGTCAAGATTGTGCACGAGCAGCTATAGATGATTGGGATGAATTTGATCTTGAAGGAGGATATGTAGACCATCGTGTTAAGGCACCACTAATAAGGTTTGAAATCATTAACGAAAAATGTACAATCTGTGCACAACTGTTATTTAGATTTATTAGGTGTAGATCATATTAAAAAAACTGTTTAATGTAACACTATGGTGGGCAAATTTATCGAATGGTGGGGGAAAATAGAAGTGGGGGTATTGGTTATACCTTCATTGGACGTAGGCTGTACAAGAGCACATACATTGAGGACTGCAAACAAGTACATAATAGAACTGTTGGGTAAAATTGAAGTATTGGAAAATAAACTAAAGGCATTACAAACTCCAAATGTATGGAATCCGGCAAATGAACTCCCTGTTCTGCAGATGGACCCAAACGATCTTCCAGCTACTTATGCGTGGAATGCATTTAATGATATTGATGGAAACTCTCCTGTGAAGTACCAACCTCCTGCTGTGTAGATGGTGATGGGTAAAAAAAATAGAAAAAAATAATAAAATATAAAATAAAAAAAAAAAAATAGTTGTAGAATAGAGAGCGGGGAATAGATCACTCTGTGTCAATGGAATAACATGTCACTTAGTGCTCTATTCCCCGTTCTCGCATTAATTATGTTTGACCTTGACCTGTATAAACATGGTGGGGGGAATGTAGTTGAGTGGGGGAAACTAGATAAAAGAAGTCCAACGCGCGGTTGGAGTCATTCTTATCCTATACCGGCGTTTACTAACATAATAAGAAAAGACAACATGGATAGTGAAAACATCATCTTGGATCTTTCATCAGGTGAAAAGGATAAAAAACAGTATTTGGACTCTCGAAAAATGAAGATGAAAGAAATGGCAAAGGCAAGAGAAACAAGAATAAAACTAAAATATTATAAACTACAGAGGCTAATACCAGGAGTAAGATTGGGAGAAGTAAGAACCAGAACCATCGATATGGCTGCTGACTACATCAACCAACTGCTTATAGAGTTGACTATAAAAGATGAAAGAATACGTCAATTGGAATATGAACGTAAACAATTGTTTAACCAAGAAGAAGAAGAACCTATGAACTGTGTCATTAAAGACAGTCAATAAAGAAAAGTTGAAAAAAAGAAACTGCAAAATTATTAAAAATATTGAATATAAATTGGTTATTAATTGGACTTGCATTAGAGAGTGGGGAATAGATCACTTTGTGGTAATGGACTAACATACCACTTAGTGCTCTATTCCCCATTCTCGCTTTAAGCGTTGTTGACCTTGACCTACTAAAATAATTTATATAAAAGCAGCTACAAGAAAGGAGCTCTTTCATTTAATCGACATGGCTCTTGTGGATAACACCGACTATCCAAGTAAACCTATTGTAGAAATATTGTGTAAAATTCTACAAGAGGAGCTTGACATGGAAGATGAGGATAGTGACAGTTCAGAAACAGATAGTGTTAACAGTATGGAAGAAGAATTCATAAATGAAGGGGGTGAAGAAGATGTAGAAATAGAGTTATAGTCCAGTCAATGAATGGTCAAATATAGGGAGTAGACGACATGGCAGGAGGTATGGATTTTTATTTGATAAATGTATTTGGGGTGATTATAGGATGTACATACTAAAAGTCCCCGCATTTTCGCGTGGAGCTTCAGCGGCGAGAGGGTCGGAAAGGTACAATTTTATATTTTTTACCCGATATCTCAAAAACTAAAAATCACAGCAAAAATATGTAAATTACAAAAAGAATCCTCGTAAAACTTCCTACAAGTTTGTCATTTATTATTTCTTTCTATCTATTTTAGTTTCTAAGATATAATTTCATAAATAGTCAAAATTAATTTATAAAAAAGGTTAATTTTTTAGTTTTTTGTAAATATCTTAAAAACCATATATTATAGAAGAAAAATGTAAATTACAAAAAGAAAGCTAATAAAATTTCCTACATTTTTGCAAGTTGTCATTAGTTTCTTACTCTTTTACTTTTTGAGATACATACCTATGAATATACGGCATCTTTTGCAAGAAATTTAAATAGCTTTTCCTCAATAACTTGAAAACCATACACCGCAGCAGAAAAGTGTAAATAACTAATTGAAAGGCAATAAAATTTTCTACAAATTGTACTTTACTCCGTGTTTTTATCATTTATATTCATTTAATAATTTGCTTCCAAATATGCCGGGTGTCCCAGACCACCCGTACAACCCTTTTAAGATCTACAAAAAATTGCAAAGCACACAAAGCAAACTGTGACGTTGTAGGCAAACCGGTTGCGTTCTATTCATTGATGATAATTTCAATGTCCAGGGTGTTCTAGAAGTAACCTATCCAGACCGGAAGTCATTAATTTTAAATGCGAACCCCCACTATTTTTGGTTTTTTTGGGTTCTAGACATAATTTTAAGACTACTTTACAATTTAACGTGTGCTCGTAATCCTAACGGTTTGGGAGATAATGGCGGTGGAAGTTTGGTTTTTCCCATAAGTTTGGTTTTTCCATGGAGTCAATGTTGGTATTCATTAATACTGAAACTTTTACCTTTACCATAACTGTCCACCAAAAAACTATCTTAGAACCTTAATTTAAATAATATTCCATCGTAAAATAACGATTATCACGTAATTAATTTTTGTTTTCCACAAATCTTAAATAATATCATGGCAGATATTACTTGAAATTAGTGAAAAAATAAAATAACTTATGACAAAACTAATAATTAATGATGCTAAGTTTTTAAGAGAAGAAGCTAAGGCACTTTTATGCTAGGTCTTTTTACTTTAACGAGAAATTTACAGAGATAATGGATGTTAAATTTTGCCCCATGTTATTTTTATGGGGAAAAATCAAACTTCCATCGCCATTATCATTCCAATACATATTCCAATACAGTTTCCTCTACGACTTCCTCTAGAGGACGTCTCCCGTGTTGTGCCCATTATGGAAATGTGGCAACAGCGGTTTTTTAAATCTACTAAATTTAATGTCCTCAACAATAATCCAAAGTCAAATTTTGTTAGACTTTCAGTGCATGCTCAACCTGTTCAGAGCCTGGACTAATTACATTTTTAACTTGTATCCATAATCCTAACGGTCTAGGATATAATGATGGTTGAAATTAAGATTCATCCCATAAGAATAATATGGAAAATTTTTCAAATGTATTATCACTGATCCTTTTTTAATGAACAAGCATGCTCCAGTACAAAGTGTCTTAGACCCTATTTTTTAAATATTTTTTCATAATAAATTATTAGTTTTGTCATGGATTTATTTATTTTTCCATAAAACTTTCAACATGGTGGAGATTTTTTAAAATGTATGCAAAAGTAACAAAACAACGTGATAATAGACATTTCATGATGAAATATCATTTAAATTAAGTTCTAAGACATTTTCATGCTTGGACACTGGATAGTTCTGTTTAACTTAAAATGTTCATCAATAATGTATATGAAATTCTTCCCTTGATAATCTTATGGGTAAAAAGTTAGGTTTTACCCGCTATTATCATCTAAACCATTAGGGTTAAGGGTACTAACAAATTGTAAAGTTATCTTAAATTACGTCTAGAATCCAAAAATGCCTTGAAATTAACTAAGTTATTTAGATAAAATCAAATTAATTACCGTAGATTGTATTTAAAATTAACATCTTCCGGTCATAATAGGTTACTTCTGGTACACCCTGTATATTGAAATTAGTGTCAATCGATAGAGCGTAACCGGTTTACCTATAGTGGAACAATAATTTATTGTGTGAAAAATTCATTTAAATATTGATGGGGGTGTCTGGTATAACTGATACAATATTTCTATAAGTGTGGTAAACATAAAAATACTTTCCTCAACCTAATTCATAGTATAATTGAGTTCAGAACGTTTGTAATTGATTTCTCACGTACAATTTTAGGAATAAGAATGTTTCATGAACAATTATTAATAAGACCAAGAAATATTCATTGGTTGCACGTTCTGAGAGTATGTAAGATTAAAATATGTGCGTTCCTTACAAATATCTTATATATTTGGAAGCAAATTTATAAATGAATATAAATGATAAAAACACGGAGTAAAGTACAATTTGTAGAAAATTGTATTGCCTTTCAATTAGTTATTTACACTTTTCTGCTGCGGTGTATGGTTTTCATGTTATTGAGGAAAAGCTATGACAATATAAATTTCTTGTAAAAGATGCCGTATACTCATAGGTACCGTATGTATCTCAAAAAGTAAAAGAGTAAGAAACTAATGACAACTTGCAAAAATGTAGGAAATTTGATTAGCTTTCTTTTTGTAATTTACATTTTTCTTCTATAATATATGGTTTTTAAGATATTTACAAAAAACTAAAAAATTAACCTTTTTTATAAATTAATTTTGACTATTTATGAAATTATATCTCAGAAACTAAAATAGATAGAAAAAAATAGTAAATGACAAACTTGTAGGAAATTTTATGAGGATTATTTTTGTAATTTAGATATTTTTCCTGTGATTTTTAGTTTTTGAGATATCGGGTAAAATATATAAAATTGTACCTTTCCGACCATCTCGCCGCTGAAGCTCCACGCGAAAATGCGGGGACTTTTAGTATGTACATCCTATAATCACCCCAAATACATTTATCAAATAAAAATCCATACCTCCTGCCATGTCGTCTACAAACTCTTTATTGACTGGACTATTAACAGAGAATGAATACACACCATCATTGGAATTTGAAAATATTCATAATAAAACTCCAACATCCAGTCACGATCCAGATATGGAATCAATACGTAGAAGATTATTTGTTTGTGTAAGACAGTTATTTCCATATGAAGAAGAAGAATATGAAGAAGAAGATTAAAAATAGTGGTGGGGGTAAAAAGTGGTGGGGTAATACAACATAAAAAGGAGGTATGAAAACGACACATTTCATTTATATGCCGAATTTCATAGGATAAACATCGCTAAAATGCATCGTTGTGATATATGTTTAGAAACTTATGAAGATGAAATATTGCTAGACATTCATAAGGAGTTATATCATAATATAAATGAAAATTTAACACAAATTGAAAATAAAAATGCATCTGCAGAAGAAGAAACAGCGGGACCATCTAATGTACTACCTAATTTAAGTATTCATGCATTGCCCGGAAGAGTAGTAACACATCACAAAATCCAAAATGAAAATTTAGAATTAGACAAATTTCTTGCCGAAGCAAAAACCATTGTAGTTAAACTTTTAAAAGAAGAATTAAAACGATTGAATTTTATTAAATTTGGCTTGTTATTGGATGTTATGTTAATAAACGTTGAAGAAGAATTGTCACCAAGAGGATTTATAACTAAAAACAGAACCATCATGAGTAGTTGAGATATTAATTCAATAGTAGAAGAATGTTTTGATGAGATCATCAATAAAATCCAAGAACATGAAGGACGAGGATCAGGTTGGAGTTTAGTTAGTGTAGTAAGTATGGATATTAGAGTTCACAAGCATGGATATGGGGTAATGGGGAGCAGTTATATAGCTCTTCCAAAAAGGATTGAAGATACAAAATCATGTGTGAATGTTCAAAACCATGATACGGAATGTTTCCGATATGCAATGACATCAAAATTCATATTACGCAATGCACAAAGACCCAGCGAAGAATATGAGAACTATAGATACAGATATAATTTTCAAGGTGTGTCTTATCCGGTAGCCTTGAAGGATATTTCTAAATTTGAAAAACAAAACCCTGGAGTATCTGTAAACGTATTTGGTTTGGATAGTTCTAACAAGGTGTATCCTTTGAAAGTGGTAAAAAACGAACTTGCAGACCATACGGATTTGTTATTAATTACAAAGGATGAAGTATCACATTATGTATGGATAAAATCATTTGAAAAACTTGTCAATAAACAATTATCAAGAAGTGAACATAGAAAAATAATTTGTAAAAGATGTTTTTGTTTTAAAGAACATATAAATGAAGGACAAAATTGGTTACTGGAGCACAAACAACTGTGTAATGAAAATTTTGAAGCTAAGATCATTCTACCACCATTAAATAAATCATATTTACAGTTTGAAAAAGTTTTCCATCAGTATCGCATTCCTATAGTAATATATGCCGATTTTGAATCAACACTTGTTCCAATTGAAGATGAAAACATTGAAGCAAGGAAGAGTATAAAATATCAAATGCACAAGCCTAACAGATTTTGTTTATTGGTTAAATCCACATTGGTTGCAGAACATTTAAATGCATATGGATTGTCATCAAAACCCGTGGTGTATCGTGGTGAAGATGTTGCTATAACATTTTTAAATCATCTATATGAAATAGCTGGTCATGTTGAAAGTTTGTATAATGATATCAAATCAAATCAAATAAAAAACATCTTTATTTCACATTGTACATAATTACATTTCTTACAAGCAATGCGTAACAGTTTTAAAGTAAATATTATTAATAGGCTAAATAAAATACGTGAAATTAATTCTCACAAAGGCTTAAAGCCTGTCTGTGAGAATGAGTCCTGTTTAAGATATATTTTTAGGCAAAAATGAACAAAAAAAAAAAAATAATAATAATAAAATAATGATGTATATTTAAAATGTTTGAGTTGGTATAAAAAACGATTCGTCGCAAAGTTTAAGTTATTATTCGTTTTATTTGTATTTTATGGGAGATATAAAAGAGTGAAATTGCATAAAGAAGATCAATGCTAATTCGGACAATGATGCGGGGTTCTTGGTAAGATTAGATAACGATCATTCACACAAGGAAAATATTAATGTTGTTGAGCAGAAAGAATAAAAATAGGAAAAACCCCCTCCCCAAGGATAACCCCCCCCCCTTCCCCTATCGTTGACCCCAGGTACGGACGGACGGACACACACGCGCACACAATCACAACACTCATTCACACACTCACAAACATACTCAGTTGCACACACTCAATCTAGCACTCATTCTTGCCCGTCATTTGAAACTTGTTGGTGTTATCGATGTCTGTAGTTAGAAAACATAATATTTTCTATGTTTACTCTGTCGGTAGAACGCAGCCAGTTTTTTATTTTTAAACTGTATGTTGTTAGCGTACAGTTAAAGTCTTTCAGATGATCAGGGATGTTAGTAAAAAGAATATGTGAAATGTAGTAGGAGTTCGTAATTGAATAGGTTTTTACTAGTCGTGGATGTCGTATACCTACAGTAGTTGAGCTTCTGGTCATATGCGTGTGCACAGTATTTTCAAAAATGTTATTTTTGTTTTTGAATATGTAGGAAAGCATAACTCTGATAAAAAGTTGTCTAATGTCAAAAACGTTCATTTCTGTGTACAACGCATCTGAGGGATACCGCCGACCCCTACCAAGTGCCGTCTTCAAGATGGTCCTCTGTGTAACAAATAATGGATTGAGAGTAGTTCGAAAGGCGGCGCCCCAAACAATTATACCCCCCTCTAGGATTGACTGAACATACGCACAATATGCCATCCGAATTTCTTTTAAAGTTAAAACTTCTCTTAATTTGTAAAAAGCAAAAATTAATCTACGCAGCTTGTTATTTATGTAGGAAATATGAGGTTTCCAAGTTAATCTTTTATCAAAAATAACACCCAAATACTTGTACGTGTCAACTCTTTCTATACTGGCACACTGGCAGTTATTGTCCGCCGGATTGCCACAGGAGTGCAATTTTATTTCATTAATTTCTGCATCTGCACTCTGCCTGAGTGAAATAGGCATAAATTTAGTTTTTGACACATTTAAGGTCAATAGATTTTGATCAAACCATTTTTTTACTTTTGATAAGTCCCTTGCTACTAATTCAAAAACGTCATCCCAACTATCTCCTTGAAAAAATATAGCAGTGTCATCTGCGAATAGAAAAAGTTGACCCGACAAACTAATCTTTGAAATGTTATTTATATATATTAAAAAAAGGATACGTCCTAACGTACTTCCCTGCACAACCCCGTAGTCTACAGCCCTCGTCTCACTGTTTACCCCATTTATAGTTGTATATTGTTTTCGGTTTTCCAAATATGACTTGAACCAGTTTTGAGAATTACCTGTGACCCCAACATATCTTAGTTTGTCAAGTAATTTTGAACGATCTACTGTGTCAAACGCTTTGGCTAAATCTAAAAAAACTACCAAACATTTTTTGTTACTACTTAAAGATTTATTAATTTCTTTGTTAAGATTGAAAAGAGCATCATTAATATTCTTTGACTTCCTGAACCCGTATTGGCATTCAGAAAAAATGTTATTTGCCTCTAAATAATCAGAAAATTGCTCTTTGACTGTTCGCTCGAGAATTTTAGAGAACACACTTAAAAGGCTAATAGGACGGAAGTTCGATTTAGTCTTGAAGTCTCCAGATTTGTGCAGAGGAATCACTTTAGCTGGCTTGAAGGCATCGGGGAACCACCCAGAGCGTATACTGCGGTTAATGATGTGTAGTAGTGGAGTTTTCAGTTTGTTGAAATGGGTTTTCAAGAATGAGGCAGAGATACAATCATACCCAGGAGCCGAGCCGCCGCGCAGGCTAGTAACGTGTCTCAGTAAGTCAGTCTCGGTAATTTGTCTTAAAGTAAACAGGGAATCAGTAGCACGAACAGCGTCGTTGACAACAGGGTGGCCGCTAGAGTCAATATTTTGGGCTAGATTGAATCCTACTTGTGAAAAATATTCATTAAACTCATCGGCCACCTGCTTCTTTAAGTCAGTTACAAGTTCTGAATTCATGTCGGTTGGTACTGTGTACTTGTCCAAGGGGAATATGTCTTTCTTTTTCAGCCTACCTGCCAATTCATTTATTATTTGCCAGAAGTGTTTAGGGTTGTTGTTACTATCATTGATTTTATTTCTGTAGTAGTTTTGTTTAGTAAACCTTAAACGCATGTTTAAATTGTTTCTAAATGAAATATAATAATCTTTTAACTCAGTATTAAAAGGCTGTTTTTTTACAAGTTTACTTAATTTATCCCTTTTTTTAATAGCTTTAATGAGATTTACAGTTATCCAAGGTTTAAGTTTTTTGAGGTTATTACGGTTAAATGTAGATTTTGTTGCTCTATTAACAAGGGATTTTAACTTGCTTACAAAGTCGTTTGCACTTTGATTGACATCGTGAAATTCGCTTACCGAATTGAAATCCTGATCATTTACAAGTTGGCTGAGTAAAGTTCTATCAATATAGTAAGTGTGTGAGTGTTGAAGATATCGGTGCGATAGTTGTATTTCCATGGCAATACAGTAATGGTCAGTAATTGAGGTCTTGAGCACTGCAGTTGAAATGCTGTCAGAGGGTTCGTGCTTTACAAAAATGTGATCGATTAGTGATTTGCTGTTCTCAGTTTCTCTAGTAGGATCGTGAATTCCACACATAAATCCAGCTTCATACATAACGTCTAAGTACGGTTCGGTTTTGTAGTCACTATTCAAAATGTTAATGTTTACGTCCCCAACAAATAAGTATGATTTATTTCTGTGCATTCCGCTGTAATAGTCACTCAGTGCTGTGGTGAAGTCATCTAGGTTGCTGTCATGTGTCCGATAAACGGCAGTAAGGTTAAATTGTTTGTTCCGACAAGCAAAGTCTATGGTCAGTCCGTACACGTCGGCAAGCTCGATCTCCCGCCACTCACACACACTCACACGCTCACTCATATACACAAGGACACCGTCGTTTTTATTTCTCCCCTTTGTTGTTTTGACTATTTTATACCCATCCAAATCTACCCCATTACTTATATCCCCCAACCAAGTTTCGCCCAGTATAATAAAATCCCACTCTATTTCGGTCCCCTGAAGGTAAACTAAAAGATCATCAATATTTTTATTATAGCTCCTAATGTTTGAATGGAAAAAATTAATACTATTACTCCCACCTTTAAAATAAGACCCAATTTGCAAAGAATCGTCAATAACAGTGTTTCTAACTTTCCTGTAATCATCAATAAAATCTTCAATCATTTAAAAAAGAAATTGAAAATAAAAAATAAACTATGGTGGTTCATTCCTTTTCCTGCCCTGTCCCATATATAAGCACATTTAATTCAGTGTCACAGCCATTGACATTTGATAACCGAGAAAAGTTATGTAGACAAAAGACAGTGCTCATTCTCACTTATTTACAGTTACCTTGTCTTATAGACTAAAGAAATATTTTTTTCTTCCTCAATCGTTTCCTTAAGCCTACATTAAACTATAACTTACTCTCGCCATTAAATAAAATAAAAAGTCCTTGAAACTGTTATTAATTAATTAAACTATTAATTGTCTATTGCAACTAATTAAATAATAATAAATGAATTCAATTAAAATTCAAAAAGTCCAAATGATGCAATTTTACATGTTGTTTACTCAATTGTTAAATTTGTTTACAAATACAGTATTTGGATAAACTGTTGTATTTAATTATATACTAGGCTAAAAATAACAGACAAGATGATTTATTTATAACGAAAACCGGACTTAAGTTGTATCCTTAACGTTATCTGTTCTTTGTTCCCGGCATTTCATTCTCAGATAACAAGAGATAATAATTGAAAGTACTCTGCAACTAATAAAAAATGATTATTCTTTGTGATAATTGACTTTTGATATTCATGATATCGAAAAATTTTTCATGTATGCGAAGAGTAGTCTACGAAATAAATAATTAATTAATAGTTAGTTTGTACATATGTATAAATTGAACATGAAATCAATCGAGACTTCTTATCTCCCACAACCACAAAAAAATGTACACCAACATTTTAGATATTGTACATGTATTATTCCAATATATATAAAAACACTAAACATACTGAATCAAATTTATTCAGATTGCTCAAAGTAACTTACAGACATTAACGAATTTACTGTCAATTAATTACGATCAAACAAACCTGTTATTGATAGTGCAGAGTAATTATAATATTAACCTTGAGATGTTTCCATAAGTAACACTACGCCATTATTGAAACCATTAGCCAATAATATTGCATGTTTATAAAATAACTTCCGACTGAGTAAGAAAATGCGTTTAGGCCTACATTGACAGAATGTGTTTCAAGCAAAAATTATTATGATATAAAGCAAAAGAAAAACTAACTAACTTGGAAATTACCTCTTACTTATTTGACTAAAGTTATTACTTTACATAGTTAGTAAACTTACTTTTGACTAAATAAAAATAAAATGATAAATTGATACTGGAAAATAAATTATTCAACAAGTTAATTGATTTGTAACTCTGACAATCACATCATAATTAAATAAAATGACGTTTTATTGAATTTTACATAATGTTTAACTATTACTGTTTTCAGTTTATATAGAATATATAGTAATGATTGGTGAATCTTAAATAAATTTACAGTATAATAATTATGTGAAGGAAACAAATCGACTACTAAAATTGAACATATGAAAAAATAGTACTTCAGTTTCTTACACGTGGTTATGACGTGGTGCTGACACTCCTGGCAACGTGTGCGTCGTCGCCTCCGACGTTTTCCTTGGTGTCGCCTCCCCCGCCGCGCCGCGCCTCAGATCCTTGTGCCGCCTGTTCCAGCTCCTCGAAGTCTCGAACCCTCGTTGCGCGTCCTCCTGGGGTGACTTTAATCCGCACCTTCCCCTCCTTGACCCATGCGTAGGCGATCTTCTGCTCCTGAACAAACTTCTTCCCTTGGCTTAGGAGAGCTTTAGTGAACCCCGTAAGGTGTTCGTTGACAAAGATAGGCCCAGGACGAAAGCGCGAGCTGAGGTGAACTGCATTCAAATCCTTTTTGGCTCGAGCTGCCCTATACCACTCTGCTCGTACCGCTCGGCTCACAAATCTGACGACGATGCTGGGGACGCGACCGTGGCCGGTGGTGGGTAGGCGGTGCGCGGCCGAAATGTCCTCGCGGCGCCAGGGGACACCGATCGCTTGTGAAACAGCTTCCAGAATAGAGAATACATTTTCGTTCGTTGTTACAGGAACTCCAACTATTTCAAGATTTTGTAGACGACTATATTGTTGCAGATCCTGGACCTGAGATTTTATAGATTTTATTTCGCTACATGCATTGTTGTACTTCCTGTTCAGTGTAGTGATTTCCACTCTTAACTCTTCATTTTCTTCTTTGACTGCTTCCAACTTTTTATCGAAAGCTAAGCTTATGTTATTTATTGTTTGTTCTAAACTACTAAATTCGTTTCGCAACTCTAGTCTCATTTTTTCCTCTAAACTTTTCGATGTATTAGCTACATGTTCGCTTAATTCACATTTGAGGTCATTAATAGCCTTTATAATTACGCTATTACCTCCATCGACGTCTTCAGATGCTTCAGAGTCGGTGTTGCTATTTGCAGATGACAATTTCACTACACATGTCCCACAGCGAAACGGTGTTTTGCGCAAAAACTTTTTTGAGCCCTTTCCTACGCACTTTGTATGGAAAAGCTCGTTGCAGTCCGCGCACTTCACTGACTGTATAGTGTCTCCAGGCGTTATGGTTAGTTTGAAATTAAAACAGTTTTCTGCCATCTCACTAACTACAATATCACACACTTTGTTCGCAAAACAACTTAAATAATAACAATTTATAAGGCTGATATAAAACAATTTGCCGTTACACGGGCATGTGGGCAGGAATAGGCAAGCGGAGCTAACTGCTGATAACGTCCGTCCGCATCGGCTTCTAGATAAGAACTGAATATAGTACCAATGATCCTAATATAGTACCAATTCCTCCTTGTAATCCTAATATAGTACCAATGATACCAATGGAGGAAGAAGAGGAAATTCAACATGAAAATGCTACCCACTGTTTTCTATGTAAAAATGAATTTACTTTAAATAACTATAAAGTTAAAGATCACGACCATCTTACAGGATATTATAGGGGTGCAGCATGTAATGCGTGCAACATTAATTATAAAATTCCTAGAAAAATTCCTGTAATATTGCATAACCTTAGCGGTTATGATGGTCATTTTATAATACCAGAATTGGGGAGAGATGATGGTGCAATTGATGTTATTGCAGAAACAACTGAAAAGTTTATAACCTTTAGTAAAAAAATTGGAAATATGAAGTTGCAATTTGTAGATTCGTACCGGTTTATGCCGTGCAGCTTATCAAAACTTTCTGAAAACCTTAGAAAAGAAGATTTAATAGAAACAAAAAAAATTGTGAACAATGATAAATTAGATTTAGTTCTCCGTAAAGGCGTTTTTCCTTATGACTACATTGATAGTTTGGAAAAATTTGAAGAAACATCACTTCCACCTAGAGAAGCTTTTAAAAGTAAATTATATGAAGAGGACATCAGTGAAGAGGATTATCAACACGCTTGTAGAGTATGGAATGAATTAGAAATGAGAACCTTAGGCGAATATTCAGATTTTTATGTTAAATTAGATGTGACTTTACTCTGCGACATAATGGAAGAATTTAGAAACACCTGTTTGACAGCATATGGACTAGACCCGCTTCATTCGTACACAGCTCCCGGATTGGCATGGCAGGCTATGTTAAAAGAAACAAAATGCAAACTTCAACTATTAACTGATATAGACATGGTGTTGATGATTGAATCTGGTATCCGAGGAGGATTAACTCAAAGTGTAACTAGATATGTAAAAGCAAACAATAAATATCTTCCAAATTATGACGCATCACAACCTAGCACATTTATAGGTTATTTTGATGCGAATAATCTGTACGGATGGGCCATATCGAACCCTCTTCCATATGACAATTTTAAATGGGTTGATCCAAATTCAATCAATAACATCGCTGATATCCCTAAATATGGGGATATTGGCTACATCTTTGACATTGATTTTGAGTACCCGGAACATCTCCACGACCATCATTATGATCTACCACTATTAGCAAAAACAGAAATATCTCCCACTGGTAGATGGCCAAAATTGATGATGACACTTAACAATAAGACTAGGTATGTAGCTCATTATTGGACAGTACAGCAAGCGCTAGAGATGGGATTAAAAATTACGAAAATTAATAAAGTACTGCAATTTTCACAATCCTGTTGGTTAAAATCTTTTATAGATAACAATACAAGAAGAAGAACTGCAGCAACATCCAATTTTCAAAAAGATTTCTTTAAATTAATGAACAATGCAATATTCGGTAAAACATTAGAAAACAAAAGAAATCACAAAGACTTGAGATTGGTTGTTGATCCAACAAAATTACAGAAATTGGTGCAAAAACCAAACTTTGCATCTTCTATAATTATTAATGAAAACCTTGTAGCCGTTTCTATGAATAAAATTTCAATTAAGATGGATCGACCCATATATGTTGGAATGTCCATTCTAGACATATCAAAAACTCACATGTATGATTTTCATTATAATAAAATGGTAAAATTTTATGGTAGAGAGAATATTGGAATAGCATACATGGATACCGATGCATTCATCTATTGGATTATAACCAATGATATGTACAAAGATTTACGCACATTTGTTTATAAAAATGACTTTGATTTTTCTGACTACCCACAACATCACCCTAATTACGACAATGGAATAAACAAGAAAGTTTTAGGAAAATTCAAAGATGAGACAAATGGTGCGCCTATGGAAGAAATTGTAGCATTAATGTCCAAACTGTATTCTTTTCAATTGTACATTAGTGAAAAAGAAGAACATCAAGTTGTAAAGAAGGCAAAAGGTATAAAAACATCATATTTAAAGAAGAATGTACAGTTTGAACATTTTAAAAGATGTTTATTTGAAAGCATGGAAACAACTGCAACTTTTAATACGATAAGAAGCTTTAACCATCAAGTCTACAGTGTCAAGCAAACTAAGTGGGAACTCAGCTACAAGGATGATAAGAGACATATCCAGGAAGACAATATACACACTCTACCTTTTGGACATTATTCTTTAACTCCTATCGACCAATAAAACCTATTCTTCATCCTTCCACCTGTTTCCTTTTTCTTTCCGTAAAAAAGAGGGAGCATGGCAAGTTCAATGCCATGTTCTCTCTTTTTTACACAAATATGATATGGCCTTGACCCATATTTGTTAATAATATAAAAGGTGATAAACCATTTTGAAGATTAGTATTTTCTCAAGCGGTGTACAAACAACATCTGAAGATGGAAGGATTAAAGGATAAAATTGTAAACGAACTTCATAAGCCGGCAAGAAGAAAGTTTCCAAGAAGAAATACAATTATTAAAGGAATGAACGATCTTTACCAAGCCGATCTCATTGAGATGATACCGCATAGTAAATTGAATAAGGGATTTAAATATATATTGGCAATTATAGATTGTTTTAGTAAGCTTGCTGACGCTATACCACTCAAGGATAAGACTGGAAAAAGTGTAACAAAAGCTTTGGAAGCAGCTATAAAGAAAAATAAATTTGTCATAAAACATTTACAAACTGATGATGGAAAAGAATATTTTAACAAAGAATTTACGGCATTAATGAAAAAATATAACATAAATCATTATTCTACAAATTCGGAAGTAAAAGCTTCCATAATTGAACGATTCAACAGAACATTAAAAGGAGCAATGTATAAAACATTTTCTAAACGAGGATCGTACGTGTGGTACGATATATTACCGAAACTTATAAAAGAATACAATAACAAGTTTCATCGCACTATTGGTATGAAACCTATTGAAGTAAATAGCAATAATGCTAAGCTTGTTTTGGAGCGTATTAAGAAAAATACTACTCCTAAAATTGAAAAATTAAAACCTAAAAAGTTTAAAATTAACGACAAAGTACGTATAAGTAAATATAAAGGAGTTTTTAGTAAAAGATATTTACCAAATTGGACTAACGAAATATTTACAATCTACAAAGTGCAGCCGACAATACCAGAAACCTACATTTTAAAGGATAACAAAGGTGAACTACTTCAAGGCGGATTCTATGGTCATGAATTATTAAAATCGACAGTAGGTGATGTATATCTTGTTGAAAAAGTTTTACAAAGAAAAAAGGATAAAGTTAAAGTCCGTTGGTTGGGATTTGATAGGAGTGAAGATTCTTGGATCCCTACAAAAGACTTGGTGTAATACTTTAATAACTCATTATGTGTTTAACCTTTAAACAAGATGGATATTGTACAGCAAAAAGAACGATTTGATATTAATAATATAGATGAATTGACAGTGGATAATAACAATTTAAACCATGGTAAACATGGTGAATTACTACCAAACTCTATAAGATGTTTAATAACTGGCCCTTCTAATTGTGGAAAAACAAATGTTGTTTTTAACCTTATAACTAATCCAAAAGGGCTACGTTTTAATAACATATACATTTTCTCAAAATCTTTGCAACAACCTAAATACCAGTTGTTAGATAAGGTATTAGCAAGTGTGCCAGAAGTAAATTTCTACAAGTTTAATGCTAGTGAAACTATTATGCAACCAAATGAAGCTAAACCATTTTCTATATTTATATTTGACGATGTGTCATGTGAGAATCATGATACAATAAGAAGTTATTTCGCAATGGGGAGACATCATAATATTGACAGTATTTACATTGGTCAAACCTATAGTAAAATTCCAAAACAACTTATAAGAGATAATGCAAATTTGTTGATAATATTCAAGCAAGATGAAACAAATTTGAAACATATATATAACGATCATGTGAATGCCGACATGACATTTGATAAATTTAAAGAGATGTGTGGCAAAGCATGGGCTGAAAAGTATGGATTTCTTGTTATTATGAAAGATGAAGCTATAAAAGATGGAAGGTATCGAATAGGGTTAGATAAATTTGTATTAATCCATTAAATGAATAGCGGTATGTCTAGTAATGAATGAGACTTCATAGTGTAAACATGGTAAATCAAGAAAAACTATTGAAAGAAATAAAATCACTCAGTGATTCTATTAGGATAAAAACCGTGCATTAAGGATGGGTATAAGCGAAAGAGAAGAATTTTTAGAGACTACATTTAAACCTATTACAGAACCTTTAAAACAAATATCAGAAACCATTAGTAAACCTCGTTATGAAGGAGATGTTTTACTACCAGTTTCTAAACAAGAAGTACAAGCATTAAAAAAAGAAGACAATGATGATTCATATACAAGCGCTAGTGACCAAGAAGAAACAAAAGAAGAAGAACCTATTGTTGAAAAGGAAGAAGAACAGCCAATACCTGAAGCAGAACAATCTATTCCAAATTTAACTCAATTGAGTAGCGATATATTACAACACGGACCTCTGGGAAGAAAATATATATTGAAAATGCTACATGATATAAAATCAAACCCTAATTTAAGTAAATCACACATATACGGAGCAAGAATTGATGGGAATGAATTGAAAATAGGTGATTCAAAACTTAAAATAACTGAAGACGATTATATCATTATTGATGAGCATAAATATAAGGGAACAAAAGGATTATACGAATTAATTTTTAAAAACATACCATTAAGATATTCGACCAAAGATTTAAATACTTTTAAGGAAATTTTACAAAATACTAATGCACATAAAAGGAATTACTCAAAGGATGCAATAATTAATCGTTCACGAGCAACAAAATATAACATCGTTATAAAAAAGTTGTTTCCCCCACGAAAACTACCAACATTACGTACCGCACCAGCAGTGAAACAACCGCTAAAAAGAAAATCTTTATCACTTATGGATTTATCACTTCTTGAACAACATGGTAAAAAGAGTAAAGGAGATACTTCAACATCTGGCAAAGGACTAATGAAAAATCTGTACAATACCAATGTAATTTATTACAAAGACATTAATAAATTAGTTGACAGAATGAGACTATTACATGAAGCTATGGAAGCCGGTCATACAGGTTTAAATAATGAATGGGTGGCTCTAGTTGATGAACTCAGAAGTCGAGGTGTCGTCGTATAATTGTCCGCAGATATAAAAGAACGGCAAGCATATAATGTATCATTTTTAACATGAGCGTCGACAAGTTTGGACGGTACTCCGCATTAGGAGTGCAAGTTGGAGAAGACAGAAAAAGAAGTGGATTGCCGCAAACACCTGAAGGTGACTATAACATAAGTAATAAACGTTTAAAACTAGTTAAAGATCCAGAAGAAGATACTGATGGAGCAAATTTAAAGACAGTAAAAGAAGCTACTTCAACATCATTAAAATTACTTAAGGATACTTACGATGTTAAATCACATAGAATAATTAATGTTGGTAAACCAACTGACAGTTCTGATGCAATTACTAAAGAGTATTTATCATCTGAACTTTCAAATACTTTAAAATTGCAGTGGGGTAACAATTTAAAAGATGGACAAACATATGATGCTGGAAATCATAGGATAACCAATGTGGCAAATCCAAAAAATGATAAAGATTCAGTTAATAAAGAATATTTACATTCTATAATACCGGAAAAGACTCAACGAGGATTTTCTTTTTATAAGTTTATTATAAATGACATTGGATACCCAAAGGAAGACGGTGATGCTGTAAACCTGAAATACATCAAGGACAACTGTATTTTACAAGATGCTGATGAAATAGATTGTCATGGAAAAGCATTGTCAAATGTAAAATTTGGTTCTCAACCAAAAGACGCTGTTACTATGGAACAATTATCTAAAGAATTAAAAAGGGGAACATCAAATTTTGTAAAACATGAAGATGCCGTGCTAAAGCGAGGAAATACATTTATACATGGAAATGAAAAGTTTGATTTAATGCAAGGAAGTAATGATAAATGGGATGCGAGAGGTAAAAGAATAACAAATGGAAGATTTGGTGAAAAAAGTTCGGATGTACCTTTAATGGCACAAACATTAATTGCGGGCGGTCCTTTATTAGGCACATATGAAGGTCATAATAGAAGAATAAAAAATATAATGCCTGGTTATGAAGAAAATGATTGTGTTACAGTGAAACAAACAATAACTTGGGATAAACGCAATGGAACCAAATTTGATGCTAAAATGAAGAAAATAATTAATATTTTACCAGGTGAAGATTTTAATGATGCTGCTACTATTGGACAAGCTATAACAACATCAAAAAATGATTCGACCGCTTACACGTGTAACGATAAACGTATTATGCAGTTACACGATCCTCAACATCCAAAAGATGCTGTAACTTTAGATTGTTTAATAAGAATAGTGGGCAATTTACTTATTGATACCCACAATCATATAGCTAGTACAACAAGTCATGTGATGATTCAACCCGATGAACGAGAAGCATGGATTAAAAATAGAATCATAAATCAATATATAATTAATTTGAATAATTAATTATTTAAATATAAAAATTGTGCATAAGTTATTCATTTATATAAAGCATCTCGTTGAGTAAACACGCCGGTTATATATAAAACAACATAATGAAGATCGCACAGCTCAGTCGTCGTCAAGTCAGCGGCAAGAAAGGACGTGGTATAACATCGGCTGCGTTATCCCTTCTCAAACGAATTCCTGTTGGTGCTGTTGTAAATCGGGCAATAGACGCTCTACCATACGAATTTCATCTGCCCGGAGGTTATCAATATTGCGGACCCGGAACTAAATTGGCAAAACGTTTAGCAAGAGGGGATCCTGGAATTAATAAATTGGATCAAGCTTGCAAAGAACACGATATAGCGTATTCCAAGTTTGCTGATTCAACAAATAGATCAATAGCAGATAGAGCGCTAGCAGAAAAAGCTTGGCAAAGAGTTAAATCAAGTGACGCAAGTATTGCAAAAAAAACAGCCGCTTGGGCAGTAACTACAGCTATAAAGGCGAAAACAAAATTTGGTGGCGGAAAACGTCGAAGAGGAAGACCTGCAAAGAAAAGAGCTCCTAAAAGAGGTGGAAACATTAAAAAGAGACGTCGTAGAACTCGTAAAACAAAGACAAAGAAGACTTCCGTTTGGTCAATGGTAAAAAACGGAGCAGGTCTATACCTAAGACCGTACCGTGTGTACTAAATAAGAAAAATCAATTGATAATTCCAAATAAAGCCTTAACAAATCATCAATTATCAAATTATGTAAAATGTTTGAAGATACCATTTTTTAGGGGAGTTTTTATGAAAGACGCATTACCAAAAAACATATAGAAAAATGAAACTGGAATAGTAAATTTAGATTCCTCCTATGGTCCAGGAACTCATTGGGTATGCTATAAAAAACTCGGACAAAGCGTTTATTATTTTGACAGTTTTGGCAATCTACCACCACCTAAAGAACTTCAACACTATTTTAGAAACTCTAAGAATATATTTTACAATTATAAAAGAGAACAACCTAACAATACAGAAATATGCGGACATTTATGTTTGGAGTTTTTAGCAAAAAGTGTCAGTCAGCTTTAAGATGTCATCGTACACAGTGTCACTGAGCGGAAATTCATCTACATTAAAAAGTACTCTTTTCCCAGCATTGCGTCTATCTAAAGATAGATTATGGGAAGCGGCATTATTAGATTTCACTACTTACAATTCAATTCCCAACATTACAGAGGGTAAAAACAATTTACTACATTATTATGAAAGTAAAGATGAAAAAGGAAATTATTCAGAATTAAAAATAATTACCTTGTCTACAGGAGCATATGAAATAGATGATATAAACCAGCTATTACAGAAGCAGCTAGGAGAAGAAAATATCTGTATAAAAGGAAACAACAATACTTTAAAAGCGGAAATTACCTCAAAATATTATATAGATTTAAGTTTAGAAAATTCAATCGGTAGTTTACTCGGATTTTCAGATAAGAAAAGAAAAATCTTAGATCCCGGAACTACTCATACGGGTGATACCACAGTAACAATATTAAAGGTTAATAGTATTGATATAACATGCAATATTATACACGGATCGTATAGAGATGGGGTAAACCAACATATTTTACATACATTTTATCCAACAGTAGCTCCTGGTTTTAAAATAGTTGAGAAGCCACAAAACCTTATATACCTACCATTAAACACCAGTTTTATTTCAGACATCGTACTGAACATATCAGATCAGGACGGTAATAGTGTTGACTTTAGAAAAGAAACAATTACAATACGGTTACACATAAAAGCGGTAACTTAAGTATAACATGGGATTAACATTTAAACCACAACGGAAAAGCCGGGAGCTCAGTAGCTCTTCAACATTGGACGAGTTAACACCGGACAACATACATTTCCTACAAAAAATTGGGTTAAAACTAAATTACGATGGACATTCTGGATATATCTCAAGGACCGACGTTCGACGAAACCCTATGGGAGAAGGAATATCACACGCACAACCCTTACACTTCATCAAAATTAAACAATAATGATGAAATAAGGATTCCCATTCAACAACAAGATATTTACACATTACCCTGTGAAAGTTATTTATATATTGAGGGACAAGTATTAAAATTGGATGGAAAAACCGGTTCGTCTGTTCCTTTTATAAATAACCCAATGGCATATCTTTTTGACGAAATAAGATATGAAATATCAGGAGTGACAGTTGATTCAACAAAAAAGGTTGGTATAACAACAACACTAAAAGGATTAACATCATTAACACCGCATGAAAAGAATTCAATAGTCACCGCCGGATGGGTTACCCCCGATAAAGACAGCATAACACCAAATTCCAATGGTCATTTTGATTTTCACATACCTTTACGATTGCTTTTGGGATTCACTGAAGATTACAAAAGAATAATAATAAATGTCAAACAAGAATTGGTATTACTCAGATCTTCAACTAACAAGGACTTGATACTAGCAGCAAGTGGCACTGAAGAAAGTAAACTAGAATGGCAGCTACAATTAAATAAAGTCGTGTGGAGAGTACCTCATGTAAGATTAGCCGATGAACATAGAATCGTATTGTTAAAGAAGTTAAAATCTGACCGTGATATTGTAATGCCGTTTAGAAGTTGGGAATTCCATGAATACCCCATATTACCTCAAACAGAACACAAACATGGACTGTTAAAACATCTACTTATTTGGAACGAGCAAGGTACATAATACTCGGTTTTCAAACCAATCGAAAAGATGTTATAACCGCACACGCAGGTCAATTTGACCATTGCAATATAAAGAATTGCAAAGTTTTTCTAAACTCTCAATTCTTTCCTTATGACAATTTAAATGTCATGTTTAGCAAAAAACGTTATTCCATCTTATACGATATGTATGCAAGATTTCAATCGTCATATTATGGAAAAGCTAATACACCACTGTTATCACCTGAACAGTATTATTCAAAAGCTCCAATAATCGTTATCTATTGCTCAAAGCAAAATGAATCAGTAAAATCGTCAAGTGTAGATATAAAAATCGAAATGGAATTTGAAGATAAAATACCGGAAGGTACTTCGGCATATTGTCTGATTTTACATGACAAAATAGTAACATACACCCCACTAACTGGAATAGTTAAAAATGTGTTATAAAAAATGGTTTTTAGGTGGGGGCGATTGTTATAAAAGGAGGAAAAAGAAGTGAAAATTTCATTATTTGTTTGACCATCATATGGGAAACATCGCTTGCAAAATGAGTTCACTTAATACAAATACTAACGAAGAAGAAACTACACCACTTATAGCCGACAACAGTTCCGATATAGAAAAACAAATTGAACAAGAAATGGATGAGTTCCTCAAGTTTAAGCATAAGAAAAAAGAAGAGGAAGTTGAAAAAGGAATTAAAAAAAGAAAAGTCGATGACATTATTTCCACCAATATTTTAGCAGAGGTATTTCTTAGAATCTACTATCCCATCTCATCATGTATGACAAAAAGCGTATCTGCCGGAGTAATAAAATCATTGGAGTATTCACCAACTATTATTTTGAATCATGGATCTAAAATGGTGTTTTTTTCTGAAATTTCCTGGGAATCGTTTATGAAGCATCTACATCTTTTAGAATGTTATTTAAGTAACAATACATATGGAAGAAGAACAAAATTAAGTTTGCTAGAATCAAATATTGAAATCGATATAGTAAAACATCGAGGAGGACAAATTGTTCGTTTTAGAGATTTAACTAAACATGACATAAAAATACACCTTACAAAAGATGAATTCTACACCCTCAGCTGTGCTACAGGTCCTATCACGAGATATTTAAAACAACTAATATTTTCAAGCGCGATCATAAAAGAATATTTAACCGATACATTGGATAGACAACCGTATGTACCAATCCTATACGGTCCCGTAGATACTTCCATTTTCAATAGAATACCTCACGAAGTTGATATGTGGAGACAGTTGCACAACTATAAGACTAACTTCGGTATAGATGAAGAAGCACAAGAAATGAATGAAGAAGCATCTTTCAGCAACCAACCCGCAGTATAAAAAGACGCCCTCCATAATATTACAAACAGTCCGATACCGACCTTTGTCATGAATAAACAAGTTTCATTTTCAAACCAATACCAAATAATGGAGGTGAAACGAGGTATAATTGAATTTCAAGCGTTTCGCGGTAACGACGGACATTTTATTATTAAAGAGTTAGTTATTCTAGACATGAACACATCTGTGGTTTATCACTATTTATTTCAACCTCCTATACCGTTCAACAGATTAACTACTAAACCAAGAGTGACAAACAAATGGTTAATGAAACATTTTCACAACTTGAGATGGGATGAAGGTTTTATCCACTACAGTATGGTGCCACACATTATGAATCATTACTGTAAGGAATTTAAAATTATCTACACAAAGGGATTGGAAAAACCGCTTGGATACAAGCATTTACAAACCATGAAGTGATAAATGTGCAAGTAGATAGAGATTTTCAGTGTCATTTTGCCAACATTTGTATCTCTACCAAAAACTTTAAACATCGGCAGTCCCAATGCGCTTTAAAGAACGCTTATCGTTTGAATGCGTATCTACAACAGAATGGTGGGGGGTGGGAAGGATATAAAAGCGACAACGCAACCATGACCCAGCATGAGTATTACTCTAGCCTCCGAACAGTCAACACCTCCCACACAGATTCGCAAGACTAAGAATAATATCAACAATAAATAAGAAGAAGAAAAAGTAAAGATGACGTCACAAACATTTTTACAATCTCTTGTCGATCAATTTAACAAACATTCAAAATCTACCGTCTTACCAACTAAAAGATGTTCAGAATTAAAAGAAGAAAAACATTATGTTATCCACACCATTAAGAAGATGGAAACTAGTGTTGGGGACGCCATCAACGTTACACTGAGTGAAGCGCCCTACACGCCCGGTGATGAACCAAAATTTCAAACATTTCTTCCCAAGCGCTTCGTGCACCTCCTGCAAAACGAAGATCTACGCCTTATTCACCCCGGCTCTCTGTACTTGGCATCCCACGGTCCAAGCGGAAGCAATTCAACGGAACTTACACTTCACGTCATGCCTACTGCCAACAACTAATTTATTATTTGTAATACTTTTGTACACCTTTGTGAATTATTTTAAAAATAAATAAAGATAAAAAAATAACAAATAAAAAGCAATATATCACTATGTGTTTTTGCACATGGTGATATATTGCTTTTTAAAAAAATAATTTTAGATGACCTTGACCTAGTTACAAAAACTATATAAAGGGAATAATTTTCAAGGGGATTTCCTCAGTCTACAATTGGTTCCGTGCTGTACACATCTCCCTTGGTTGTCCAATTATTTTAGACGACAACATGTCTCTCAAAATCAAATGCGCATCATACGATACCTCCACCATCACAACTTTTGAACAACTCGACAATTTCACTAATGAATTGCGAGTACTTCTCGCAGGCGGTTATCACTTAAATGCCGATGTTTATGTTACAAATAAGAAGATGTTTTCAAAACAAAACTACTGCGATGATGAAGTGTACTTTTCCACACAAACGGCAACAACATCCAGCCCTTCTACTCAAAATAATGTTAAATTCCACAAATACTACTAATGTTAAATTACAATAACAATACTCCATCAACTTGAGGCTTCGCTATAAAAAGGCTATTCAACCCAGACTAAATCATCATTTGCTTTTTGACAACCGCAGCGATAACAACTACAACTACTATGCTGTACCGAATGATGATTGAATTTAATGGTAAAATATTTGGAAAGGACTATCAAACGGTAGAAGAGATGAGCTCCGATCTTGATGTATTAACTAAAGAAGGCTTCCAACCAAAGTTAATTCTAAAATTTCCAGAAGTACATCCACTATCCACTGAAGATCTCGTCGCAATGGCTAGAGCAAAAAAACAAGAACATGAAGTAAATATTAAAAAGGAGAAAGAAGAAAAGAAAGACGAACCTATATCTTAAGTACGCATTCTTTTTTAAAACTCCATTTGGTTGACCTTGAAATTACCCCCACCACTTTTTTCTTTTAATAAAACTCTCTATTCTATACTATACACCTTCATTTCCCAACTCCACTTAGAACCGTCAACATGGAAAAGAAAAAAGAAGACTACAAACCACGCTACTGTTGTGAACAAAAATGTACCGATATAGGAAGATGGATGGTAGACGGATTAGCTTGTAGAAAATGTGAATTCTTCGGATCCTGTTACTGCAAATGCAAAACAAAACAACTACCACCACCAGAATTGCAAACCTTCAAAATTTATAAATCAAGATACTTCCACACTTGCTGTCCCCAAAGATGTTTCAAATTTCACCCAGAAAGACTTTTTAATTGCCGAAAGTGTGATGCATATTATAAAGACGACTTTTGTACATGCATTAAAAATTTGTGCAAATATAGATCAGATTGGTCTTCTGATCCTATTCAAGCTTCAGATGTATAGCTGTAGTCACTGACTGCAGCTCTTTTTTAAAATTTTATTTGGTTGACCTTGAGATTATCCCCACCACTTATTTTACAATATATATTCTATATACCCTTTAACACACTTCTCATTTACACTACATTCCTTGGACTAACACCAACATGGGTGACAGATTTATTTCTTTTGAACATTTAATTACCGAAAGAGATGAGATGGAAACTCTATTTCACAACTTACTCACACTTATGGATAGGTATCCTTTAAGATGGATCAACATCAAAGTAAAATATGTGAATCCTACCAGAATATTTTCATCATCATCATCATCATCTTCCAACAGTGCAGGGGAAGAAGAAGAACCAACTTATGGTATTACAATTATTGAATTAAACAGCGAGGAACAAGACAATCAAATTCAAATTATAAATAAACTTACTATTTAGTTTACAAAAGTGATTGGTATTTCTATTCTATATTAGAACTATTATTATTTTATTTCTATACACTTCCCACAACCTACCCGGACGGCGTTTCGCGGCGAACTGCGGTAACCGAAGTTCTCTCACTTCTCGTTTTGGATTACCCCCACTCTTTTTCTTCCCCCCCACCACTATTCCCCGATTCCATATAAGCGACCGCCTTACCGTCGCTCACCATTTGTTTGCCTACCGCCGAACGATGAGCCAGCCTCAATTAGCAAAGAATACTACTACTTTTGCAGTAACATCGCAACAAGATTTACAGGATATTTTTCAATTTTTAACCGATGTTGTAAACACGCCAAACAACACAGTTACTATTACTGTTGAAATTACTTACAATTGTCCAGAGTGTGAAAGGATGGAAAGCGATAATGTTGAAGAATTAGAAATGCCAAACAACAGTCCTTCATCCGCCCACAATTCAACACCAGATGATGAAAGCTAGTCCTATACAAATATTCTTTTTCAATCCCCCCACCACTTTACATTAAATATATATCCTCCCCTTATTTGCTCTCCTCATTTCATCGCCTACTTTTACACCATCTACACCGCTCCTCTCTAACCTGTACACAAACATGATGGACGGCTTTTCAATCACATCACAATTGGAAGACGATAAATTAAAACTCGAAATTAACAGAATAATATTGGAAGCACAAAATCAGGAAGAAATGATCCGGCTGTTAAAGCTCTTCAAATGCGTACTGTGGTTGGTATGCCTCTATCTGCTCATCGCCATCACCATCGGCATTTACCAGACCGTCACCGCCAAACATCGCTTGGACACCACTTCAAATAAAAATTCTACTTGGCTTTCCTAAAATAAATTATTAATTCCCACAGCCCCACGCCCCCCATCCGCTCCCGCCGCACTCCCGCCCGCCACTGATCCCCAGATTCCCCACCTTTTTTAAAACCCCCTCCGAATGACCTTGACACACTTACCAACCCCTCCCCAAACCCCCAAAAACACCCCCAAATCAACAACACACACCTGCCAGTTACAAACGCTGACCTTGACCTGTGACAGGACCGGCAAAATCCATCTACTATGATGGTGTTTTAATATGAAATTTAAATATCTACAATATTTTAACTAGTTTGTATTTTTAAAATGAAACTTAGAGGGCAGTGGTTCCCCCTATTTTACGCTTTTGGCGCTATAACCTAAATTAGACAGAAACGAAATTATTCTTTATTAATTGTTATTTTGGACTACCGAATTTCAATTACAACCTCAGTTATGGAACAACAATCTATGGCAATCTCATGTTTGTGGAATTGCTTTATAACTGAATTTGACCAACATCATCTGAAATTGATGCCAAAACAGAAACAATAATCGTAAGCTAAGTTTTCCTTCGTGTAATTGTGATTTTATTAAGAAATAAGACCATCACTTTGAGTAAAATAGTTTTTAACGTTTGTCCCTATAGAAAACTTTACTAAAAATGATCTTAATGGACTATCAGTGCCACTCTGAATAAAATATATATCATTGAACTGTATTGCAAAACAACGAAATGAGATTAATTTCTCATACATCTCAATGTTTAAATATTAAAAAATTAATGGAGAAGTTACGTTGAACAAAATTAATAAAATAGCTTTAAGAATATTGGTTTTTAGAAATCGAACAATGCTTTACAATATTATTAGGAAATTAAAAACTCTAAATTGCTTTTACCGAACACGAGCATTACATTGTGGTATAGGAGTGAAGACAGAATAAAGTTATTAGAAGTTCAGAGGTGAATATGCTGAGCCGTGAAATGTTATTGAAATCTGATCCGTTACATTAAAACCTACTTACGCTAAAAGCGCTCGAATATGATTTCATTTGTAAAAGTTCCTTCTATATGGAATTCTTCGAATGCTTAGTACTTTACACACATTTTCAAATATAAATGGTTTTTAAAGAGGTTTTAAAAATTATTAGTTGTGTTTTGTTTAGCTTTGATCAAATATTTTCTAAGTAGGAGAATAATATATGATAATAAAACCACAACAATTCTGACTCTGAACTATATAAGTTCATTGAGAAGAAAACCCCGTCCTACTATTTTTATCATTAAAAGCTTACTCACTTAAAAAAATTTCTTTTGTTTTATTTTCTTTAAATAGCATGTTGGTATGCAGGTTAAGTAGCCTATCTGAAAAACATATAAATGAATTTACTTAACATATTTATTATATTATAGTAGTTTTTGGTAAAATAATACCAAATAAAGCTTATAAAGCTTAGAACATAGTTTTGAAAATGAATTCCTTAATGGTTTTGTAATATACGACAAATAATGTGAATGGCATATATAATTAATTATACAATTTAAGGATAGCTTATAATACCAATAAAATGTTTATCACCAAACAAAAATGTTTGGACACAATTTGTATTTTAAAATAATAGTCAGGTTAAATCTTACCCACAAAACACTACACAAATACTCACAGAATTTTTTTCGGTTTAAGTAAAGGAATATAAATCATGGACAGCACTTGGAACAAAGTTACTGCAGTCGGAAAATAGACTATCTGCCATGAAATGTTATTGGAAACCAATATTTTGCATTAAAACACACTTTTCCATCCCTCGCGAACTTCAGGATCTTGTAACTGTTTTTTATATATGACATATCCCATAGTATAATATGTATCTACTCTTGTAACATTTTAGTCATCAACATGTTACATAATTTTTAACAATTATATTTGCGCTTAAGATTTTTTTTTAAATATACCGTATTTTACTATCAATTTATAGAATATGATTTGAAATTACTATTAAGTAGTATCCTATACTATAACACGAGCACTGTCTAAAGAGATGTGTGATCCACGATCTTGAAATCATTCGGGTAGGCTTTTCTTAAACTTTGAATTTAAGAGTGTTTTGGCCAAAATATATGTTTAGATACAGCCTCAATCCCAGGAAAAATTGAATTTGGCCTAAACTTAAGTTTAAAAATCGTAATTTTTTCATTAGTCTTATAAGTTGCTATTTTGGTAACGAAATCACAACGAAAGGTATACAAAAATAAAAGAACATTAATGTTAAGAAGTCTTTTTGAAACAGCTGTTAACTACGAAGAGGTATAGTTGGTTGTTGGTGGAAATTTAATAGCTTTATTACCATGACACTACTGTATAACAAAAGTGTATTAAAATCAACGAGTAAGGCTCAGTTATGTTGGTACTTTACTGTAAAACTGGCAAAACAAGTGTTTTCACGTGCATAAATATGTCAATTGTGCTATAACAATTGGACTACTATAGTAAAATTTTACCATTTATTTCTCCATATAGAATCCACTCAAACAAAGTTGTTTGTTTTATTTACATTCTATAATTTTATATTTGTTCTTTTCTTTGAAACTTTTTTACAAATCTTAGATGTTTTTTTTATTCTTATAATAAAAAAAACCTATACAAATATTTGTGTGCAACTTAGTTGGTCGTAACATTTTGGAAATTCGTAAGTTTATTTAAAACCTTTATCACGCATAATGATACCCAAATAATACTGTTGTACAATACTAATTACACAAGGAAAATCTAAATTTGGTACCAAATAATAAGTGTTACACTTCGAGAAAATATAATAAATTCCATAATAATTCATATTATACATTACTGTAATATGATAACGTAAAAACATTGAATTTGTCATCAATAACAAACGATTCAATAGGTTTGGATTCAGATTGTTGTTCGGATCAGATGTGCGATCTTTATTTAAATCCAAAGGCTCACCGATAAACTAGATTTATTTTACTGCCTGTCAAAGTGGTCCAGTGGGAATAAAAATGCGAAGTTTAAACGATAACGCACAAAACTGATTCTGACGTAAACTTGCTATGGTGAATAATGCGATAAATGCTTTGTTTACTATCCTTTAGTCTATCAAACACTACTTTTTTAAATTTTGATAGATGTATATGAATCGAACGATATGGATATACATTAATAAATCTGCGTTGGTTCCTTTTACAAACACACAAACTCTTTCATTACATGTTTTTTCGCCTTTCATTTTGATAATTTTAAAGGAATACGAAACTATATATGCTATTCATTTTCATAAAATTATTTCATCACATGTTTTGTTGTAAAATGTAATGCCATTATTGTAGGAAATAAAATAAAACTTGACCTTAGTAGGTTAGAATGCAGAGGATTGTGTGGGGATTGCGGATAGTGCGGATAGTGTGGATAAAGTGCTGCTCAATTTTGTATGGTATAATTTATAAATTTAATTTTGTTATAAGTAAATTATTTTTAAGGTTATTTAAGTGTTGATAAAAATTTTTAGAAAAATTTTGGGAAATGTAACCTATTAAAAAATATAAATTGGTATTGTTGATTGAGTTATGTTGGTTTTACATTGACTTTAAGACTGAATTTGTTATTTATATCAGTTTATTATTATTGAGTTTTAAAATAAGTAAAGAAATAAATATATTTTATTTTATTATTTTTAAATATCCCAACACTATAAGGCTATATTTTAATATGAAATAATTTTAATGAAGGATGAGTATAGAATGGGTGTGATGGTATGTGTAGCTTTGTTGCTGTTTAAGACAAGCTGACTTTTAGATAGAGTTATTATTAATAGTTTAACGATCAATGACAGCTGGTTTTGAACTTTAAAAAAAATGAACAGTTTTGAGTATGTTTTTGCGTGTATTGTTTTTTCAAGTTTTATATGAATGAGCCTAATGTTTATTCACATTAAATTTTAGAAGGTTATGTTATAAAAAAATATTGTATTTTTATAATTTTGTGGTTTTTATTTTATTTTTTTAATTTTTTATGTGGACAAAAGGATATCTATATTTTGATAAAAATGTTTTCCATTGATTTTTTGTTGATGTTTGAGTGTTTTATATTAATACATATATAATTAATACTGTTAGAATGTTAAATACTAAATGCATTTGAAAGTTTTGTAGAAAAGTGTACTACACTAATACTTAATGTTTATGTTTTGACTGCAACAATAATAATTTATGAGGAGGCCCGTATGCAAATTGCGTATTTTTATGATTCTGTATGAGTGAAACTTAACTATAGTAAGTGAATGTTGATTATGAAGTGATAGAGATCTATTTTTGTTTACTATCTGGTTTTTAAAATTCATTTGAAGGTAATTAGCTGTTAAATTACAATTTACATTAATGAAATTGCAATAAAAGTTGGTCAACATATAATAATGTAGACTGTGGTGGTAGACTGTATAATATTTGTTTATGTATTTACTGTGCTGTATGAATTTAATTATAAATAACATCAATCTTAAATATCTAAACAAAATCCAACAAAACCAGCATATTGTATTATTTTAAACAAATTAAAGATAATATATGTTATATTATTGTAAAAATCTAAACATAATTGTAGTGGGCTTCACTTTTTTAACATTAATCTAAACTTAGGAAAGAAAACGATTTTTTAAAGCTGGATCCACTGAATGCATGTTAAAGCTGGGTGCATTATTAAAGATTAATTTAAATTTTACGAACTGATAATTTAAGTGTGAAGTAGGTTTTACTGTTTTATGCTATTTTGCTAATATTTTTATCACAGTATATATTTTTTAACTAACAATAGTAAAACCAAGATTATGAGGAATCTAAAGTATGTTTATTATTTGAATTATTGCTGCATGGTGTATGGAAGTGGAAAGTGAAACTTTGCAGCTGACCTTGCCTGAAGGACAAAGTCAGCTGCAAAGTTTCACTTTCCACTTCCATACACAATGCAGCAATAATTCAAATAATAAACATACTTTAGATTCCTCAAAATCTTGGTTTTACTATTGTTAGTTAAAAAAAATATACTGTGATAAAAATATTAGCAAAATAGCATAAAACAGTAAAACCTACTTCACACTTAAATTATCAGTTAGTAAAATTTAAATTAATCTTTAATAATGCACCCAGCTTTAACATGCATTCAGTGGATCCAGCTTTAAAAAATCGTTTTCTTTCCTAAGTTTAGATTAATGTTAAAAAAGTGAAGCCCACTACAATTATGTTTAGATTTTTACAATAATATAACATATATTATCTTTAATTTGTTTAAAATAATACAATATGCTGGTTTTGTTGGATTTTGTTTAGATATTTAAGATTGATGTTATTTATAATTAAATTCATACAGCACAGTAAATACATAAACAAATATTATACAGTCTACCAACACAGTCTACATTATTATATGTTGACCAACTTTTATTGCAATTTCATTAATGTAAATTGTAATTTAACAGCTAATTACCTTCAAATGAATTTTAAAAACCAGATAGTAAACAAAAATAGATCTCTATCACTTCATAATCAACATTCACTTACTATAGTTAAGTTTCACTCATACAGAATCATAAAAATACGCAATTTGCATACGGGCCTCCTCATAAATTATTATTGTTGCAGTCAAAACATAAATATTAAGTATTAGTGTAGTACACTTTTCTACAAAACTTTCAAATGCATTTAGTATTTAACATTCCAACAGTATTAATTATATATGTATTAATATAAAACACTCAAACATCAACAAAAAATCAATGGAAAACATTTTTATCAAAATATAGATATCCTTTTGTCCACATAAAAAATTAAAAAAATAAAATAAAAACCACAAAATTATAAAAATACAATATTTTTTTATAACATAACCTTCTAAAATTTAATGTGAATAAACATTAGGCTCATTCATATAAAACTTGAAAAAACAATACACGCAAAAACATACTCAAAACTGTTCATTTTTTTTAAAGTTCAAAACCAGCTGTCATTGATCGTTAAACTATTAATAATAACTCTATCTAAAAGTCAGCTTGTCTTAAACAGCAACAAAGCTACACATACCATCACACCCATTCTATACTCATCCTTCATTAAAATTATTTCATATTAAAATATAGCCTTATAGTGTTGGGATATTTAAAAATAATAAAATAAAATATATTTATTTCTTTACTTATTTTAAAACTCAATAATAATAAACTGATATAAATAACAAATTCAGTCTTAAAGTCAATGTAAAACCAACATAACTCAATCAACAATACCAATTTATATTTTTTAATAGGTTACATTTCCCAAAATTTTTCTAAAAATTTTTATCAACACTTAAATAACCTTAAAAATAATTTACTTATAACAAAATTAAATTTATAAATTATACCATACAAAATTGAGCAGCACTTTATCCACACTATCCGCACTATCCGCAATCCCCACACAATCCTCTGCATTCTAACCTACTGAGGGCAACCAATAAATGAGGAAGGTTGACTTTTATATTCATACTAAGAGAGAGCTAGTTATACAATGTCTTCGTTGACAATGAAGATGATATGTTCCTTATGTCAGTAGTTATGCCGTGCGATATAGAACCAAGTAGGTGTTGCGAGGAATGAGCAGAAAATCCAAGATGGCGGCGCCCATGTATTTTCGCGCCAATTTTCCTGTGACGTCACCAAGATGGCGGCGTCTTTTTTTTGTGACGTCATGGTGGCGTCTTTTTTTTGTGACGTCATCAAGATGGCCGTGCCAATTTTGACAGCTGACAGGATTTTCGCGCCGACGTCAGCTGGTTTTTTTCTGTGACGTCACCAAGATGGCGGTACCCTTTCGCGCCACGTCAGCTGTTTCTTTTTCTGTGATGTTATGGCTACTGTTTGGCGGGAACCTTGAGTGAACACGTGGGTTGATGTCATAGGTGCTGATTGCGTCATCAAGATGGCTGCCGTTTGGTGGGAACTGTTTTGGGACCGTCTATGTGACCACATGAACGTTATTGGAAGAGCGTGTGTACAAATATGGCAGCGCTCCAGCGGGTGACACCCACACTAGTGTGGCCCCGTGCCACGTCACCGCCCGCGGGGACCGTCCCCAGTTTGTGATTGGGTTGTGCTGAGCACGTGTACCAGGCTTATAACTTATATTTATCATTGAATTTAACCTTTTTTACACTAGAAGCAGCGACTAAATATATATTCTACGACAATCAGTAGTGACAAAATATCGGTTCCACAACAATCAGTAGTGACAAAATAGCGGTTCTACAACAATTAAGTAGTGAGAGTCCCACGGCTGTGTAAATAATATGTTGAGCTTTCACGTGATACTGTACGGATGTGCTGGTATTGTGTAACATAACCTCACTTTTGATTGTACTTTTACTGTACATATAGTAATACCAGAGCGGTCCCTTAGTGATTTTCTATAAAGTTATAGTTATTAGCTCTATTGCTTCAGTGTCAGACGTGGTACTGTACAGACGTGCGTGTAACATAACCTCACTTTTGATTGTACTTTTACTGTACATATAGTAATACCAGAGTGAGTCCCTAGTGATCCTCTATAAAACCAGAGCTATTAGCTCTATTGGTTTAGTCTCAGACGTGATACTGTACAGATGTGCTGGTATTGTGTAACATAACCTCACTTTTGATTGTACTTTTATTGTACATATAGTAATACCAGAGCGGTCCCTTAGTGATTTTCTATAAAGTTATAGTTATTAGCTCTATTGCTTCAGTGTCAGACGTGGTACTGTACAGACGTGCGTGTAACATAACCTCACTTTTGATTGTACTTTTACTGTACATATAGTAATACCAGAGTGAATCCCTAGTGAGCCTCTATAAAACCATAATAACCAGCTTTATTGGTTCAGTTCCAGACGTGGTACAGATGTGTGGGTCTTGTGTAACATAACCTCACTTTTGATTGTACTTTTACTGTACATATAGTAATACCAGAGTGAGTCCCTAGTGATCCTCTATAAAACCAGAGCTATTAGCTCTATTGGTTTAGTCTCAGACGTGATACTGTACAGATGTGCTGGTATTGTGTAACATAACCTCACTTTTGATTGTACTTTTATTGTACATATAGTAATACCAGAGCGGTCCCTTAGTGATTTTCTATAAAGTTATAGTTATTAGCTCTATTGCTTCAGTGTCAGACGTGGTACTGTACAGACGTGCGTGTAACATAACCTCACTTTTGATTGTACTTTTACTGTACGTATAGTAATACCAGAGTGAATCCCTAGTGAGCCTCTATAAAACCATAATAACCAGCTTTATTGGTTCAGTTCCAGACGTGGTACAGATGTGTGGGTCTTGTGTAACATAACCTCACTTTTACTCTAGTATATACTAGTAAATCTAAAACGAGTCCCTAGTGAGTCCTATTAAACTAGAGCTATCATTTCTATTGCTTTAGTGCCTTTCCAGACGTGATACTGTACAGATGTGCTGGTTTTGTGTAACATAACCTCACTTTTGATTGTACTTTTACTGTACATATAGTAATACCAGAGTGGTTCTTTAGTGATTTTCTATAAAGTAATAGTTATCAGCTCTATTGCTTCAGTCTCAGACGTGATACTGTACAGACGTGTTGGTCTCACGTAACATAACCTCACTTTTACTGTATCAAATATATTAGTAAAACTTGAGTGAACCTTTAGTGAGGCTCTATAAAACCATAATAACCAGCTTTATTGGTTTAGTTTGGGTTTAGACGTGATACTGTACAGATGTGCAGGTCTTACGTTACATAACCTCACTTTTACTGTATCAAATATATTAGTAAAACTTGAGTGAGCCTTTAGTGAGCCTCTATAATCACCATCTTTATTGTTTTAGTTTTAGATGTAATACTGTACAGACGTGCTAGTCTCGCGTAACATAACCTCACTTTTTATTGTACTTTTACTGTACATATAGTAATACCAGAGTGAGTCCATAGTGAGTCTCTATAAAACCAGAGTTAGCAGCTCTATTGGTTTAGTTTGGGTTTAGACGTGGTACTGTACAGACGTGCGGGTCTTGTATAACATAACCTCACACTGTACTTGCACTTTAATTAAATATCAGTAAATTCAGAGTGAGTCCCTAGTGAGCATCTATAAAACCAGAGCTATTAGCTCTATTGCTTCAGTGTCTTTCCAGACGTGATACTGTACAGACGTGCTAGTCTTGCGTAACATAACCTCACTTTTACTCTAGTATATACTAGTAAAACTATAACGACTCCCTAGTGAGTCCTATTAAACCAGAGTTAGCAGCTCTATTGCTTTAGTGTCTTTCCAGACGTGATACTTTTCAGACGTGCTAGTCTCGCGTAACATAACCTCACTTTTTATTGTTTTTTTACTGTACATATAGTAATACCAGAGTGAGTCCATAGTGAGCCTCTATAAAACCAGAGCTATCAGCTTTATTGCTTCAGTGTCTTTCCAGACGTGGTACTGTACAGACGTGCCGATCTTGTGTAACATAACCTCACTTTTCATTGTACTTTTACTGTAGATATATATTAGTAAAACTTGAGTGAGCCCATAGTGAGTCCTATTAAACCTGAGTTAGCAGCTCTATTGCTTCAGTGTCAGACGTGGTACTGTACAGACGTGCGGGTAACATAACCTCACTTTTACTATAAAAACCCCATTTTCTCTTCATAATAAGCTTAGTATTTTTATAAAAATGGAATCGTCTTCTAAAATGGGTTCTCAAAATATGGCTGAACCAATCCATTTTATTAGCGAAGACCGGACGTACATAAAAAAATTCAGGTTGTATGGTCTTAAAACTATTTTTAATTTTACAAACCCCCCAGCTGGAACGTCTGAATTTGATTGGCTTAGGCAGGGATTTGCTCAAATTGTTGAGAGAGCGAAATCCGAATGTCATCCTAGTGATTACCTTGGCTTTACATTAGATAGCATTAATTTAAAAACAAAAGAGTCGGGGTATGTAGTTCCACGTCCAGCTTCTGAAGTTAACAGCGATGTACTGTGGAGTGTGTTTGGAGGTATTGTTCAATCAAACTCTGAAAATATCAAATCAACTGATACATTTAGAGTTGATGTGGTAAGAGTTAACGTGCCTGTAGGTCGTGGTGTTAGAAAACGCCCTGGATTTTATAATACTTTTGAAGAAGAGTGTAAGGCGAGGCGGGGGATTGTTGTTATAAAAAATAAAGATAACTTGTGTCTTCCCAGAGCTTTGGTAGTGGGAAAAGCGTATGCAAAAAATGACCCCCAATTGAATCTTATTCGAATGGATAAAGGCCTTAGGCAAACCTGTAAAGCTAAAAAATTAATTGCAAAGGCGAGGGTAGAGATCCCAGAGGAAGGTGCGGGCATTCCTGAGCTTGAGAAGCTTCAAGCCCACCTTAAAAAGTACAGAATAACTGTTTACAACTACAACTCGAAAGGCCGTGACGTATACTTTTCTGGTGGCAGTGAAGATGCTAACCTTAAAATTAACTTGCTTTTTTATAATGGTCATTATAACGTAATCACTAGTCTCACAGCTGCTTTTGTTTGTGATTACTATTGTGAAGCGTGCCATACCCCTTACAACAAAAAGTATGACCATCGTTGCTCAAACAAATGCTCTTCCTGTCATTCTATATCTCCTCCATGTAAGCTTGAACATGGTGGCCTTAGCTGCCGATTTTGTGGTCGCCACTTTAAAAACGAGCAGTGTTTGATAGCTCATCGTGGACAAGTTTGTAAATCTATTAAGTTTTGCCACGATTGCCACAAAATGGACTTTCCAACTAAACGCAAATCAGTTCATGTATGTGGCGAAGTGTTTTGTAACACCTGTAAAGACTATAAACCGGCTGACCACCAATGTTTTATGCGTGTCGATAAGCAAACTCCAAAGGACCGTGATTTTTTGTTTATATTCTTTGACTTGGAGACTCGCCAAGATGAGTCATTGCCTTCTGACCCTGAAGTTAAGGTTCACAAGGTAAACCTATGTGTATCTCAACAATATTGCTTTAAGTGCATCAATGGTGGTGAGTGTGAAACTTGTTCGGAAAGGCAAAATATATTTAAAGAAGACCCTGTTAAACAATTTATGGACTATGTCATGCAGGTGAGGAAAACTTTTAAGACTGTATGTGTGATCGCCCATAATGGACAGGGCTTTGACTTTCAGTTTATCCTAAAGTACCTGATGGAGGAAACTAAATTTGTACCAAACGTTACTTCTCGGGGGACTAAAGCAATCCTAATTGAAGTAGATAATGTAAGGTTTATCGATTCACTTAGCTACTTCCCCATGTCCCTCTCTGCACTCCTCTAAAGCGTTTGACCTACCTCCAGAGAAAAAGAAAGGCTATTTTCCACATCTTTTCAACACATTGGCGAATCAAAATTATGTAGGCCCTATGCCAGCCAAGAGTATTACTGTCCAGACTCTATGTTCGAAGAGTCCCACTCAGCTTTTGAAAAGTGGTATGATGAGCGAGTAGCGGAAGATTACAAATTTGACTTTCAAAAGGAGATCTTAGAATATTGCATTTCAGCTGTCGAGATTTTGGCCCAAGCCTGTATTAAATTTAGAGCCTTACTTCTTGAGCAATGCAGCGTGGACCCATTCCTTGAAGCGATAACTATAGCCAGTGCGTGCAACCTAGCTTTCCGTAGAAATTTTCTGAAGCCTGATACAATTGGCTTGATTCCAAAAGGTGGGTATCGTTTTTCTGACACTCAATCAGCTGCTGCATTGCAGTGGTTGACGTGGGAGGAGGAGAAACGTGGAATTAAGATACAGCATGCAGGCCGGGGCAAAGAAGCCAAAATTAAAGGGCTAAAAGTAGACGGGTTTGATGGAGAGAACATTTATGAATTCCATGGATGCTATTGGCATGGTTGTCCCAAATGCTACCCATACAGAAGGGAAGAACCTTTGAAGGAGGATCCCTCTGACACTCTTCACATTAGATATGAGAGAACAAAATCCAAAATTGATAAACTTTCTGACTATAATATTGTAGAAATGTGGGAATGTGAGTTTAGCAGGCTGAAGAAGGAAAATAAACTAGATCATCTTAATAAGCTACCAATTTTAAACAATCTTCCACTCAACCCAAGAGATTCATTCTTTGGAGGCAGGACGGGCAATGCCAAAGCCTATTACAAATGCGAGGAGGGTGAAACGATTCAGTATGTAGACGTTTGCTCTCTTTACCCTTATGTAAATAAATACTGTAAATATCCCATTTTCCATCCAAAGATTTATATAGGTAATGAGGAGTGCAGAGCATGTGGCCTTGACGTCGACGGATTGTTGAAATGTAAGATTCTACCACCTTGGGATCTCTACCATCCCGTACTCCCCGCTAAAATGAACAATAAATTAATGTTCGTGTTATGTCGTACCTGCGGGGAAACCTTAAATCAGGGTGATTGCCTACATGAGAGCGAGGAACGGGCCATAGTGGGGACGTGGACAATGGATGAGATACGGAAGGCTGTAGAGAAAGGCTATACCATCCTAGACATGTATGAGCTATGGGAGTATCGAGTGGCGACCTATGAGAACGGGGGCTTATTCACCGACTTTATTAACAAATTTTTAAAAATGAAACAAGAGGCATCAGGGTTCCCCTCTTGGTGTAAGACTGAACAAGACCAAGACCAGTATATCATGGAGTATTTTAAACATGAAAGAGTTCAACTTGAGAAAGTCAAAATTGCTAAGAATGCTGGCATCCGATCAGTTGCTAAATTAATGTTGAATTCTTTTTGGGGGAAATTTGGCCAATGGGAAAATATTACTAAAACTTCAATTATACGGGATTCTAAGGAATTTTTCAGATTGTTGACCCAGCCTGGAGGCCAAGTAAATTTAATACAAATTATAAACAAAGAAGTTCTCCTTGTAAATTGGCAAATGGCTGACGAGGCTAGTGAACCTTTGAGGACCGTGAATGTAGTAATCGCAGCTTACACCACTGCCCACGCTAGGTTAAAGTTGTATGAACATTTAGATGCACTTGGTGCTCAAGTTTTATACTATGACACGGACAGTTGTGTTTATTACTATCGCGACGGCCTGTATAGGGTTAACACTGGTGATTACCTGGGAGAAATGACAGACGAACTAGCCAAGGACTACGGCCCAGGTTCCTACATAGTCGAGTTTGTGTCTGGAGGCCCTAAAACCTACGCCTACCTTGTGTATTCAACAAGCCAAAATAAATTAGTCTCTGTATGTAAAATAAAATGGCTAACATTAAATATTAAGACATCAAAAGATGTGAATTTTGATACATTAAAAGAAATGGTCCTCAACGAAGCCACTCAAGTACTGGAAATCAAAGAGAGTCGAATCAGAAGGACAAAAACTCGAGACATTGTGACAGTAAATGAAGTCAAACAGTTTAAAATTACTGGAGCGAAGAGAAAATTGAACGATGATTATGATACTGTACCATATGGTTACAAAATTCAGAGAACCATATGAACTAGTAGACACCAGTGCTTCATGGATGTCTATGGTTGTCACTAGCTTGTTTGATCATTCTCCTTCCAACTCCCGTACTGGTCGGACATGTTTCCTCTTATTGATTAAACAGACATGGCGGTATTTCTGAAATTTTTGTAAAAGAGAAAGTTAAATGAAAATGCCAAATTTTGCATTACTTCTTTTAAGTATAAGTTTTTTCTTACAGGTCAGATAGAGACATGCGAATGGCCTCTAGTATTTTCAGAGCATATAGTTGATCAAATTACGGAAAATGCTCCTTCAAACGCTCATATTGACATAACAATAAAACTAGGAAAAGATTCAGGTCATATACCATTCATGTCTCTGGTTAAATTGACTCCAACCGTTTTCGATGAATATTTTGAAAAAATATTTCGTGGAGTCAAAATGCTATCGGGCACTTTAAATGTAGAAGTGTCACTTGTCGCAATTCCAAGTTGTTACATCAAATAGATGTTTAAATAGACTTTGCAGAGTAATTAGCCATCATTATTGTATATACTTTTCTTTTCTAATGTAGTTATCGACATGGAATACTGTAAATTTGTGTTAGCGTTTTGTATTAAATATTACGTTTATAAATAGAGCTTTCCGAATGGCTTACACAATCTGGCCTGTAAATGGGGTACAACCCAAGCATTCTCCCCACATTTGGAAGCACATATATATAGACTAATGCGGCTTAGCGCTTCCTTGCTGGGCTTCTATATAATTTTATAGCTTTAAACTGGGGCGTTGGATAGCGAGTACTGACCGTAAACCTCTGTATGAATGTGAGGGCCTAGTAAATTGAGGCGCCCCGACCCGAGGAGGGTTCGGGCTACTCCTTGGAACGGTCCTGAGGTCCCTGGCGCGGCTGACGAAAAGGCCCGTAAACCTCAGTATGAATGTGAGGGCCTAGTAAATTGAGGCGCCCCGACCCGAGGAGGGTTCGGGCTACTCCTTGGAACGGTCCTGAGGTCCCTGGCGCGGCTGACGAAAAGGCCCGTAAACCTCTGTATGAGTCAAAGTACTACGCTTCCTTTGACCACGTTAAAATTGAACCTCATGGAAGGCCATGTAGATTGAGGCGTTGGGGTCTGAGGAAGGCCCTGACTACTCCTTCGAACGGTCTGACGTGAATGGTTTGTAATATCTCACAGCATATAGTAATGTGAGGGGACCGTCTAGAGAAGGAAGCTCTACGCCACAATTTTTATCAAAGCATTTAACATGTTGTGGGGGTGTGATTGATGTACCACATGTACAGCTTGATTGTATCAATATATTTTATACATCATATTATAGACACTTTTGCAATCAAAACAGCTCTCAAAGTGGATTATTCTGCCCAAAAACCACTTTAAAAAAAGGTGTGGCTAGGCCCGTAGAGGAGAACCTAGACCCATAGAAGGGAACCTAGGCCCTCGTAGGGGAACCACGTCATGGTTAATGTTTTTTACATGAGCCATGATAAAAGTCAACGCCATGGAGCTGGGAAGTACCACCTCGAAAGAGCTCTGGTCCATGGGAGGAAATCTTCCTGAGCTGTTTTGATAGTTTAGTATCCTTCAAAATACAAGACTAGCATACCTTATGCGAACGAATTAAACTAAATCATGTCAAATGAGGGAATGTTAAAGGTATCCTAACAATAATTGGCAACTATCAAACACACGAGAAAATTTAAATTGTATATACTACAATATAAAGTTAATTGTGAATGTGGCTTTTAGGATTTGAATGTTTCTTCTGGGCATTGGTCACCTCCTCGCTTAAACTATAACAATGTAGACGAATTAAGGCAAAACAGCTCTTACAGTGGATTATTTCGCCAAAACAACACTTTAAAAAGGCGTATCTAGGCCCGTAGAGGAGAACCTAGACCCATAGAAGGGAAACTAGGCTCTCGTAGGGGAACCACGTCATGGTTGATGTTTTTTCACATGAGCCATGATAAAGCTAACGCCATGGAGCTGGGAAGTACCACTTCGAAACAGCTCTGGTCCTGTGATGAAATCTTCCTGAGCTGTTCTAATAGTTGAGTATCCTCCAAAATTAAAGACTAGTATACATCACGCGTGAGCTTGACACATGTGGTCAAATACATAATAAAAGTGAGAACACATGGTCAACAGTTTGGAAATTTCCCGCCAAAACAGTCGCCATCTTGATACACGTGGTCAAACACATGATAAAAGTGAGGTTAGAAAACGTGGTCAAAAGTTTGGAAATTTCCCGCCATCTTGACTCACGTGGTCAAACACGTGGTAAAAGTGAGGTTAGAACACGTGATCAAAAATTTGGGAATTTCCCGCCAAAGCAGTTGTCATCTTGGAAAAGGGGCGTTCTTGACCTATATGGTCAAACACGTGGTAAAAGTGAGGTTAGAACACATGGTCAACAGTTTAGAATTTCCCGCCAAAACAGCCACCATCTTGACTCACGTGGGCAAACACGCGGTAAATGTGAGGTTAGAACACGTGATCAAAAGTTAGGTTAGGAAATTTCCCGTCAAAACAGCCGCCATCTTGGAAAAGGGGCGTGGCCTACACCACGTGACTGATGACGTCATCGGTCACAATTTGAAGAAACATTTAGGTGAAGTTAGGTTATAATTGGTTGGCTTAAGTTAGGTTTCACTCTCACTTACCCTTGCTTTTAGCCTTGTTTTATACTTATTACAATACTTATTTCTAAAACTTTCTAAGTAGCCTAGTTAAGTGTTTTGCGAGAGTGAAACCTAACTTAAGCCAACCAATTATAACCTAACTTCACCTAAATGTTTCTTCACATTGTGACCGATGACGTCATCAGTCACGTGGTGTAGGCCACGCCCCTTTTCCAAGATGGCGGCTGTTTTGACGGGAAATTTCCTAACCTAACTTTTGATCACGTGTTCTAACCTCACTTTTACCGCGTGTTTGCCCACGTGAGTCAAGATGGTGGCTGTTTTTGCGGGAAATTCTAAACTGTTGACCATGTGTTCTAACCTCACTTTTACCACGTGTTTGACCATATAGGTCAAGAACGCCCCTTTTCCAAGATGACAACTGCTTTGGCGGGAAATTCCCAAATTTTTGATCACGTGTTCTAACCTCACTTTTACCACGTGTTTGACCACGTGAGTCAAGATGGCGGGAAATTTCCAAACTTTTGACCACGTTTTCTAACCTCACTTTTATCATGTGTTTGACCACGTGTATCAAGATGGCGACTGTTTTGGCGGGAAATTTCCAAACTGTTGACCATGTGTTCTCACTTTTATTATGTATTTGACCACATGTGTCAAGCTCACGCGTGATGTATACTAGTCTTTAATTTTGGAGGATACTCAACTATTAGAACAGCTCAGGAAGATTTCATCACAGGACCAGAGCTGTTTCGAAGTGGTACTTCCCAGCTCCATGGCGTTAGCTTTATCATGGCTCATGTGAAAAAACATCAACCATGACGTGGTTCCCCTACGAGAGCCTAGTTTCCCTTCTATGGGTCTAGGTTCTCCTCTACGGGCCTAGATACGCCTTTTTAAAGTGTTGTTTTGGCGAAATAATCCACTGTAAGAGCTGTTTTGCCTTAATTCGTCTACATTGTTATAGTTTAAGCGAGGAGGTGACCAATGCCCAGAAGAAACATTCAAATCCTAAAAGCCACATTCACAATTAACTTTATATTGTAGTATATACAATTTAAATTTTCTCGTGTGTTTGATAGTTGCCAATTATTGTTAGGATACCTTTAACATTCCCTCATTTGACATGATTTAGTTTAATTCGTTCGCATAAGGTATGCTAGTCTTGTATTTTGAAGGATACTAAACTATCAAAACAGCTCAGGAAGATTTCCTCCCATGGACCAGAGCTCTTTCGAGGTGGTACTTCCCAGCTCCATGGCGTTGACTTTTATCATGGCTCATGTAAAAAACATTAACCATGACGTGGTTCCCCTACGAGGGCCTAGGTTCCCTTCTATGGGTCTAGGTTCTCCTCTACGGGCCTAGCCACACCTTTTTTTAAAGTGGTTTTTGGGCAGAATAATCCACTTTGAGAGCTGTTTTGATTGCAAAAGTGTCTATAATATGATGTATAAAATATATTGATACAATCAAGCTGTACATGTGGTACATCAATCACACCCCCACAACATGTTAAATGCTTTGATAAAAATTGTGGCGTAGAGCTTCCTTCTCTAGACGGTCCCCTCACATTACTATATGCTGTGAGATATTACAAACCATTCACGTCAGACCGTTCAAAGGAGTAGTCAGGGCCTTCCTCAGACCCCAACGCCTCAATCTACATGGCCTTCCATGAGGTTCAATTTTAACGTGGTCAAAGGAAGCGTAGTACTTTGACTCATACAGAGGTTTACGGGCCTTTTCGTCAGCCGCGCCAGGGACCTCAGGACCGTTCCAAGGAGTAGCCCGAACCCTCCTCGGGTCGGGGCGCCTCAATTTACTAGGCCCTCACATTCATACTGAGGTTTACGGGCCTTTTCGTCAGCCGCGCCAGGGACCTCAGGACCGTTCCAAGGAGTAGCCCGAACCCTCCTCGGGTCGGGGCGCCTCAATTTACTAGGCCCTCACATTCATACAGAGGTTTACGGTCAGTACTCGCTATCCAACGCCCCAGTTTAAAGCTATAAAATTATATAGAAGCCCAGCAAGGAAGCGCTAAGCCGCATTAGTCTATATATATGTGCTTCCAAATGTGGGGAGAATGCTTGGGTTGTACCCCATTTACAAGCCAGATTGTGTAAGCCATTCGGAAAGCTCTATTTATAAACGTAATATTTAATACAAAACGCTAACACAAATTTACAGTATTCCATGTCGATAACTACATTAGAAAAGAAAAGTATATACAATAATGATGGCTAATTACTCTGCAAAGTCTATTTAAACATCTATTTGATGTAACAACTTGGAATTGCGACAAGTGACACTTCTACATTTAAAGTGCCCGATAGCATTTTGACTCCACGAAATATTTTTTCAAAATATTCATCGAAAACGGTTGGAGTCAATTTAACCAGAGACATGAATGGTATATGACCTGAATCTTTTCCTAGTTTTATTGTTATGTCAATATGAGCGTTTGAAGGAGCATTTTCCGTAATTTGATCAACTATATGCTCTGAAAATACTAGAGGCCATTCGCATGTCTCTATCTGACCTGTAAGAAAAAACTTATACTCAAAAGAAGTAATGCAAAATTTGGCATTTTCATTTAACTTTTTCTTTGACAAAAATTTCAGAAATACCGCCATGTCTGTTTAATCAATAAGAGGAAACACGTCCGACCAGTACGGGAGTTGGAAGGAGAATGATTAAACAAGCTAGTGACAACCATAGACATCCATGAAGCACTGGTGTCTACTAGTTCATATGGTTCTCTGAATTTTGTAACCATATGGTACAGTATCATAATCATCGTTCAATTTTCTCTTCGCTCCAGTAATTTTAAACTGTTTGACTTCATTTACTGTCACAATGTCTCGAGTTTTTGTCCTTCTGATTCGACTCTCTTTGATTTGCAGTACTTTAGTGGCTTCGTTGAGGACCATTTCTTTTAATGTATCAAAATTCACATATTTTGATGTCTTAATATTTAATGTTAGCCCTTTTATTTTACATACAGAGACTAATTTATTTTGGCTTGTTGAATACACAAGGTAGGCGTAGGTTTTAGGGCCTCCAGACACAAACTCGACTATGTAGGAACCTGGGCCTTAGTCCTTGGCTAGTTCGTCTGTCATTTCTCCCAGGTAATCACCAGTGTTAACCCTATACAGGCCGTCGCGATAGTAATAAACACAACTGTCCGTGTCATAGTATAAAACTTGAGCACCAAGTGCATCTAAATGTTCATACAACTTTAACCTAGCGTGGGCAGTGGTGTAAGCTGCGATTACTACATTCACGGTCCTCAAAGGTTCACTAGCCTCGTCAGCCATTTGCCAATTTACAAGGAGAACTTCTTCGTTTATAATTTGTATTAAATTTACTTGGCCTCCAGGCTGGGTTAACAATCTGAAAAATTCCTTAGAATCCCGTATAATTGAAGTTTTAGTCATATTTTCCCTTTGGCCAAATTTCCCCCAAAAAGAATTCAACATTAATTTAGCAACTGATCGGATGCCAGCATTCTTAGCAATTTTGACTTTCTCAAGTTGAACTCCTTCATGTTTAAAATACTCCATGATATACTGGTCTTGGTCTTGTTCAGTCTTACACCAAGAGGGGAACCCTGATGCCTCTTGTTTCATTTTTAAAAATTTGTTAATAAAGTCGGTGAATAAGCCCCCGTTCTCATAGGTCGCCACTCGATACTCCCATAGCTCATACATGTCTAGGATGGTATAGCCTTTCTCTACAGCCTTCCGTATCTCATCCATTGTCCACGTCCCCACTATGGCCCGTTCCTCGCTCTCATGTAGGCAATCACCCTGATTTAAGGTTTCCCCGCAGGTACGACATAACACGAACATTAATTTATTGTTCATTTTAGCGGGGAGTACGGGATGGTAGAGATCCCAAGGTGGTAGAATCTTACATTTCAACAATCCGTCGACGTCAAGGCCACATGCTCTGCACTCCTCATTACCTATATAAATCTTTGGATGGAAAATGGGATATTTACAGTATTTATTTACATAAGGGTAAAGAGAGCAAACTTCTACATACTGAATCGTTTCACCCTCCTCGCATTTGTAATAGGCTTTGGCATTGCCCGTCCTGCCTCCAAAGAATGAATCTCTTGGGTTGAGTGGAAGATTGTTTAAAATTGGTAGCTTATTAAAATGATCTAGTTTATTTTCCTTCTTCAGCCTGCTAAACTCACATTCCCACATTTCTACAATATTATAGTCAGAAAGTTTATCAATTTTGGATTTTGTTCTCTCATATCTAATGTGAAGAGTGTTAGAGGGATCCTCCTTCAAAGGTTCTTCCCTTCTGTATGGGTAGCATTTGGGACAGCCATGCCAATAGCATCCATGGAATTCATAAATGTTCTCTCCATCAAACCCGTCTACTTTTAGCCCTTTAATTTTGGCTTCTTTGCCCCGGCCTGCATGCTGTATCTTAATTACACGTTTCTCCTCCTCCCACGTCAACCACTGCAATGCAGCAGCTGATTGAGTGTCAGAAAAACGATACCCACCTTTTGGAATCAAGCCAATTGCATCAGGCTTCAGAAAATTTCTACGGAAAGCTAGGTTGCACGCACTGGCTATAGTTATCGCTACAAGGAATGGGTCCACGCTGCATTGCTCAAGAAGTAAGGCTCTAAATTTAATACAGGCTTGGGCCAAAATCTCGACATCTGAAATGCAATATTCTAAGATCTCCTTTTGAAAGTCAAATTTGTAATCTTCCGCTACTCGCTCATCATACCACTTTTCAAAAGCTGAGTGGGACTCTTCGAACATAGAGTCTGGACAGTAATACTCCTTGGCTGGCATAGGGCCTACATAATTTTGATTCGCCAATGTGTTGAAAAGATGTGGAAAATAGCCTTTCTTTTTCTCTGGAGGTAGGTCAAACGCTTTAGGGAGTGCAGAGAGGGACATGGGGAAGTAGCTAAGTGAATCGATAAACCTTACATTATCTACTTCAACTAGGATTGCTTTAGTCCCCCGAGAAGTAACGTTTGGTACAAATTTAGTTTCCTCCATCAGGTACTTTAGGATAAACTGAAAGTCAAAGCCCTGTCCATTATGGGCGATCACACATACAGTCTTAAAAGTTTTCCTCACCTGCATGACATAGTCCATAAATTGTTTAACAGGGTCTTCTTTAAATATATTTTGCCTTTCCGAACAAGTTTCACACTCACCACCATTGATGCACTTAAAGCAATATTGTTGAGATACACATAGGTTTACCTTGTGAACCTTAACTTCAGGGTCAGAAGGCAATGACTCATCTTGGCGAGTCTCCAAGTCAAAGAATATAAACAAAAAATCACGGTCCTTTGGAGTTTGCTTATCGACACGCATAAAACATTGGTGGTCAGCCGGTTTATAGTCTTTACAGGTGTTACAAAACACTTCGCCACATACATGAACTGATTTGCGTTTAGTTGGAAAGTCCATTTTGTGGCAATCGTGGCAAAACTTAATAGATTTACAAACTTGTCCACGATGAGCTATCAAACACTACTCGTTTTTAAAGTGGCGACCACAAAATCGGCAGCTAAGGCCACCATGTTCAAGCTTACATGGAGGAGATATAGAATGACAGGAAGAGCATTTGTTTGAGCAACGATGGTCATACTTTTTGTTGTAAGGGGTATGGCACGCTTCACAATAGTAATCACAAACAAAAGCAGCTGTGAGACTAGTGATTACGTTATAATGACCATTATAAAAAAGCAAGTTAATTTTAAGGTTAGCATCTTCACTGCCACCAGAAAAGTATACGTCACGGCCTTTCGAGTTGTAGTTGTAAACAGTTATTCTGTACTTTTTAAGGTGGGCTTGAAGCTTCTCAAGCTCAGGAATGCCCGCACCTTCCTCTGGGATCTCTACCCTCGCCTTTGCAATTAATTTTTTAGCTTTACAGGTTTGCCTAAGGCCTTTATCCATTCGAATAAGATTCAATTGGGGGTCATTTTTTGCATACGCTTTTCCCACTACCAAAGCTCTGGGAAGACACAAGTTATCTTTATTTTTTATAACAACAATCCCCCGCCTCGCCTTACACTCTTCTTCAAAAGTATTATAAAATCCAGGGCGTTTTCTAACACCACGACCTACAGGCACGTTAACTCTTACCACATCAACTCTAAATGTATCAGTTGATTTGATATTTTCAGAGTTTGATTGAACAATACCTCCAAACACACTCCACAGTACATCGCTGTTAACTTCAGAAGCTGGACGTGGAACTACATACCCCGACTCTTTTGTTTTTAAATTAATGCTATCTAATGTAAAGCCAAGGTAATCACTAGGATGACATTCGGATTTCGCTCTCTCAACAATTTGAGCAAATCCCTGCCTAAGCCAATCAAATTCAGACGTTCCAGCTGGGGGGTTTGTAAACTTAAAAATAGTTTTAAGACCATACAGCCTGAATTTTTTTATGTACGTCCGGTCTTCGCTAATAAAATGGATTGGTTCAGCCATATTTTGAGAACCCATTTTAGAAGACGATTCCATTTTTATAAAAATACTAAGCTTATTATGAAGAGAAAATGGGGTTTTTATAGTAAAAGTGAGGTTATGTTACCCGCACGTCTGTACAGTACCACGTCTGACACTGAAGCAATAGAGCTGCTAACTCAGGTTTAATAGGACTCACTATGGGCTCACTCAAGTTTTACTAATATATATCTACAGTAAAAGTACAATGAAAAGTGAGGTTATGTTACACAAGATCGGCACGTCTGTACAGTACCACGTCTGGAAAGACACTGAAGCAATAAAGCTGATAGCTCTGGTTTTATAGAGGCTCACTATGGACTCACTCTGGTATTACTATATGTACAGTAAAAGTACAATAAAAAGTGAGGTTATGTTACGCGAGACTAGCACGTCTGAAAAGTATCACGTCTGGAAAGACACTAAAGCAATAGAGCTGCTAACTCTGGTTTAATAGGACTCACTAGGGAGTCGTTATAGTTTTACTAGTATATACTAGAGTAAAAGTGAGGTTATGTTACGCAAGACTAGCACGTCTGTACAGTATCACGTCTGGAAAGACTCTGAAGCAATAGAGCTAATAGCTCTTGTTTTATAGATGCTCACTAGGGACTCACTCTGAATTTACTGATATTTAATTAAAGTGCAAGTACAGTGTGAGGTTATGTTATACAAGACCCGCACGTCTGTACAGTACCACGTCTAAACCCAAACTAAACCAATAGAGCTGCTAACTCTGGTTTTATAGAGACTCACTATGGACTCACTCTGGTATTACTATATGTACAGTAAAAGTACAATAAAAAGTGAGGTTATGTTACGCGAGACTAGCACGTCTGAAAAGTATCACGTCTGGAAAGACACTAAAGCAATAGAGCTGCTAACTCTGGTTTAATAGGACTCACTAGGGAGTCGTTATAGTTTTACTAGTATATACTAGAGTAAAAGTGAGGTTATGTTACGCAAGACTAGCACGTCTGTACAGTATCACGTCTGGAAAGACACTGAAGCAATAGAGCTAATAGCTCTGGTTTTATAGATGCTCACTAGGGACTCACTCTGAATTTACTGATATTTAATTAAAGTGCAAGTACAGTGTGAGGTTATGTTATACAAGACCCGCACGTCTGTACAGTACCACGTCTAAACCCAAACTAAACCAATAGAGCTGCTAACTCTGGTTTTATAGAGACTCACTATGGACTCACTCTGGTATTACTATATGTACAGTAAAAGTACAATAAAAAGTGAGATTATGTTACGCGAGACTAGCACGTCTGTACAGTATTACATCTAAAACTAAAACAATAAAGATGGTGATTATAGAGGCTCACTAAAGGCTCACTCAAGTTTTACTAATATATTTGATACAGTAAAAGTGAGGTTATGTAACGTAAGACCTGCACATCTGAACAGTATCACGTCTAAACCCAAACTAAACCAATAAAGCTGGTTATTATGGTTTTATAGAGCCTCACTAAAGGTTCACTCAAGTTTTACTAATATATTTGATACAGTAAAAGTGAGGTTATGTTACGTGAGACCAACACGTCTGTACAGTATCACGTCTGAGACTGAAGCAATAGAGCTAATAACTATAACTTTATAGAAAATCACTAAGGGACCGCTCTGGTATTACTATATGTACAGTAAAAGTACAATCAAAAGTGAGGTTATGTTACACAATACCAGCACATCTGTACAGTATCACGTCTGAGACTAAACCAATAGAGCTAATAGCTCTGGTTTTATAGAGGCTCACTAGGGACTCACTCTGGTATTTCTATATGTACAGTAAAAGTACAATCAAAAGTGAGGTTATGTTACACGCACGTCTGTACAGTACCACGTCTGACACTGAAGCAATAGAGCTAATAACTATAACTTTATAGAAAATCACTAAGGGACCGCTCTGGTATTACTATATGTACAGTAAAAGTACAATCAAAAGTGAGGTTATGTTACACAATACCAGCACATCTGTACAGTATCACGTGAAAGCTCAACATATTATTTACACAGCCATGGGACTCTCACTACTTAATTGTTGTAGAACTGCTATTTTGTCACTACTGATTGTTGTGGAACCGATATTTTGTCACTACTGATTGTCGTAGAATATATATTTAGTCGCTGCTTCTAGTGTAAAAACGGTTAAATTCAATGATAAATATAAGTTATAAGCCTGGTACACGTGCTCAGCACAACCCAATCACAAACTGGGGGCGGTCCCCACGGGCGGTGACGTGTCACGGGGCCACACTAGTGTGGGTGTCACCCGCTGGAGCGCTGCCATATTGGTACACACGCTCTCCCAATAACGTTCATGTGATCACATAGACGGTCCCAAAACAGTTCCCACCAAACGGCAGCCATCTTGATGACGCAATCAGCACCTATGACATCAACCCACGTGTTCACTCAAGGTTCCTGCCAAACAGTAGCCATCGACGCAATCGGCACCTGTCAGGCGCGGCCATAACGTCACAGAAAAAGAAACAGCTGACGTGGCGCGAAAGGGTACCGCCATCTTGGTGACGTCACAGAAAAAAAACAGCTGACGTCGGCGCGAAAATCCTGTCAGCTGTCAAAATTGGCACGGCCATCTTGATGACGTCACAAAAAAAAGACGCCGCCATGACGTCTCAAAAAAAAAGACGCCGCCATCTTGGTGACGTCACAGGAAAATTGGCGCGAAAATACATGGGCGCCGTTATCTTGGATTTTCTGCTCATTCCTCGCAACACCTACTTGGTTCTATATCGCACGGCATAACTACTTATGTCTCATTATGGCTTTTTAGAAAACCACATGTTCTTTATTTTGTCAACCTGTTGACACTTTTTACATCTGAGACGACCCAATTAACAATACGTCCTTGACTATGACTCACTGTGTATGTTCAACAAATTTCTGAAATATTGTCTCTATAGGTTAATGCCTTAATAAGTTACCAATTCGAAAAGTTAAAACACTTTTGAAAATTCTTACTTGTACTTTCGATTCAGATCATAAATTACTGGCGTTTGTGTTCTTGGTTGACCTGTTGTTGACCTGTTGGTTAGCTGTATTAGTAAATCTTCCTCTGGAATAAATTTACGCATTGCGATATTTCTTAAGTCCTTCATTGAGCTAAGAGCTGAGAGAGTAAGTAATAAAATATAATGTTATTTAACAGATCAATGAAATCAGAGCCTCAATGAATAGCCAGAGGTATAATAGTTAAAAAGTTTGAAATATACTTGTGATTTTGTCTCAGGTCACAAATTATGTATACAATGTAAAAAAATATTTTTTAAGTTATAAAAATAGAAAGGTAATTTTAGGCAATTCATTGCGTAAATTATATTTTTGTTAGCTTATATTTCAGAACCAACCTAAATATAGAAGGGTGTCTTACAATATAGTGGTTACAATATCATTTAATGTTGGAGGATATAGTAATATATCAAATTTATTTCATACTGAAAGCCTGTGGATTTGTAAAAGCTGCAGTTGAAGTGATTGTCAATAAAGCAGGGTTTATTTTACTGCTAGTCAAAGCGAACCGTCAGGATTAAAATGTGAACGGAATTTAACAAGACTTTACCTCTGATTCAGGTGTAACATTCATCTTAACTGAATGAACAGTTTAAAGCTATATACAACGTTATGTAAATACTTTATAATAAATGTTAATATTATTGATAGTGGTGATATGTCACGAATGTGTGCCATCAATATTTATTGATAGTATTCATATTTATTGATAGTAACTTCATATTTTTACACCAGGAGTCACCTAATTTCTATAACAAATATACACTGTCACCAGTTGTTCTGGCATGAGAAGTGTTTTTGCAATAAGAGCTTCTGTTTCACACAATATCATGGATGGTAGGCCTATGTCAGAATGAGGGGTTTACTTATATCAGGTACCTAGATCCATTGGTGCTAATATTGAGCTCGAAAACTTAATAATTGTTGAAAAAACTTCAACTTACCCTCTTAGTACATATTGGAAGAATTTATACCGTTTCAATTTGGCTTAAGTAAAATTGAAAACAGTTACGTTAGTAGTGTAAAATTGCGGCCGCTGGCCCAGTTCAAGGTCACCTGAGGGATGACGTCATCGAGGTCAATGACCTCACCGATGACGTCATCGATGACGTCATCGATGACGCAATCGATGACGTCATCACTAATGACGTCATTTCGATGACGTCACACCCATGACGTCACAGAAATGACGTGCTGATGACGTCATCACCCCTTACGTCATCAAAACGACGTCACCGACGCCACTAAGGTCAAGGTCACGCAGAAACGTAAAATTTTTTAGCACTTTTGCCGTTTCTCGCACTACGCTCCGAGTTTCAGTCAGAGTCCCCGTGACCTTGACCACTTGGAGCGAATTTTCGACGAGAAACGGCAAAAGTGCCAAGTTAAACTCGAGTTTCTGACATGACTCTGCCTAAATGGGCAATCGGTTATCCCTCAGGTGACCTTGAACCAGTACAACGCCCGCAATTTTATGTTACTGTGACCTTGAACACTTAACAACGGAGCGCCGACACCGATGCGCACCCCACGACAGCCATCGAGTGACTGACTGTCAGGCTCTGTGTATGCTAGGTATATTGGCTTGAGAGACTAAGACTCTAAACCGTCAGGAATGGGAGTAACTAACTGAATTTTGCAAGGAAAAGTCATTTCATCCAATATTTTAAACAAATCCTCATCAGTAAAACTGACATTAGTCTGTTTTGTATAAAACTTAGGGTGTCCGCGCAACAGTTTGCGCCACTTAGCTAAAGTCGAAACTCTCTTAACTTTGAGTGGTGGACAGTGAGCAACTAACAAAGTCTTAACACGGCTAAGTTTCTTACCTAAAGCGTCCCGCGACATGGCTTCCCCTCACAAAAGTCCGCACAATACTGAGAGACTGCTTGTAGCGCATGAGTCAAGGGAAAAGAGGTGGGGGAAACAGCAGGAGTGGGGGAAGGTCACAGTGGTGGGGGAAGGTGAGGTGGTACGCTGGAGTATCGCATCACTTCACCATGAGCTGTCCTACAGTCAACACACTGTTCTCTTGGCCCGAGTTGGCACTAGAAGAAACATTTCTGTACAGCTTAGGCTGTGAGAGCCGAGGAAGCAAAGTCAAAGTGGAAATTGTGTTAAACTCCAAGATGAAGAGTCTCCTAAATAAACTAATTGTATCCCTGCAATCTCCTATAACTTTAGAGAAATACCACTTTATTAAGCGACACCTTATACTTTGGCAAAACGAAGCGGAAATGGAAAAGATTACAGTAAAATTAATTTAACTTAAAACTTGGACTGGACACTCATGGCGATACAACGTGGCGTGCAAACGCCACCCTAAACATTACAAGTTAGGTTATTGAGCACCTCTGGTACGATAACCGATGTGCTAGAGTTAAAGTGTGATGACCTTGAGTCAAAACACTGAAACACTACAAGTCGATATCGTCCCAGAGTTAAAGTGTAGTGACCTACATTCAGAACTTGTAAAATTACTTACATATAGAGAGCTAGAGAACAGCGAGACGCACCGCATGGAAGCCGGAGACATACTGGCGAAGCGGTGTTGTGCAGCCTAGGGACCCAGTTGTGGTGGGGGTATAGCCAACACTTAGAGTACAAGTGTTGTGGGTGACCTTGACCCACTTAACTTACCTGACCCCCCCCCCCCGACAAAAAGTGCGAGCCCCCCCCCCCCCCCCCGACAAAAAGTGCGAACCCCCCCCCCCCCGACAAAAAGTCCCCCCCCCCCACCCCCACCCCCACCCCCACCCCCACCCCCACCCCTGATATCCTGGGCGTGGCAGCCCCGGCGGGGATATAAGGGGGTCCAGCCAGAGCCGGCTCGCAGTCCGCTCCCGCGCGTTGAACGTGAACGACCGGGACGGACCGCCATAGGCATCACTAAACATTGAATGGCGCCTTCAGTGTTTAGCGAAGTCTACTCTAACTTTAAGACTTGTATTAGTTGTAAGATATTGCGCTTGCGTTTGGGTATTGGGAATTGATTTATATGAGAGTGTTTTACTTGTACCCTATGTCTCCTGTGTCTTTTATCCTTTGTGTCTTGTTTGTTATATGTGTTTAATGTGTATGTGCTTGTTCCAGCATTGACTACGTTGAGCTCAATTGTGTGTTGTAAGTGTGTTATATGTTTGTAAAGTGTATACGCTTGTTTTAGCAATCCCCCCTTGAGCTTTTTCAATGCTCAAAGTAAATTGTAAAGTCAGGGAACGGGAGTAGGCCCCCGTGTAAAAGCATTTTATACCAACGTTAGCATGAGTCCTCTCAGGCATGCAATATTGCGGCTGGGTTTGGGACTCGGTCCGTTTGTATGCTGACATGCAGACCACAGCTGTGGCCAATTTGCGGTGGCCTCTGCACTCGGACCGAGGGCGTAAGCCACTAGGGCTGTCCTCAACCTCTTGTTTCCCTTCTGGAAACTCAAAATTATGTAAATGAATCTTTGTTAGCTATTTGTGTTTTTAGTCCCCAAGGCCCCCGAACATTCGTGGTTCGCCATGGATGTACGGGGGCCGAAATTTTTTTAATGTCCGTGTGGCCTTGACCCACAAAGATTTATAAAAATTTACTGCATTGATAAAGTTAAATAGTAAAGGTAGGGTACGGGAGTAGACCCCCGTGTAAAACAATTTTAAACCAATTTTAGCATGGGTCCTCTCAGGCATGCAATATTGCGGCTGGGTTTGGGACTCGGTCCGTTTGTATGCTGACATGCAGACCACAGCTGTGGCCAATTTGCGGTGGCCCCTGCACTCGGACCGAGGGCGTAAGCCACTAGGGCTGTCCTCAACCTCTCTCAAAATTAAGTAAATGTTTTGTTAGCTATTGAAAAGACAATGCAGTAAATGTTTACAAGTCTTGCGTGGCGAAGGGAACACGACATTGGATGTTGCCTTGTTGTCATAGTTGGGTCTCTTTGGAGGCTACAGCGATGACAACCCAAGTGCCCCACACCCCCATCGGGGGTGTGGGGCTTAATTTTTTAAAGTTTTACCGTGACCTTGACCTAAATATATAAAAGTTTTCAAAATTCTTTAACAGTCAGGTCTTATTAACAAGGTAAATATATTAAGCTCTTTTAAAAAAAAATGTACAAGTCAAGTAACACACAAGGTTTGACTCGTCTATAAGTGTGTCTTTTTTGGAGGCTTCAGCGATGTTAACATAAACGCCTTAAGTGAGGCTTATTGTTTTAAATTGACCCCCCCCCCCCCCCCCGACAAAAAGTGCGAACCCCCCCCCCCCCCCCCGACAAAAAGTGCGAACCCCCCCCCCCCACCCCCACCCCCACCCCCACCCCCACCCCCACCCCCACCCCCACCCCCACCCCCACCCCCACCCCTGATATCCTGGGCGTGGCAGCCCCGGCGGGGATATAAGGCGGCCGGGTGGCATGCACTTCTCATTCCTGTCCAGGTTCCCGTACCGGACGGTCCTCTCTCGCTCCTGAGATTTTATTTACTTATTTCAATCTTCTTTTCATATTTACTCTTTTCATATTTACTCTTCATTTATTCGCTTCATCAAGATGGGTCTTAAGCTCAAGAATTACCCACCAGCTTCTTCAACCTCGGCCAACACGCCTCAGCCCTCATCGTCGTCCGCTCCGATCCTAGAATACCTCATGACAGCGCAGATTCTGAGCTGCCTGACGATGCCGCCACCGCCGCCGCCACCGCAGCCTGCCTCGATGCCCAGCCTTTCACCATTGCCACCAACATTGGAAGAGGTTGGCGCACCTTCGGCTTCGGAAGAGGCTGGCGCACCTGCGGCATCTTCAAAGAACCCCAGCGGACGAGTCCTGATAGCCTCTCCAGCACTCTCTCTGCTATCGGACTCGGGATCGGAGTCTGCGGTGTTCGAAGAGGCGCCAAGGTCGAGGATAACCCCCTACAGTCGAACTAAGAAAATCCTATCCTACACCAAATCCCAATGTCCCTCACCCATATCCCCCATGCCACCTACACCAACCAAACCACCCCGTAAATCAATCTTCTCCCCCGAACTTCCCTCAATCGACCTAACCCGTTCACCTACCCCACCCAAAATTGTCTGCAGCCTACCTTTTGACCTACTTAAACCTTCACCTCCCACCCCCATTCCTTCTAGCCAGCCTAAACCTGACAAGCTCCAAAACACTCCAGTAAAGCGTCCAACACAAAAACGTAAGCGTGTTAAACTCCCTGCTGGCAAGGGTAATAAATGCGATTACGTGTGGATGTCAAAAGACTTTGGGATTCTTTGCTGTCAGAAGTTTGCTGTTTTAGATAAAGACCGTTGCCAAACGCACTTGAACAAAAACATCAATCTTCCGAGAGTAAGACCCTACAGTCTTAACAACATTAGGTCTAAAACATCCCAACCCAGACATCCCCACAGTCCGCAACCGCTTGATATTAGAAGACTTAAAATGGATGAAAAATATTATTTTATTGCTCAAATTTATGGAGCTTTTGACGCCAAAGTAGAAATCATTGTAAAAGGTGATGGCAGCCTTCATACAATGAAAGTACCCGTTCGGATGGTACAAAGACAATTTTTCATCCATAAAAAAGGCTATCTAATACGAAGGGAAGGATGCCAATCTGTGTGGGAAATGGATTAGGATGTAGGCCTACCAAAAGAAATTCTAAATTGTTAGGTTGTGTTGGACGATATTTAAAAAACAAAAATTCTTCTTCCAAATTATTTTTTCCAAATTTAGTCCTAACCCTCTTAAAGTAAGGGAGAGGAGTATTACACAAGTCAAATAATAAAAAAAAAAAACTTGACTTGTATAATACTTTAACCTGGCGGTGATGTAAAGTCACTGGGACAATCTCAAACCGTGTCCTTGAGGGTGAAGACTAAGTTACGAAAATCTTTAACAAATAAAAACTTACCTCCAAACACTTGTAGCTTGCTACAAGTGTTTGGAGGTAAAAATTTTTCAAAGTTTGAATGACCTTGACCCATATAAATTACTGTTTAAAGTAAAGTGCTAACCTTACAACTAATGTCGTGTATCACGTGATACCCCCCCCCCCCCACTCTAATGCTCTTACTAAGCTTGTATGAGCCGTTCATTTGCTTCAGTCCGTTTCTGTACTCCGTGTAAACATGTCACGGTACAATTACAAAGGTGGTGACTTCTTGATGGATCCACACAATGTTTGGGAAGTGCTAAATCGGCATAGAATGGAAGTTGAGTGTTGTATAAGACGAGATGGGTCTACATTTTATCTATGTATTATAAACAAACAAAATCACAAGTATGAACACTGGACAAAAATTAATTATAACAACATAGATGAGCTGTTTGCTTGGGTTTTTGAGGTGTGTAAAGTTATTGAAGAAACCAAAATGATGGGTGTGCTAAAGGTATGTAAAACCGATGACCGCGAGGACTAAGGGAAAGTTAGTGGAAGTCCTTAAGCTATCCCCCCCCCCTCCCACCCCCTCCCTCACCCCGGGGTTACCCCCACCACTAAAAATGGGTATATATATAGGAGTGGTGATCAACCGTCTTCTCATTCTGCTTTACACTGTTTAGCTGAATACTACCATGTCAGCCATGAACATTCCAGCCTCTACCTCTGGCCCGACCGCATCCAACTCTGGCTCAAGCTCTGGACCGATCCGGCGGGGCCGCCTGTCAAAGAGTCGCGTTCGGTTCTTCGGATTCACTCCGAGCAAGACGGAGTTGTGCAGCAGAGGAGCCTCCAGAAGAGAGTCTAGCTTGTATGAAGAACTCCAGCAGGTAGTGCCGGGTGTAGTGGTTGGTGCATCTTCACAGGAAGACACTGTTAGAGCTGCTATAAGATATATTAAAGGTTGTAACGTATTGATAGAGGAAAAGAACAGGTTGTTAGAGGAAAAGAAGAGGTTGTTGGAGAGTGCACACAGTGAAATACTTTTGATCCGGAAAGAATGGGAAAAACTAATTATGAAGTGTGACAGATTGTTAGATGATAGTGATGATAGTGAGGATGAGAGTGGATAGGTTTGGGTAAAGACTCGGACTGGGACTTGCGTGTTTGTATGAATGTGTGTGTGAATGCGGAATACAGAGCGGGGGATAGATCACTCTGTGGCAATGGACTAACATGCCACTTAGTGATCTATCCCCCGTTCTGGTAATGTTTTTGGATGGCCTTGACCCACTTTACCAAGGCTAGCTAGTACCCCCACCACTGATAAGTGTATATATATATACGGGTATTAACGTGCAGTTTGGTTATTCTGCTTTGTACCGCTTAGCTGAATACAGCACTGTAACATGGCTTTCAACTCCAAAACTTCTCAGGCTTCCTCTTCTTCTTCAAGAAGGCGTGCTGCCAACGTTCTGCCTGCTACTCGTGGACCTGCTCGACCATTCCACAGCATAACTGTTGCTCGGGCAAACGCCTGCAAAGCTCCGATGCTACGGACCTTGCTGGAGGTAAGCCAAGACGGACAAGGCTTGCTCAGTCCTGGTCAACGGCAGGAGCAAGAAAGGCGTATGGCGTACTTCAGGCTGCAGGGTGTAGTTCCCAGCTTGAAGTTAGGCGATCCGAGAGTAGCAAGCATCAACGAGGCAGCGGACTACATATCACATCTTCACAGTGTTTTAGAAGTAAAGGACCAACAAATTGAAAACTTAAAAGAACAATTGAAACAATTTAACTTTAATCCTGTGGAGTTTGTGGAAGCAGTGATGAGTGATAGTGATGATGAAGGAACTGAATATATATTGGGTATGTAATGAAAGACTTGGACAGGGACATGTGTGTGTGTGTGTAGAATACAGAGCGGGGGATAGACTACTTTGCGGCAATGGACTAGCATGCTGCTTAGTGGTCTATCCCCCGCTCAAAGGGTAGCATTGGATGACCTTGACCCACTTTACAGCAAGGACAACCGGTTAACTGGTATAAAAGAGGGGGGTCTATACATCTCGACTTCATTCTGCTTTGGACCTTCCAGTGGAACGCTAGAAACAATGAGTGGATCGCTGCTTGGTGCTAACTTGGACAGGTATTCTGTGATGGTACACTATGAAGATTGTAGAGACATGTTGACGGCTGTGTATGATTGTTTGGTGAGAAAAATCTTTCAAGAAAACTGCCAGTTTATGTTAGCGTGGAAAAGAAACTTGTTTGTTGATGGTCATGCTACAATGCAAAGCATGAACCACCTTCATGTGTTAAAAGTAGGACATCATAATTTGGACGAACTGGACGATATGTTTAGGGAGCTGGAGTGTTTGATACATCAGGAGTGTAAACCATGTGAAATTGAAATTTTTAAATTGGATATGGAATTAGAATAAAATGTGTTAAACAGGACTTGGACTTGGACTTGATTGAGGTTTTGTAGAACAGAGCGGGGGATAGATCACTTTGCGGCAATGGACTAGCATGCTGCTTAGTGGTCTATCCCCCGCTCAAAGGGTATCTTTACGTGACCTTGACCCACATAAATTGTATAGTTGGTGGGGGTATAAAAAGGGTAAGCAAATTGGATGGATACAACACTTCCATACCATGGCTCCACTTGACAACACCGTGTTCCATCGCAACAGAATTGTCTCTATTCTGGAGGTAATACCTCTAGAAATTATAGAAGTAGAGGACCAACTACCTGCGGTTGATCAAGAAGAGGAGGAGGAAGAGATAATGGATATTGAAACGGACTCTGACGAAGCTGGTTCAACGGACAATGAGGTGGACTTGCACGCCTACGAAACATTAGAGTCGTCATCTGAGTCGGAAATGGAATTCCAATTGGAAATCGAAGAAGAAGAAGAACAAGAACAAGACACTCCCCATCGTCCAATGGATAGGATGTTAGTTGCCAGAAGAATTATGTATTGTCATCGCTACCTATTCCGTGATGAGGATGATTCCGACTCTGATGGTGATGTTTCACCCTTGTAAAAAGTTTAAACAAAAAGTTAAAAAAAAAGAATGTGAGCGGGGGATAGAGCACTTTGTAGTAAATGATACTGCTTAGTGCTCTATCCCCCGCTCAAAATAATAATTCCAAATGACCTTGACCTACATAAACTTGCTCAAACAGACGTCTTTGAAAAAACTTGTACAAATTATTGAATCTAGACCAAATATCATCAATTTATCAAGCCTACTGATAAATGTATTACAAACGGTTGTGTAAAGGCTAAATTTAGCACATGAGTGATAACCTGTTTCCATATGACGTCACTTTCCCCACCTATCTGCCTCGGATATAAAGGGTCCCGGTGGAGTGCGCTGCTCATTATTGCGTGGACATTCACAGAGTGTGCATTCAAAGCCAAACTGTTTGAAATGGCTCTTTGCGACATTTGTGGGGAAACCTTTCAAGACGAAGATCTTTTCACCATACACAGAGAATTACATGAAGACGAAGATAGAAAAGAAGATATTACCATGGATGAAATAGACTTAGACTCAATTGACCGGTTTTTGGAAGAGCACCAGAAGCAGACGGACTACTGGGACAGCTATCTACAGCAAATGCAAAGAAGAAGACCTAGTGTGATCCAATTTGCTGGTGCTGGACCATCTACTGCTAGAAGACCTTTTGAAGAAGAAGACACTGAAGAAGAGGACACTGAAGAAGAACTAGAAGATGTGAAACAACTGCGCACCACGGCCTTGCCAGGACGAGTTGTAACACATTTTAAAATTAATAATGTTCAATTGGAACTGGAAACATTTATAACCCAGGCTAAGGAACTTGTTGGTGGAACCTTGAGGGAAGAACTACAAAGATTAAATTTTATTAAATTTGGAATGGTGTTAGAGGCTATGTTTAACAATACTGATGGTGAAACAGCATTGAGAGCGTTCATTACCAAAAACCGAACCCTTACCTTCACCTCCAACATCGATGATATTATTGAAGAATGCTTGGAAGAACTTATAACAAAACTTCAAGAACATGAAGGAAGAGGATCTGGATGGACTTTGTCATCAATTGAAGGTATGGATGTAAGGGTTCACAAGCATGGATATGGTTTAAGGGGTAGTAGTTTTATCCCTTTACCAAAGAAAATCCAAAACACTAAATCGTGTAGGAATGTGCAAAATGAAGGTAATGAATGTTTTAAGTATGCAATGTTAACCAAGTATGTTAAAGATCATCCTGAAAGAGTTGGTAGAGAGTATTACGAAAATGAACACCGCTACAACTTTCAAGGCCTCACCTACCCAGTTACATTGAAAGACATAGACAAATTTGAAAAGAAAAATCCTGGCGTTTCAGTGAATGTTTTCGGTCTGGATGATTCGAACAACGTTTATCCTTTGCGGGTAGTAAAAGTTGAGCAAAGAAACCACACTGATTTGCTACTGATCACTAAGGGTGAAATTTCACATTATGTGTGGATAAAGGACTTTGCATCCTTGATTCGAAATCAATTATCAAAACAGAGGCGTAGGTTAACAGTGTGTAAAAGATGTTTTTGTTTCACATATAAAGAAATAAGACAAGGAGGATTAGAGTGGTTGATAGAACACAAAAGACTTTGTAATGAAAATTATGAAGTGAAGATTAGTCTGCCACCACCATCTCGAGCGTGTATCCAATTTAACAAAACAGTTCACCAATATCGAATTCCAGTAGTCATCTACGCAGATTTTGAATCTACGTTAGTACCACAGGAGCTGCCGGACGGTGAAGTGACTAGAAGAACAAAATATCAGTTGCATCAACCCAACAGTTTTTGTCTAATAGTGAAATCAACCTTGTCTGAAAACCAATTGCAAAACTATGGTTTAACATCCACTCCAATACTTTACCGTGGTGAAGAAGCCGCTAAGTATTTCGTAGACCAGTTGTATGACATTGCTGAAAAGGTACAACGCTTGTATGGTAATGTCGTACCTATGGAACCTTTGAATGAGAATCAACAAGAAGAATACAATATGGCATCAAGATGTTATCTATGCGAGAAGAGCTTCAGTGAAGAAAATCCAAAAGTAAGAGATCACGATCACCTGACAGGTTTATACAGAGGAGCTGCTTGTAATTCATGCAATATAAATTACAAACTGCCCCACTTTATCCCTGTCGTGTTACACAATCTTAGCGGCTACGACTCCCACTTCATTATTCCAGAGTTAGGAAGAGATGATGGTAAAATTGATGTTCTTGCTACAACATTGGAAAAGTACATCAGTTTCTCAAAAACCGTAGGTAAAATTAAACTTCGCTTTGTAGACTCTTATAGATTTATGCCATCTAGTTTGAGCAGATTGTCTGAGAATCTACGAAGAGAAGACCTAAAAGAAACCAGCAAGATTGTACCTGAAGATAAATTGGACTTAGTATTACGTAAAGGAGTATTCCCCTACGACTACATAACATCTACAGAAAAATTTGAAGAAACCAGTCTACCACCGATCGAAGCCTTCAACAGCAAATTAAACGAAAGTGAAATCTCCGTTGAAGACTACAATCATGCTTGTAATGTTTGGAACCAACTAAACATTCAAACCTTAGGGGAATATTCTGACTTTTATATAAAATTGGACGTAACTCTGCTGTGCGATGTGATGGAAGAATTCCGAAACACCTGCTTCTCCGCCTATGGACTGGACCCTCTACACTCGTACACATCTCCAGGATTAGCATGGCAAGCTATGCTAAAGTCAACCAACTGTCGACTGGAACTTCTAACGGATATCGATATGGTGCTCATGATGGAATCTGGTGTACGGGGCGGTTTGACACAAGCTGTAACACGTCATGTCAAAGCCAACAACAAGTACATCCCCGGCTTCGACGAGCAACAACCATCGGTCTACCTTGGCTACTTTGACGCAAACAACCTTTATGGTTGGGCAATGTCAAATCCGCTTCCCTACGCTGACTTCAAATGGATCGACCCGGCCACCATTGGAGACATCTCACAGATTCCAAAGAATGGTCCAAAAGGCTATATTTTGGACTGTGATTTCGAATATCCAGAGCACCTTCATGACCATCACTACGACTTGCCTCTCCTAGCCAAGACTGAAGTTTCACCGACAGGAAGATGGCCAAAATTGATGATGACCTTGGAGAATAAGGATCGCTATGTGGCTCACTACTGGGTAGTTCAACAGGCTCTTGAATTGGGTCTACGTATAGTGAGAATTCATAGAGCAATTGAATTCACCCAGTCTTGTTGGTTGAAACCATATATTGATTCCAACACTGCAAGAAGAGCTGCAGCGACAACAGCATTTGAAAAGGACTTCTATAAATTAATGAACAATGCCATCTTTGGGAAGACCTTGGAGAACAAAAGAAAACACAAAAATGTAAAATTAGTGAGTGATCCTAGGAAATTGGAAAAATTAGTGCAAAAACCAAATTTCGGAACATCCATGATTATAAACGAAAATCTAGTCGCTGTCAGTATGAAGAAAACAACAATAGTCATGGACCGTCCGTTATACATAGGTATGTCGATTTTGGATATAAGTAAAACCCTGATGTATGATTTCCATTATAACAAAATGGTTAAACATTACGGAAGGGAAAACATTGGAGTCGCATACATGGATACGGACGCGTTTATCTACTGGATAAAGACTTTGGACATGTATGAAGACCTAAGGACTTTTCCATACAAAGAAGATTTCGATTTTTCTGACTATCCGAAAAACCATCCAAATTTTAATGAAAAATATAAAAAAGTAATTGGAAAATTCAAAGATGAAGCAAATGGAATGCCTTTAGAAGAAATAGTGGCGCTGATGGCGAAATTGTATTCATTTAAGATGTACCACGAGAACAACACACCGACAGTGAAGAAAGCAAAAGGAGTGAAGACATCTTATTTGAAAAAACACGTGACATTTGACCACTACAAGACTTGTTTGTTTGAAGATACTACGATATCAGCAACATTCAACAATATCCGAAGCTTCAAGCATCAAGTCTACAGTGTCACCGAAATTAAAAAAGCGTTGTCAGCTCGGGATGATAAAAGATACATTATGCCCGACAAAATCCACACTCTTCCTTTTGGCCACTACTCTCTAAACCCTATCAACTAGTAACCTATTCTTCGTCCTTCTACAACTACGACCTTATTCCTTTCTCCTTCCGTAAAAAAATGGGGAACACGGCAAGTCCAACGCCGTGTTCCCCATTTTTTTACACAAGTTTGGATGACCTTGACCCATATAAATGATGTGAATATTTAAAACAACATTCATTGTGATTATACATGTGATACAACAAACATTGAAACCTGCAATATGAAGGACTTGAAGCAACAAATTGTCAACGAACTTCATAAACCTGCAAGAAGAAAGTTTCCACGAAGAAATACGGTGATAAAAGGAATTAATGATTTATATCAAGCGGATTTAATCGAAATGATTCCTTATAGCAAACAAAATAAAGGATATAAATACATATTGACTGTTATTAACTGTTTTTCAAAAATGGCAGATGCTTTACCACTAAAAGATAAAAGTGGCAAAAGTGTTACAAAAGCAATGGAAACAGCTATACAAAGAGACAAACATACTATTAAACATTTACAAACAGATGATGGAAAAGAATATTTTAATAAGGAATTTGCAAATTTAATGAAAAAACACAATATAAACCATTATTCAACCAATTCAGAAGTAAAAGCCTCAATAATCGAAAGATTCAACAGAACTTTAAAAAGTGCAATGTATAAAATGTTTTCCAACAGAGGATCGCACATATGGATTGATATGTTACCAAAACTTATAAACGATTACAATAACAAATTTCATAGGACTATCGGGATGAAACCAAACCAAGTAACTAGTAAAAATGAAAACCTTGTATTAAAACGTATAAAAACGAATACTAAACCAAAAATTGAAAAACTAAAGCCTAAAAAATTTAATGTGGGTGATAAAGTGCGAATAAGTAAATATAAAGGTGTATTCAGTAAAAGATACCTGCCAAATTGGACCAATGAGGTTTTTACTGTATTCAAAGTACAACCTACAGTACCTGAGACATATATTTTAAAAGATAATAAAGGACAATTGCTTGAAGGAGGGTTTTATGGACATGAAATGTTAAAATCAACAGTAGGCGATGTATATTTAGTTGAAAAGGTGTTGCAACGGAAAAAAGATAAGGTCAAAGTACGATGGTTAGGATTTAATAAGACGGAAGATTCTTGGATACCTAAAAAGGATTTGATATAACGATAGAGAATCATTTTAGGTTGAACCATTACAAAGGATGGAGATAGTACCACAAAAAGAGAGTTTTACTATTAATAATATAGATGAACTCACAGTGGATAATTCAGAATTCAATAGTGGGAAGCATGGCAATTTGTTACCAAACACCGTTCGTTGTCTGGTTACCGGACCTTCCAACTGTGGAAAAACTAATGTGGTATTCAATTTGATTACAAACCCTAAAGGATTACGATTTAACAATCTATATGTATTTTCAAAATCACTACAACAACCAAAGTATCAATTATTGGAAAAAATACTGACTAATGTGCCTGAAGTTAAATATTTAAAGTTTAATGCAAGCGAGAGTGTCATGCAGCCACAAGAAGCTAAACCATTCTCCGTGTTTATATTCGACGATGTATCTTGTGAAAACCAAAACACAATAAGGAATTACTTCGCTATGGGTCGACATAACAACATAGATAGCATTTATATTGGCCAAACTTACAGCAAAATACCTAAACAACTCATTAGAGACAATGCAAACATGTTAATTGTATTTAAACAGGACGAAACCAACCTAAAACATATATATTTTGATCATGTAAATGCGGATATGACATTTGAACGATTTAAAGAGTTGTGTGGAAAGGCTTGGGCTGAAAAGTATGGGTTCCTAACAATTATGAAGGAACAACCGCTAAACAATGGTCGATACAGGATAGGATTTGATAAATTTATATTAATACATTAAACGTGGTATAACACATTCATTGTTGTACAACACGTCTTGCTACAAACATGGTTAACCAAGAAAAATTAGTAAAAGAAATAAAATCACTTAGTGATTCTATTCGGGCTAAAAACAGAGCATTGAAACTAGGTATTAGCGAGAGGGAGAAATTCCTTGAATCTACTTTTAAACCTATTACTGAACCCTTGAAACAATTAAACAAAAAATTTGCTAAACCTGTATTGGAAGGAGATGCGATTGCACCTATTACGAAGTTTGAAAGAGAAAATGTAAAATCAGAAGATTTTAGTGATGAAGACCTGGAATCCTCTACGTATAGTGGTTTTACCGGTGGAGAACCCGAAAGAGAGCTAGAATCACCGGACTATAGTGGAATAAAAGAATTATATGAAGTAAAAGCCAAAAGAGGACATGAAGTTGTATCAACTGCTAGTGAAGAGGAAAAAGAAGAAGAGACAAGGGAAGGTCCGTCAAACATAAGCTTATTGGGTGAAAACATTCATAACAAAGGACCTTTAGGAAGGAAATACATGGTAAAAATGTTACTCGGAACAATTCCTAATAAGAATTACCATAGTTATGGAGCGAGATTAACAGAAGACGGTTTAATGATAGGTAATAGCCCGTTAAACGTTGACGAACATGATAATATTGTCATTGGTGATCAAAGGTATAAGGGCACAAAAGGATTATTTGAATTATTATTTGAAAATAAGCCTTCAGTATCGGTAGTGAAAGAAAAAGACATGGAAGCATATAAAAATATTTTGGAACAGACAAATGCATATAGGAGAAAGTATTTACCTGACCAGCCTCCTTTTAGATCTAAGTCTTTAAAATATAAAGAATTTGTATCCAAGTTAATACCAACTAGAAGACAAACAATGCCGTTAACACAAAGAAAACCTGTAAAACGAAGATTTATGGCATCCACTTTGGATGTAAGTGCTCAGGAACGAAGAAAAAGAAGTAAGTCCGTTACGGGTACAGGTTTAATGAAGAAACTATATAACACAAATGTGATTTATTACAATAATATCAATAAATTGGTGGATAGAATGAAACTAATACATGAAGCTAAAGAAGCGGGTCATACTGGATTGGAAAACGAATGGGTGGCTTTAGTGGATGAACTCCGAAACCGTGGGGTAATCTCATAAAAATGCGTTACTCCCTAGAATACTATTCAGTTGCACCATGAGTGTCGACAAGTTCGGACGTTACTCCTCGGATGGGTTATATTATGCCAATAGTTTAAAAAGAAGTGCTGGTTTACCACAAACACCTGATGGAGATTATGATATGAGTAATAAAAGGTTAAAAAACATAAAAGATCCTACGGATGAAAACGATGCAATAAATCTAAAAATATTAAAGGAAAAGATATCGCCAACATTAAAACTACAAAATAACACATATGACGCAGAAGATCATAGAATTATCAACGTTGGTAAACCAAATCAAAACGGTGATGCGATAAACAAAGGTTATTTGTCATCTGAATTAAAAAATACGTTAAAATTCAATGGGAAAACGTATAGTGCCAACAATAAACGTATATCCAACGTAGATGACCCTAAAGATGCAAAAGACAGCGTAAATAGACGCTATTTACATTCTTTGATACCTGAAAAGACAAAAGATGGATTTTCTTTTTATAAATTTGTTATTAACGATATAGGTTATCCAAAAAATGAAAATGATGCTGTAAATCTCAAATATATAAAAGATCATTGTGTCATACGTGATGTGGGAGTTATCGATTGTCTTGGCAATTGTTTGGCGAATGTAAAAGATGGTTCAGCACCATCTGATGGTGCAACAGTGGGTCAAATGAAAGAGACTTTAAAACAAGAAACAACTGGATTTGCAAAACGAGATGAAGTATTATCAAAGCAAGGGGATGACTTTATTCAAGGTAATGAAAAATTTCATTTATTGACATACAAAAACGCTTATTGGGATTGCAGGCATGGAAGGTTATCAAATGTGTCATGGGGTCATGCAGATAGAGACGCGGCTGCCTTAGGACAAACAGTACATCTAGATCCAAATAATTACTATGCGTTTTTTATATGTAGTAATAAAAAATTAACAAACATGGCGCAAGGAAGAGAAGCAAATGATGCTGCAACTGTAGGACAGGCTATCACATTATCACAAATGGATAGCAAAGTGTATACTTGTAATAATAAACGTATAACAGACCTTAAAGACCCTGAACATGTGGATAATGCTGTCACTGTTAATTTTCTTGTAAAAGTTTTAGGAAATGCATTATTTGATGTATACAATCTTATTGGTATTGGTTCAGGTCGTACTCCTTTGTTGGAATCTGAGAGAGGTACTTGGATTAAACGGGAAATTGTTCAAAACTATTTTATCAACCCTCGTACAAAAAAGTTTAGATCATCGGATTGGGGTGATTTTGATATTTAATAAAAGAACACAATAAACGACTTCATTTATGTCCAACTTGTCATAGAGGTAACACATAAGTTGTACATTGCGATTATAAAAGGACAATAATGACGTTCCAGTACATCAGTCCATATAGAGACACTGTAAGGAGAGGAGGTGGGATCACGTCCACAGCGGTTTCTCTGTTAAGTAAAGCTTTAAAACGAATTCCAGTAGGATCCATAGTAAATAGAGCAATAGACGCATTACCATACGAATTTCATATACCGGGAGGTTATCAGTATTGCGGACCAGGAACTAAATTGAAAAAACGACTGGAAAGAGGCGATCCTGGCATAAATAAGTTAGATCAGGCTTGTAAAGAACACGATATCGCATATTCCACGTTTGCCGATTCAAAAAATAGATCAATAGCTGACAAAAAGCTTGCGGACATAGCTTGGCAACGAGTAAAATCAAGTGACGCTAGCATAGCAGAAAAAGCAGCAGCTTTAGCAGTAACAGCAGGTATGAAGGCTAAAACAGCAGTAGGAGGTGGAAGAAGGAGGAGAAGGAGAGTAAAAAGGAGGTCAACCACAAGAAAACATGGAGGAAATATAAAAAGAAGACGACGATCTACAAGAAAAGGCAGGAAGAAGCCCACCGTGTGGTCAATGGTAAAAAACGGGGCAGGTCTTTACCTAAGACCTTATCGTGCATATTAAATGAAAGAAATCAATTGGTCATACCACATAAAGCATTAACCAATATTGAATTATTTAAATATATTTCCTGTTTAAAAATACCATTTTTCCGCGGTGTGTTTATGAAAGACAGTTTACCAAAGAAAATGTGGCAAAATGAGACTGGAATTGTAAATTTGGATAATACTGAAGGGCCTGGCACCCATTGGGTTTGTTATAAGAAACTAAATAACAATGTATATTATTTTGATAGTTTCGGTAATTTGCCACCACCAAAAGAACTTCAAAATTACTTTAAATCTGCTAAAAACATATATTATAACTATAAAAGAGAACAACCTGATAATACTTCAATATGCGGCCATTTATGTTTGGAATTTCTAGCTAAAAGTATCAGTCACTATTGAGATGTCTTCCTATACGGTATCATTAACAGGAAAATCGTCCACTTTACGAAGTATCCTTTTTCCAGCGTTACGCTTGCAAAAAGGAAGGTTTTGGGAGGCTGCACTATTGGATTTTACAACTTACAACTCTATCCCCAATGTTACGGAAGGTAAAAATAACGTATTGCATTATTATAAGGGAAAGGATGCCAGTGGAAAATTTACAGACTTACAAGAGTGCAGGTTACCCACAGGTTCTTATGAAATTGATCATATAAATGAATTTTTGCAAACTAAAATGGGAAAAGACAATATAACATTAAAAGGTAATAATAATACGATGAAAGCTGAAATTACTTCCAAATATTATATAGATTTCACTCAACCAAACTCAATTGGTGATTTATTAGGATTTTCCAACGATGAGCCTGTTTTAGAACCAGATGTAACACATTCCGGTAAGAAAACAGTAACAATATTAAAAGTCAATAGTATAGACATAACTTGTAACATTATACAAGGTGCTTACAGGGATGGGGCTAACACCCACATCATACATACTTTTTACCCAAGTGTACCACCTGGATTTAAAATTGTTGAAAAGCCACAAAACCTGGTATATCTACCGTTGAACACCACTTTCATTTCAGACATCGTGTTGAGCGTATTGGATCAAGACGGTAACTTGGTAGACTTCAGAGAAGAGCCTATTACGATTAGATTACATTTAAAATCGACACTTTAATACAAAACCATGGGTTTAACATTTAAAAGCGAACAACCTACGGGAAACCGCATTAGTAGCTCTTCAGCTGTGGAGGAGTTAACACGCGAGAACATTCGTTTCTTAGAGAGAATTGGATTAAAATTAACCGAGTATGGATATACTGGATATAGCGCAGGGTCCAACATTCGACGAAACCCTATGGGAAAAAGAATATCACACCCACAACCCTTACACTTCATCGAAATTAAACAATAACGATGAAATTCGTATTCCCATACAAAATCAAGACATTTACACACTACCATGTGAAAGTTACTTGTATATTGAAGGACAAGTTACTAAAAAGGACGGTACTACTGTTGGTACAACAGTTCCATTTATAAATAATCCTATGGCTTTCCTATTTGATGAAATTAGATATGAAATATCAGGTGTAACAGTTGATTCCACTAAAAAAGTAGGTATTACGACAACTTTAAAAGGATTAACATCTATAACACCCAATGAAACCAATTTACTTAAACCTGCCGGATGGGTATTACCTACGAATGACACGATCACTCCAAATCCAAATGGATATTTTGATTTTCATATTCCATTACGTTTGCTGCTTGGTTTTGCTGAAGATTATAGGAAAATAATATTAAACGTTAAACAAGAATTAGTTTTGTTGAGATCTTCTAACGATAAAGACATTATTAAAGCTGCAGATGCTACTACAGATGCAACTTTAGAATGGAAATTAAAATTAGACAAAATTGTATGGAGAGTTCCACATGTTAAATTGGCTGACGAGCATAGAATGCTACTTTTAAGAAAATTTAAAGCCGATCGTGATATTGTTATTCCATTTAGAAGTTGGGAATTTCATGAGCATCCCAGTTTACCTACTACGGATCGACACACTTGGACTGTTAAAACATCGAATTATGTAGAACGAGCCAGGTATATTATATTTGGTTTACAAACAGGTAGAAGAGACGCCATTACTAAACATGCAGGACAATTTGATCATTGTGACTTGAAAAATATTAAAGTTTATTTAAATTCACAATTCTTTCCATACGACAATTTAAATGTGTCATTCACTAAAAAGAAATACAGTATATTGTACGATATGTACGCGAGATTCCAAAGTTCATATTACGGTAAAACAAATACACCTTTATTACCACCTGACAAATATTTCGATGCCTACCCAATAGTTGTAATCGATTGTTCTAAACAAAATGAATCAGTAAAGTCTTCAAGTGTGGATATAAAAATAGAAATGGAATTCAACGATGCTATACCGGCTAATACAACTGCATACTGTTTAATTCTACATGATAAAATCGTAACATACACACCTTTAACTGGAATTGTTAAAAATGTATTGTAAGAACCGGTTTTGTTTCATTCCGCGAGTATAAAAGCAGAGCGTACAGACCGCTCCTCATCAGTTTGTTGCCTACTGTTGTATGGGTAGCATCGTATTCAATATGGCTTCTCCTAGTGGTACACCTGAAAATGTGGTAGATATTGAGAAGGAGATATCTGAGTTTTTAGATCCTCAAGGTCACCAGGAAGGAGGTGAACAAAACGTTTGCGGACAACTTCACGCCAGTAATAATGTTGAAGAAAAAGGTAAAAGAAGAAAGACTATACAAAAGAGAAAAAGGGATATTGAAGATAATATTTCTCCAAACATATTGAGTGAGGTATTTTTGCGAATATTTTACCCAATCTCTTCCAGTTTGGATAAAAGTGTTTTAATCGGTGTTATGAAATCTACAGATTATTCCCCTACTGTAATTTTAACTCATGGACCCAAAATGATTTTGTTTACGGACAGTGCTTGGGAATCGTTTATGAAACATTTGCATCTGCTAGAATGCTATTTAAGTAGTAACATGTTTGGAAGAAAGACAAGGGTAGGACTTTTGGATTCAAATGTGGAAATTGATATCATTAAACAACGTGGTGATCATCAGCTACGGTTTAGAGACACAACAAGACATGATAACAAAATTCAACTTAATCGAGAGGAGTTTTTCATTTTAACTTGTGCTACTGAACCTATAACAAGATACTTGAGACAACTGGTGTTTTCAAGTTCGATTATTAAAGATTATCTGGAAGACACTTTGGACAAACAACCGGACGCACCTATATTATACGGACCTGTGGATACTTCTATATTTAATAGAGTTCCTCATGAAGTACAGATGTGGAGACAATTGGAAAAGTACGCTCAACTACATAAGAAATCAGTAAAACAGGAAGAAGAGGAAGATGGAGGAGAAGAATCAAGTGTTAGTGATGAAAATGAAAATAAGGAAAATATAAAGATGGAAACTTAAATGACAATGGTTAGTTTTTAAAACAATAACCAACATTTTGTGGGGTTAGGCCTATTGGGGACGGTGCCCACGTTAAATATACACCAACGCGCCAACAACTGTACGGCCTGGTATAAAAGTAGTACCTACCGTGGTGTGGAAATCAGTTGACCTCCTGACTTCGTAATGAGCAGACGTGTGACCTTCAAAATGGACAAGGGAGAAGAACAACAATTAAAGTCCAAGCCTGGTATTATTGAGTTTCAAGCGTTTCGTGGTAATGATGATAGATTCATTATAAAAGAACTTGTGTTTTTGGACATGAATACAAGTGTTCCTTATTCGTTTTTATTTAAACCACCATGTTCTTATTCGTCTTTAACTAGTAAAGCCGCTACTACCAACAGATGGATTTCAAAACACTTCCATCATATCGATTGGTATGATGGTTTTACAAGTTACACGGACTTGTATCACATTATGCATCACTTTTCAGACAAGTTTACCAATATTTACACAAAGGGGCTGGAAAAGAAAAGATGGATCGAAGGATTTACTCATGTTCCGGTTAATGATGTGGAATTGGATAAGAATTATCAATACATGCTGGAAACCATATGTATTTGTACAAAAAGCCCAGAACATGATAAAGATAGACATTGCGCTTTGAAAAATGCCTGTAAACTCGCCTCTTACCTTCAAAGTGGGGAATTGGGGAGTGGTGGGGGTAACGGAGAGTATATAAGTGGGGAGCAGACAGGGACCTGGCATGAGTATTACTCGAGATTCCGAGACGACAACATCTCCGAGCAAGAAGACGATCTGTAACCTGACCATGGCATCTCACCAGTTCCTTCAGACTTTGGTCGAGCAGTTCAATGCTCACTCCAAGTCGACAATATTACCTGTAAAGAAGTGCTCGGAACTAAAAGACGAGAAGCACTACATAATCCATGCTATGAAGAAGATGGAGACTACAGTTGGGGAGGCCATCTGCTGCAGTCTCAGCGAGGCACCGTTTACTCCGGGGGATGAACCAAAGTTCCAGGTGTACCTGCCCAAGAGATTCGTCCATCTTCTACAAAACGAGGATCTTCGCTCTATTCAACCCGGGTGTCTATACCTGGTGTCCCACGGCTGCACGGGTAGCAATTCTACAGAGTTGACCATCCACATCGCTGACAAGCAGCAGTGTTAGATTTAAGTTTTAATGTTGTACATATGTTGTTGTTGTAATGTTTTATAAATAAACGAATCATAAAAGACAAAAAAAATAAAAAAAACAAGAAATGCAACATATCAATATGTGACAGACTTCACGTATTGATATGTTGCATTTTTTTTTTAAACTTCGCGGGTGACCTTGACCTTTGACCTTTGCATTTCACAATTACCCCCACTACTGTAATTACCCCCACTACCGCACTAGGATTCAAACCTGCTTGGATGCGAAAAACGGTCAGTCTGTTGCCAACTAGCAAACGATGAGCACCTTGTACGAGCTTTGCTTACAACGAGTTATAACTGACGCATCTTTATTCCAGACGGCTTTACGAGATAATATCCCTATAACAGTAAAGCAGGATATCGAGGAGTACAAGAAAGATAATAGAGGGTATTCGGGATACTCCTGGTATAGGTTCCAAGACGGGGAAAAGTTTTGTAGGCCTTGTGGCAATGCTGCCGTCAGAGACCTTCGACGGTTCGTACAGGAAGGTGGTAGAAAACAGTTTGGATTTCTAGCACCAATGTTTAGATTTGAAAACTACAAGGACACCTGTGCTATTTGTTCCATCCCTTTGTATCAATGGAAAAAGTTTAGAAGTGTTTAATTGCATCTTCCATACCCCCACCACCATCACCCCCACCACTTTTCCATGTACCTCCAAACGCTGTGCCTCGGCTTCATTTCTACTCCAGCAGCCAACCTAGCAACATCAGGATGTCCCTCAACGTCAGTTGCGCAAGTTACGAGGAGGTGAGCATCAAGACTCAGCAGGAGCTAAACGACTTATACAAGGAGTTGCAGCTGATGGTGGCACGAGGCTACCGTATAAATGTGCAAGTTTACGCTTGCAATATACGGAACACCCGGCAGTCAAAGGAAGAGCCTGGACACTCCTCGACGGCTTCCTCACCAGCGTCCATGAAGACCGAGCCAGACAACTTGGACTACTTCAGCTGACTAGCAGTTGTATTTCTTGTCCTAACCATTGTAGAATATGTATATTTTTTCATTATATTAAAGAAGTAAAAGAGCAAAAACACCTATCTTGTTACTGACATATAAGCTCAGTAACAAGATAGGTTTTTTTAAAACACAATTTGGATGACCTTGAAACTTCCCCCTCCACTGCTTTGTTACCCCCACCACTTGACTATTGGTGTACATGGCACATCGCAATTGGAAACCTCATTCCATCTGCAACAGCCACACCGACAACATCAACAATGGCAAACCTACCAACAGATGAAAGATGTCCTCACGCATGTTGTGACTTCGTCCACGAGTTGGAGAAGAGGATGCAGGAGAGGGCGATAAGAAGAAAACAGATCCACTCAGAAAATATCATGATAGTCAACGGCTATCTTTTATTGTTCGGCCTTATTATGGTTGTACTTTTTATACTGTACGGCATAGTCACATGTGTCGGCAAGGTTGCAGAAGAAAACGCTCGCCACCATCAATTGGAAAGTTTCAATGTTACTTTGTAAGTTTTCCTTTTTTTTTTAAAAACTCCGTTTGGATGACCTTGAAAATTCCCCCACTACTCCACCACACCCCCCACCACTTCACCATGTTCCTGCATGAGCATCACATCAACCGTCATTCCTTGTCCGACAAGCAACCATGGCAGACAACAACACCATCAGCCAAGCTGACTCCACTACTGATGTCGGTACAAGTACGGGTTGGACACTGTCGATCGATAGTGTACACTATTTGGAGTCAATTTGCGAACGTATGAAGGAAATACTGCGGGACAACCCTGGGATCATAATACAAATGAATTTAAATTATGATTGGTCCCAAGTTAGAATGCAAGGGGACGACAACAACGGTCAACAATCTCCACAATATTCGCCCATGTCCCCGATCTATCCTTACGGCGAGTCTGACGTCGATGAAGATGAGGCTGATGAAGATGCAGGGGACAACGAGGCTGAAGAGGAGTAAGCTTCATTCCTTTTTTTTTAAAACCTAAATTGGATGACCTTGAGAATTCCCCCTCCACTATTTCCTTTTTTAAAACCCAAATTAAATGACCTTGAAAATACCCCCTCCACATACTTTTGGTTTACCCCCTCTACTTTTCAATACTGTTACCACAGTCTGTAGCTCACATCATTCCTTGCTTAGCTATCATGGCGGACAGCACTCTTTCTCGAGTTGACTCCACTACGGATGAAGAATGGCCATTTTCCTGGAATGTTCATCTGCAAGACTCGGCAGAAGTGGATATGTTGCATGAGAAATTGGTGTATGTATTAAACGAAAACCCCAACATTGAATGTAGAATGACTATGGATTTCGATGCGACAGGGGTCCACACTCAACCTTCCACTTCCAGCCAGCCTGAACCTCAGCTACAGCCGAAGAACTTTACACATCTTTACACTCCAATACGGCCGGAGGATGTGGTTATCAGCGAGGCAGACTCTACTACAAGTTATATTGAGCCAACGAATTGGAAGCTTGTTGTTGACACCTTACACAAGGTCGACTTAGTATGTGACAAATTAAAGGAATTGATGATGCAAGATCCTGGTCTTCGTTTTAAAATTGATTTGTTTTTCATCTGGGGAGCACCTGCACGGGGCTCTTCGTCTGACAGCTCTCTAAGTACAACGGACGAGGAGGAGGAGGACGACTAGTTATCTTTTTTAAAACTCCGTTTGGATGGCCTTGACCTTTTCCCCCTCCACTGAGTTTATTTAAGGTGCACTCTCAATGACTGCAGCATCATTTCATCGCGCACCTTCACCACAGCAACATGGAGAGTCGACTCAACTACTGTTGCGAACAGAAATGTTTTTCATGGCCAAATGACATTGATGTTGCGGATGGCCTGGCGTGTAGAAAATGTGAAGCTTTTGGTCAATGCATGTGTAAGTGCAAGTCTTGGAAGAAGCCGAAACCGGAGTTAAAGACATTCCATGTGTACCAGATGAGAGGGCATAAGTACACTTGTTGCCCTGAACGTTGCATTGAATTCACACTAAAACAGCTAACTGGCTGCAAATTGTGCAACAATCATTTTGCAGGTTTTTGCAAACATTATTTAGGAGCCTGTCAGTACAGATCAACTTGGCATACAGAAGCACTCACTATCAATGAAATCGCTATAGATACACAAGAGTAGTCTTTCTACTCTTTTCTTTTTTAAAACTCCATTTGGATGACCTTGACCTTTCCCCCTCCACTCACCTTAGTTTATATAAACCCCATTCCCACTGACCACAGCATCACTTCATCGTGCTCCCTCGTCAAAGCAACATCAACTATGGAAAGTAAGCGCATCTCATGTTGCGAGCATAGGTGTTTGGAGATACAAGGCGTCACATATTGTGCAAAGAAGCGTTGGGAGGAAGAGACGGGGACAACCTATTGCTGTGAGGATAAGTGTTTCCTCTTACCAAAGTGGCAAGTGGATGGGCTGGCCTGCCGGCAATGTGAATGCTTCGGATGTTGCAGGTGTAGATGCAAGAACCAACAGCTGCCACCACCGGTACTACAAACTTTCAAAATCTACAAATCCAAATACTTTTATACTTGTTGTCCGCAGCGGTGTATTAAATTTCACTTCTCCAATCTTACCAATTGTCGGAAATGCTACGGACAACCTGATGGGTGGTGCACCTGTTTTCTGGACTCCTGCCGCTACAGATCGGATTGGTTTACAGATCCATTAGAGATTGATGAGGTCGCCCAGGAAGCACAAGAGTAGTCTTTCTACTCTTCAACTTTTTTAAAACTCCATTTGGATGACCTTGAGATTTCCCCCTCCACTTCCCCATATACCTAGAGTACACAGAGCCTGATAGTCAGTCACTCGGTGGCTGTCGTGGGGTGCGCATCGGTGTCGGCGCTCCGTTGTTAAGTGTTCAAGGTCACAGTAACATAAAATTGCGGGCGTTGTACTGGTTCAAGGTCACCTGAGGGATAACCGATTGCCCATTTAGGCAGAGTCATGTCAGAAACTCGAGTTTAACTTGGCACTTTTGCCGTTTCTCGTCGAAAATTCGCTCCAAGTGGTCAAGGTCACGGGGACTCTGACTGAAACTCGGAGCGTAGTGCGAGAAACGGCAAAAGTGCTAAAAAATTTTAAGTTTCTGCGTGACCTTGACCTTAGTGGCGTCGGTGACGTCGTTTTGATGACGTAAGGGGTGATGACGTCATCAGCACGTCATTTCTGTGACGTCATGGGTGTGACGTCATCGAAATGACGTCATTAGTGATGACGTCATCGATTGCGTCATCGATGACGTCATCGATGACGTCATCGGTGAGGTCATTGACCTCGATGACGTCATCCCTCAGGTGACCTTGAACTGGGCCAGCGGCCGCAATTTTACACTACTATGGCCAGATAGTAATATCATGAGGAAACAAGATAGCTTAAAAACCAGTAGGGACAGGTTAGCAGATAAGCAAAATTAGCAGATAAGCAAACCCTCGGACTGCTTTCTGTAACGAGACAATTTTCATTCGTGAGGCCGCCGTCGTTGAGTCCTGGTCATCTTCGAGACGCCCACGTTTCACTGGTCTACGAAGTCTTCCCTTCACCCGAAGGTACCAAACTCCACTTTTGTAGAATAATTGTAGAATTTCAGGCACAACAAAACGTCAGCATTTATATTTTAAAAATTATTTGTTTATTATAATTTACAAGGAAGTAGAGTAAAAAAATGTTAAATGGCATTCGTTGGTACTGAATTAATAAATCATTTTAACTGGGGAAATTGAGAGTTAGAAATGTTAATGCTAAAGCACTTTTAAAAATATAATTCTACAGCGAGGACTGTGCTATTTTGTTAATAGGGCTCACGATGGAGAGGGAACTTCAGGATAATTCTTCGACCCTCTAATCCTAACCTTCTAAATACAATAAAATTTTCAAAGGAAATTAGTAAAATAATTGTTATTAACAAAAGGGTAATTCATTAACTTCACACACGCCTCAGTCTATGCTAGGTAATTTAATTTTGCAGCTTTAGAAATGTTATATGTCAGGATGTATAGATTTTAAGTTTATTCAATAAACAAGAATTTGTATCACAATTTCCACAAATATTATTATTTTAACGTAAAATTCCTAACGCCCACTTTGTACCAGACAATCCAAGTAAAATTCTAATTAAGATGGTAAAAAGGTTTAACTATATTGGATTGGACTAGAAATATTGTTTACCTAATTTTTACAATCATAAAATAGGAGACAATGACGGTACAAAATATGCGCCACTCTGCTATGCACTTTCTTAAAATATAAGAAATCATGAAATTGTGAAATTGTGTAAATTTATTCAGTTAAATTTAATTTTCAAACATGTCAATTAAAGTAGACCTCTTGTTAAAGGACGAGCTAATTTTTGAGCTAGGTATCAGAAATTTAGAGCTAAGCGAAACAAGCAATGTCGTGGATTTAAGAAAAATGTTAAGACAAGCTGTATCAAATAACATTCCTGTAAATTATGAATCAGTTAAGACGAAACTTGAACCAAATAATGAAATAGATGTAATTAGCGAAAAGATTAATTTAATGGAAAATAAATGTGCAGAATTGTCAAAAGACAGTAGATCAATAGAATTAGCTAGGCAGGAAACCCGTATCAAACATTGTATGCATAGATTAAATGCCTTAAGCAAATGTGAGTTAACAGAGAAACAAAAAGAGGAGTGCAAATCGTTGTTAGAAAAATGTAAAGTAATAAAAACTAAGTTTGAAGTTCTAGGGTTTGATAAAAGTGTGGTGGAATTATCTGTTCGTAAATTAAGTGAGTCGAACATAGAAGAGGAAAACTTAGAAGATGTATTTTTAGATAAAGAAGAGGTAACTGTATCATCCGTCAAAACCCCTCCATGTCCGGAAAGTCTAGCTGAACCGAGTAGGTTAGACAATCCACATCCCGAATCTCACACCTGTGCATCGACTCAGTCCACCCCCTTTAACACCCAGTTGTACAGTAAATTACCTAACCCATTAGAGGGTTATCTCAAAAGTGTAAAAATATGTAACGGTCTGGTTAATAATGATTTAATTCAGTTCATAAAGGTATTGTTCAAAGTTCAAAAGGAAACTAGACTTACAGACAAACAAATTTTAGAGATTTTTATGAGTAAATCACAATCGCCACTTCTAGATGTTATATTAAGTAACCTAGAAAATGACCTAGAGACAGTTAAGCAGGAATTACTTAAGTCGTTTGTACCCATAAGTGTTAGAGAGGACCTGATCAAACAACACGTCACACGTCATCAGGAAACAAATGAACCCCTGCCACTGTATATAAATAGAGTTAAAGAGTATGCTAAAGTGTTAAGTTGTTCATATACAGAAGCTGAACTGGTAGAGTTAATTGTAATTGGTCTAAATCCAAAATGTCGAGTTAACCTATCCTTGGTAAAAAATCTCAACACTATTGCAGATTTAGAAAAAGCTTGTATTCATAGCCTAAGTATTGATGTAAAAAACAACTTACGGTGTAGTGAAGAACGCAGCATCCCAGCGAGGTGTGAAACTCCGCAGACAGTCAATAGTAGGGCACCGTTCACAAAAAGGTGTTTTGTATGTAACCGTGAGGGACATTTAGCCAGAAATTGCTATAGGCAAAATCAGCAGTCAAAAAACTAGTTTGTAGGGAAAGTTTTTCTCATGTAAATAGTAAACCATTATCATGTCATGTAAATAGTTTTGTAAAAGAAAAGTTTTCCCGAAGAACCAGTAAGAATGTGAATAAAGAGTTGTGTAACGAGATTAATTTGTCAAAGAAACAGTTGTATAAAATTAAAAGGTCTCAGCGTAGAATCATGAATAAAATCAATTTATCTAAGTCATGTACAATGTCTGATTTGCCTATGGTAGCGGTGCAATTAAGAAATAAATGTAAAGCCGATATGTTTTCAAATGTAAACGCGCTAATTGATTCTGGAGCCTGTTTAAACGCTATTAGTGAAACGTTATATAATAAATTACATAAGAGGAAACTAGTTATCAGTATGGATAATAAAGAAATATCCTGTATTGCAGCTAACAATAGCACAATCCGAATTTTGGGAGAATGTGTAGTAAAAATTAAAATAAGAAATTTTTCTTGGTATGTAAAGTTTGCCGTTATGCAAAAATTAGCCTGTGAAATGATATTAGGAAGTACATTTATAAGAGAAAGTGGAATGTTATTAGATTTGAGTAGGAATTGTTGTTATTTCCGATTCAACCCAAGTGTCAAAGTATTGTTAAGTGGTAAACAGAGTAAGTCAGTTTGCTTATCGAAATTAAACGAAAATATAAGTAATGAACACCACCTAGACACCGGATGTCCCGACATGAAACCTTTTGTTGACCATTTAAGTAAAAAATATTCTAAGGTATTCACTACAGATATAGGAAAAGTACTCAATTTTGAATATAAAATCCAGCTTAAAGATAATGAAATTGTAAACCAGCGTCCATATCCAGTTCACCCTACCAAAATGAAACAAATGAAGGAAATTTTGTCTGATTTACTTAAGCAAAATATAATTAGGCCTAGCATAAGTAGCTACAGTAGCCCTTCATTCCTTGTATCAAAACCCGATAAGTCAAGTAGACTAGTTATCAACTATGCAAAGCTCAATGAGAAAATTGTACGTGTAAATCACCCATTAGGAAATTTAGACGAATTTTATCAATATTTGCAAAATGCCGAGGTGTTTTCAGTAATAGATTTGTCAAACAGTTTTATGCAAATTCCACTAAGCGAAGAATCCAAACACCTTACAGCCTTCAGCAATGGAGTTTCATTATTTGAATTTAACAGAATCCCGTACGGGTTACATTGTGGTTCAGGGTTACTAAGTGCTTATCTAGATAATGTTTTCAGAGATGTAAAATTTGATTATGTACTTAATTTTGTTGATGATATACTTGTGTTTTCAAAGAATAAAGAGGAACATGTGAAACATGTAACCGAGGTGTTAGATAGATTAAGCAAACACAACCTCACAGTTAACCCTAAGAAAGTAAAGTTGTTTTATAATGAAGTTAGTTACCTAGGGAATTTAATATCAAAGAATCAGATAAGAGTAGATCCGAGTAGAACCGAAGCTGTACGGAGATTTAGTACTCCCAAAAATAGCAAAGAGGTAGGGACTTTTATTGGTATGATAAATTATTTTGCGAAGTATATTAAGGATTACAGTAAAATTGCAGCTCCATTAAATGACTTAAGAAAAAAGAGAGTTAAGTTTGTATGGACAAAAGAATGCGAAGAAAGTTTTTGTAAACTGAAGGAAGCAATTACGAATCCTCCAGTACTTGCTATACCAGATTTTAATCGTCCCTTTTATCTATATACGGATGCCGCACAGAATGGTGCAGGTTCAACCCTATTACAGTGTAATGAAAATGGCGACAAAGTACCTGTAGCATACTATAGTAAGAAATTTTCACCTTCAGAAGTCAATATGTCAGTGTATGAAAAAGAGGCGTATTCTGTATTTCTAGCAATTAAGAAATTTTACATGTACCTAGAAATACAGCCGTTTTATTTAATAACAGACAACTCAGCACTCAGTTGGGTACTTTCACATTTTAAGAAGTTAAATAAATTATCGAGATGGGTAGAGCAAATTATCGCCCTTTCTTTTAAAGTACTTCACGTTAAAAGTAAAGATAATCCAGTAGCAGATGCTTTGTCACGACTCAATATGTCCGATAGTGGAATTGAGGTCATTGAAGTAGATTCGGATCCTAGACAAATAAATGTAATAAGATATAAATGTAAGAGGAAGTTCAGCTCTGTGAGCAAAAAGCAAATCAAACTTGTTGTAAATTTAGTTTCAGATATTCCATTAGCTTACGTAGATATTTCCGAACACCAGAGATTAGATCCAGAATGTGCAGAAATAATTAAAAGTGTAAAGAATAAAACCAATAAGGATAACTTTTATATTAAGAACAACACACTAATGTATTGTAAGCCAGGTAACAAAGTAGGGAAAATTTATGTGCCTAGTAGTTTACTAGATATGTTGTTTAATTACTATCACACTTCAAACTTTGGAGGTCATCAAGGTCAAAATCGTACAGTTCATAAGGTTTTAGAATATTTTTACAGACCTAATTTAATTTCAGAAATGCGCAAAAGAGTAAAAAATTGTCAGATTTGTATAAAAGCAAAACCTCCTCAGAAACGATTTCATGGTGAATTAGTGTCAGCTTTAAGTAAGCAGCCTTTAGATTGTTTGTACATAGACACAGCTGGACCACTTGTAAGAAGTAAATTTGGAAATAAGCACATTTTAATCGTAGTGGATGCATTTACAAAATATGTTTGGTTAATCCCTGTCAGGGACATCACAGCGCAAACAATAGCAAATAAACTGGAAAATGTAATATTTAATAACTTCAGTTCTTGTAAGAAACTTGTGTCCGATAACGGATCTTGTTTCAGAAGTGTAACTTTTAAGAAACTTATGTTCAAATATTCCATAGAACACCACAAATTAATTCCATATAGACCCAATCCGAATATTTCGGAAAGATTTTTAAGAGATGTAAAACAACAAATAAGAGCGTATCACCATGACGCACAAAACAGCTGGTGTGTAGATTTAAAGTACATTCAAATTAGCTTAAATACGTCACTGTGTGAAACCACAAAATGTACGGCATTTGAACTCATGTTTAACCATAAGCCAAATCATAGTTTAAGTAATCTTTGGAAACTAAATGATTTGTTAGATGTAAAATTAAGTCAGGACGAGATTAAAGAAAAGTTTTCTCAAGCTATAAAAAATTGTAAACGTTCAATAGGCCACAACCGAAATAGGCAAAGATATAAAGATAATAGGATAAAGCATCCATTCAAAGTAGGGAGTATTGTGTATTTAGAGAATCAAACGCTTAGTAAAAAAGTGGATAATTACCAAGCGAAAATGGATTTCAAGTACACGGGTCCTTATAGAATAATCTACTTTATGTCTCCAGTAAGTGTGTTAATCCAGCTAGAGGTTAATCCGGAAATTGTAAAACGCGCTCATATTAGCCAGTTAAAAATTCAAAATAAGCCCTGAAGGTGTAGAGGTGAGAACTAACCAGGATTGTATATAGTTGTAATATAAGTAGATTTAAGCCGGCATGTAAATATATTAATTTTGATCGATCACAATTGTAATTAATGTAAGAATAAAATAAGTGATTTTCATTGTATATGATTCACGATTAAACAACTATTCTAGATTAATTTTATGTTAACTAGAAAACCAAGCAACGGACGTGTCAAGAAAATAAAAATAAGTGTGTAATTCTTAAGATGCTAGGAAACAAAAGGACAGTTTATAGCGTTTATATAAAAAAGAATTTACAAAACCACAAAGTGAATTTTAAGTGTAGGGCATATGTTATGTCAATACATAAAATTTATGGAGTTAGGAGGACAAGTTATGTAAGAGTAATTTTGCTGAGCATGTAAAATGGATATTGAGCGAAGAAATATTAAAGTTCGAATTTTTCTAGAAATATAATAGTGGACGAAGGCAATTAGGTCAGGGGAGATAAGCCCGTTAGACCGCTTGGTGCCTGTTTGTGCAATAGATAAGGCGAGATAAGGCGATCGCAATAGAGGCGATTAGCTCAAGTTAAACGACTTAAAATATTCTGTAAAAGTTTACTTCCTGTGAGCTATAGAATAATCAAAAAAAATTCTCTTTGTAAGGTTACTTAAAAATGTTTTATTTGACAGAAAATATTAATAGCTATTATGTAACAAAAAAAAAAGTTATTTTGAATGTTATAGTAAAAGAAGGATTGTTTATTTATTTAAGGTTTAAGGCGAAGGTTAGAGCCAAAAGATTATGTCGTTAAGGAATATTATAAAGGATCTTTGAGATTATTATATATAAAAAAAAATTGTTTTTGTTTTATTCGAGGTACGAAGCGACAGACAATCACTACCACTGAATGAATGTTTAAAATTTAAATTGTATGAAAGCGGCCAATGAAAGGACTTGCGTGTATGTTGTATGTATGATGTCACTAAACACTGTTCACGGTTCACACACTTGACAAGCACATATTCACTGGACGATTAATTACACACACTTAACACTCACTACCCGTCGCTAAGGAAATTTTGAAAGAAATGTATAATAATATTTGTTTTAAGTAAATTTGATTTGTTTAAGGTACGGTAATCTTGTTTTCGTTGTTCTTGTAGGACACTTAGAAGTAAGAGAACACTGCTATGTAGTTAAGTTAGAACAAAGTAAAAATAATATATATATTTAGCAAGATAATAAAAAATAAATAAATAAATAAATAAAAATTATAATTTAGAGCGGGAGAGAGTAGTGGGGTTTGGTTACTTTCAAAACGGAAGTCGTGCCAATTGCCAGCCGCTGCCGGCCAGCTGCCATCGGCCAGCTGCCAAATCAGTCGCTGCCGCCATATGCCATGCCATATAGCTTCCGGTGGGGTAGGAGATGTTATTTGAAATTTGAAATTCAACTTGACAATTGGGTTATGGAAAGTATGTCAAGGTCATCCAGAGTAAGTTTTAAAAAACCCTATCCCGCTACCACCGGAGTAATAGTTCGGAGAGTGGAACCAACTCCGGTGATAGCGGGATAGGTATAGAATTAGGTTTGTGAATTTTATTTGTGAAAAACATACAATCAATGTGTGACAGCAGTGTTTAAACAAGTTGAAGTTTTGTTATGAACTACAGAGTTGTAAACACAAACACCGACGACGATGAGAAGGTAAACGCAGAGTCCCCAGATGATGTATTTAAAAAGTTTGAACAAACGTAACATCTCGAGTTGGTTTTCCCGTTCCATTTCCAATCGTTTGATTTCCAATTTCAATTTATCCTCTTCCATCCTTGTTACAAATGGAACTTCATCCATCATATCCATCATGTTTGTGTTTTTTTGAAATTTTGAAAGAAGCGATGTTGATAGTTGAAGAGGCGAGGATGGAATGAGAGTTAAAAGAGGGAAATGTCGGTTAAATAAAGAAGTGGTGGGGGGAAAGAGCGTTGTTACATAGAAGCGGTGGGGGAAAGATGCTGCTCATCATTTGCCTCAGAAGTTGTGTCCGACTGTAGAGGGGTAAGAGGAGTAGTATTTAGTAAACTGTCTTCATCAGAACTTTCAACCTTATTACAAATAGGACAAGCGTAAGTTATTTCCAAATTCATTGTAATAGCGTTAAATTTATCTATAATTTCATTTAAAGCATTAAATATTTCTTGTAAATCATCTTTTGAGTTTATTTCAAAACTAGCATTCATTCGTGCCAATTGAGAAGTGTTCATCGTTAGAGAGTTGGCAATCGAATGAGGATTAGCGCCTAGGGAAGGGGGCTTATATAATGGCGACCTTGAGCAGGTGTTTAGGGAGGGGGGCTTTTTAGGGAGGGGGCTTCTATATTGGGGACCTTGAGCTTATGATTGAATAAAACGTTTAGTTCTTCTTCTTCTTCGTCTTTTAATTCAATTATTTGAACCGAAGTAGTTGTTTCATCCTCTTCACTCGATGAAGAAAACAATTCACCAGGATTTAAATATTGAACTACAATTCTGAACCATCTTATAGGATATTCGTCAATGACAGAAAGTAAGTTTTGAAACAATTCTTCCATCTCCTCCCTGTCAGTTATTATATGTTCAAACTTGATAAATTTTCCTTCCATGTTGTTAGTTAGAGTGTTGGAAGTGGAATGATTTAATATTATATAAAAATTAGAACTAATGGTGGGGGAAATCTCAAGGTCATCCAATTGAAATTTTAAAAAAGAGTGTAAAACTGAAATTATACTTTTGATGGTTCTACAGGATCGGAATACCAATCTGATCTGTATTTACATCTTTTTATCATATGTGTACAAAAATCATCTTGATGAGACTTGGTGCGTTGACAATGAGCAAGATCTAGAGGGTGAAATTTGAAACATCTTTGAGGACAACATGTATGAAAATATCTTGATTTGTAAAATTTGAAAGTTCGCAATTCCGGTGGCGGTAGTTGTTTTGTTTTACATTTGCAATAACAAGATCCGAAGAATTCACATTTAGTACAAGCTAACCCATCCACCATCATTGGTCCTAAATCTGTACACTGTTGTTCACAACAGTAACGAGGTTTGTACTTGTATTTTTTCTCTTCCATGTTGACGCTGCGGAGTCTAGTGAAAGAATAAGATTGTATAGTGATGAATAGCGAGTTTTATGTACTATGAAAAGTGGTAGGGGTAATTTCAAGGTCATCCAAATGGAGTTTTAAAAAATTATACCTTACAAGTGTAAGGATTATTGAAATTTAGGAAGTTTGTTTCTGTTTGTTTTCTTCAGACTTTTTTTCTCTCTCTGCCTTAGCCATAGCAATAAGTTCTTCTGTTGATAGTGGATGTACTTCAGGAAATTTTAAAATTAATTTAGCTTGATATCCTTCTTTAGTTAATACATCTAAATCTTGAGTCATTTGTTCAACAGTGTTATAATCCTTTCCATAGATTTTCCCATCAAGTTCAATCATCATTCTGTATAACATTTTGTAGAATAGATCTTGTTGTGGCGAGAGCTGAGAAGCGAATGATTATTTATCAAACTGTTACATCCTTTTTATGAACTTGATATTGATCACGTGATTCCTTAGTTGTAATTTTATTTATTAAAAGTTATTCAACATTGGTAATACTTCTGGAACTTGACGTTATGTTGACCAGCTGGCGATGAAGAAGTTGTAGGTTGTGTAGAAAAAAATATTTCATCATCGCAATATTTTGTTTTAGTGAACATCCTTGTATTAGTAGCACTAACATCAACAGTTAAGTGATAACCACCGGTAAGTAAAACTCGCATTTCGTTAGTTAAATCTTCAAGTTGTTCAAAAGTAGTTATGGTGTTGGTATCATAAGATGCACACTTAACCTTTAGGGACATGTTGAAGTTTTGTATTTAGTGATAGAGAGTGAGATGTGTACGGTACGAAAGGTAGTCGTAGACTGATGAATTTAACAAGTTGATTTTCACTTTTATTATCACACAAAATTGGGTCAAGGTCATCCCATGGAATTTTTAAAAAAAGCAACATATTGTAATGTACAAACACATTACAATATGTTGCTTTTTTTATTTTATTTTTTTTTTTTTTTAGGTTTATATCATATTTATTGAGAAACAAATACAAAGAAATATTTACAATCTTATGTACAAATTAATCAGTAGTAGGTGTTACATGAATTGTAAGTTCAGTAGAATTGTTTCCACTTGGTCCATGTGATACCAAATAGAGTGCGCCGGGTTGAATTATACGAAGATCTTCATTTTGTAGTAGTTGTACGAAGCGCTTTGGTAGGAAGATTTGAAATTTTGCTTCATCACCAATTGTATAAGGTGCCTCGCTTAATGTGCAATTTATAGCATCACCTACTGAAGTTTCCATCTTCTTTATTGTATGAATGATGTAGTGTTTTTCTTCTTTCAGCTCGGAACATTTTTTTGTAGGTAGGATTGTTGATTTTGAATGAGCGTTGAATTGTTCAACTAAATTTTGAAGTAAGTTGTTTGATGCCATCTTAATGTTTTTGCTGATGCTAATCTTCTTGTTAATAAGAATATCCGTTGGAGATGTTGTCTCTTCGGAGGTTCGAGTAATACTCATGCTGTGTCATGGTAGCGCTCTCACTTTTATTATCGAGAATACCCCCACCACTGACACTACCCCCACCACTGATGCTACCCCCACCACTTTGTTGAAGGAAATTATTCAAGCGGTAGGCATTCTTCAAAGCACACTGTGACCTTCGATGTTTAAAACTTTTTGATGAAATACAAAGTTCATTAAAGTAGCATTGGAAATCTCTATCTATTATTGCATTTATCACTTCATTGCTTGTAAATGATTGTATCCAATTTGCTTTTTCCAATCCTCTTGTGTAGATAGTTTTAAACTCTTTACAATAATGATTCATAATATGCGGCATCATGTTATAATGAATAAAACCTTCATCCCATTTTAAGTTATGAAAATGTTTGTTTAACCATTTGTTTGTAACTTTCGCTTTAGTTGTTAGTTTATTGAATGGAAATGGAGGTTTGAACAAGTAATGATAAATTACAGATGTGTTCATATCCAAAATTACTAATTCTTTAATAATGAAATTTCCATCATTCCCTCGAAAAGCTTGAAATTCAATTATACCTCTTTTAACTTCCATTAACTGTGATGCAGTAGAAAACGAAACCCGTTTGTTCATGATGAAGTCTCATCCACAACTGACTGTTATTACAAACACGATTGTTCTTCTTTTATTTCTTGCGCTTCTTCGTTTATATTAAAATTGGTGTGATAGTTGTTTAATTGTCTCCACATATCCACTTCTTGAGGTATTCGATTAAAAATTGAAGTATCCACAGGACCATATAAAATTGGAATGAATGGTTGTCTGTCCAATGTATCGATTAGATAATCTTTAATTATTGTACTTGAAAATACTAGTTGTTTTAAGTATCTAGTGACAGGACCGGTAGTACAACTTAAAGTGTAAAATTCTTCTTTAGTGAAATGTAATTTTACATCATGTCTAGTTAAATCTTTGAAGCGAACAACTTGTCCCCCACGATGTTTGATTATATCAACTTCAATATTTGATTCTAATAAACTTAATCTTGTTCTTTTTCCAAATGTGTTGTTAGTTAAATAACATTCCAAAAGATGTAAATGTTTCATTAGAGAATCCCAAGAAGTTTCAGTAAAGATAACCATTTTACTTCCTTGATTTAACATAACAATTGGTGAATAATCCAATGATTTTACAATTCCAACAGATATACTTTTTGTCATGCATGAAGAAATAGGGTAGAAAATTCGAAGAAATACTTCTGTTAAAATATTTGTTGTAATGTTAACTTCAACCTTTTTTCTTTTTACTTCTTTTTCATCTTCTCCTTCTTCTTCTTTCTTCTTATGTTTGTTAAACTTGAGGAATTCATCCATTTCTTGTTCAACTTGCTTTTCTATATCAGAACTATTTTCATCCATTAGAGGTGTATTTTCTTCTCCGTTAGTAGAATTCATCTTGCGAACGATGTTTCCCAAACGACGGTTGAAGATAGAATGAAGTTTCTACTAGGTAATTTCCTGCTTTTATATTTTTTGTAAAATTTTTGAAATTTATACAATTACATAATTGTTTATTTTCAACTTGTGTTTTATAAACAAAATTCTAACCTTAAAAATTGAGGAAGATAATTCTAACCTCAATATTTTGCAGTAGTTGTACTAATTATTCTTAAAGTACATTCTTCACTATTCCGGTCAGTGGTGTGTAAGTAACTATTTTATCATGTAGAATTAGACAGTATGCCGAAGTTCCATCCGCTACTGGTTCTTCAAATTCCATTTCAATTTTTATATCCACACTTGATGATTTTACTGATTCATTTTGTTTTGAACAATCGATTACAATTATTGGAGCTTTGGAATAATACTGATCAGGTGATAATAGTGGTGTATTAGTCTTTCCATAATATGATGATTGAAATCTTGCATACATATCATATAAAATGGAAAAACGTTTTTTGCTAAACATGACATTTAAATTGTCATATGGAAAGAATTGAGAGTTAAGAAAACTTTACAATTCTTTATTTTACAATGATCAAATTGACCAGCATTTGCAGTAATAACATCTTTTCGCTTAGTTTGAAAACCGAGTATTATGTACCTTGCACGTTCCAAGTAAGTTGATGTCTTGACGGTCCATGTTTGTCGTTCTGTTTGGGGTAATGTAGGGTATTCATGAAATTCCCAACTTCGGAATGGCATTACAATGTCACGGTCAGATTTTAACTTTCTTAACAATACGATTCTATGTTCATCAGCCAATCTTACATGAGGTACTCTCCAAACAACTTTATCCAATTGTAGTTGCCATTCCAGTTTATCTTCCGTAGTTGCAGGGTCTGCAAGTATTAAGTCCTTATTAGTTGAAGATCTGAGTAATACTAATTCTTGTTTAACATTTATTATAACCCTTTTGTAATCTTCAGCAAATCCTAAAAGCAATCGTAAAGGTACATGAAAATCAAAATGACCATTGGAAGCAGGTGTTATAGTGTCTTTATCAGGAGCAACCCATCCGGCAGTGACTATTGAATTCTTCTCATGTGGTGTTAATGATGTTAATCCTTTTAATGTAGTTGTTATACCAACCTTTTTTGTTGAATCAACTGTCACCCCTGATATCTCATATCTTATTTCATCAAAAAGATATGCCATTGGGTTATTTATAAAAGGAACTGTTGAAGCAGTTTTTCCATCCAATTTTAATACCCTTCCTTCGATGTACAAATAACTTTCACATGGTAATGTGTAAATATCTTGTTGTTGAATGGGAATTCTTATTTCATCATTATTGTTTAATTTTGATGAAGTGTAAGGGTTGTGTGTGTGATATTCCTTCTCCCATAGTGTTTCGTCGAATGTCGGTCCTTGAGATATATCCAGGATATCCATCGTTGTTAAGTTTCAATCCAATCTTTTGTAGAAAACGAATGTTGTCTGATGTTAACTCTTCCAATGTCGAGGAGCTACTGAGCTCCCGACTCTTCCGTTGTGGTTTAAATGATAATCCCATGTTGATTTTTATGTCGCCGCTCTGATGTGTATTCGTATAGTAATTGTTTCTCCTCTAAAGTCAACACTATGACCGTCTTGATCCAATATGTTCAGTACGATGTCTGAAATGAAACTGGTGTTTAACGGTAGGTATATCAAGTTTTGTGGCTTCTCAACAATTTTAAAACCTGGAGCAACTGTTGGATAAAATGTATGTAAAATATGCTGATTTACTCCTTCTCTATATGATCCATGTATAATATTACATGTTACATCAATACTATTTACTTTTAATATTGTAACAGTTGTATTACCTGAATGAGTAGTTTCAGGAGTTAAGATTTTCTTTTTTGTATCTGTAAATCCAAGTAAACTGCCAATAGAGTTTTTCATTCCGACATCGATATAATATTTTGAAGTTATTTCTGCTTTTAAAGTATTATTGTTTCCTTTAACGGTGATATTTTCTTCTCCGAGTTTTTTCTGTAGTAATTGGTTTATATCATCAATTTCATAAGCTCCAGTAGGAAATGTAATTATTTTCAATTCTGAGTATTTTCCTGCAGCATCCTTAGTTTCATAATAATGTAGTAAATTGTTTTTTCCTTCTGTAACATTAGGAATTGAATTGTAGGTAGTCAAATCAAGTAATGCAGCTTCCCATAATCTTTCTTTGGATAAACGCAATGCTGGGAATAGAGTACTTTTTAATGTGGATGAATTTCCACTCAGTGACACTGTATACGATGACATCTTAAAGGTGACTGACACTTTTCGCTAGAAACTCCAAACATAAATGTCCACATATTTCAGTATTGTTAGGTTGTTCTCTTTTGTAATTGTAAAAAATGTTTTTGGAGTTTTGAAAATAATGTTGAAGTTCTTTAGGCGGTGGTAGATTGCCAAAACTGTCAAAGTAGTAAACGGTTTGTCCGAGCTTTTTATAGCATACCCAATGAGTGCCTGGACCATAGGTGGAATCCAAATTTACTATTCCAGTTTCATTTTTCCATATTTTAGTTGGTAATGCATCTTTCATAAAAACTCCTCGAAAGAATGGTATTTTCAAACATTTTACATAATCATTTAACTGATGATTAGTTAAGGCTTTATTTGGAATTATCAATTGATTTTTTTTATTTAGTACACACGGTACGGTCTTAGGTATAAACCTGCTCCGTTTTTTACCATTGACCAAACAGAAGCCTTTTTTACTTTTGCTTTACGAGTTCTACGACGTCTCTTTCTAATATTTCCACCTTTTTTGGGAGCTCTTCTTTTTGCAGGTCTTCCTCTGCGACGTCGTCTTCCACCACCAAACTTAGCTTTTGTCTTCATGGCTGTTGTTACTGCCCAAGCCGCTGCTTTTTCTGCAATACTTGCGTCACTTGATTTTACTCTTTGCCAAGCTTTTTCTGCTAGAATTTTATCTGCTATTGATCTATTTGTTGAATCTTTAAACTTTGAATATGCTATATCGTGTTGTTTGCAAGCTTGATCTAATTTATTAATTCCAGGATCTCCTCTTGCTAAACGTTTTGCCAACTTAGTTCCAGGTCCACAATATTGATAACCTCCAGGAATATGTAATTCGTATGGTAAAGCGTCTATTGCTCGATTTACAACAGCACCAATAGGTATCCGTCTAAGCAGGGATAACGCAGTTGAAGTTATACCACGTCCTCTCTTGTTGCTGTCTTGATGATGACTGAGTGATACGGCCTTCATTATGTAGTCTTATATAAACTGGTGTGTTTACTCCACAAGATACATTACATAAATGAATAAGTTATGTATAATTTTTTATATTTAAACACTTAGTTATTCAAATTAATTATATATTGATTTATAATTCTATTTTTAATCCAAGCTTCCCGTTCATCGGGTTGAATTATCACATGACTCGTTGTACTAGCTATATGATTATGGGTATCAATAAGTAAATTGCCCACTATTCTTATTAAACAATCTAAATTTACAGCATCTTTTGGATGTTGAGGATCATGTAATTGCATAATACGTTTATCATTACATGTGTAAGCTGTTGAATCACTTTTTGATGTTTTTATGACTTGTCCAATAGTAGCAGCATCATTTGAATCTTCGCCTGGTAAAATATTAATTATTTTCTTCATCTTTGCATCATATTTGGTCCCAAAGTGTTTATCCCAAGTTATTGTTTGTTTCATTGTAACACAATCATTTGCTTCGTAACCAGGATAAATATCTTTTATTCTTCTATTACGACCATTGTATGTACCTAATGTACCACCAGTAGCAATTAATGTTTGCACCATTAGAGGTACATCTGTATCTTTTATACCAAATCTTCCATTTGTTATTGTTTTACGTCCTGCATCCCATTCATCATTATTTCCTTGCATTAAATTAAACTTTTCATTTCCATGTATAAATTTATCTCCCCGCTTTAACACGGCATCTTCATGTTTTACAAAATTGGATGTTTCCTTTTTTAATTCTTTAGATAATTGTTCTATAGTAACAGCATCTTTTGGTTGAGAACCAAACTTTACATTTGTCAATGTTTTACCATGACAATCGATTTCATTAACATCTTGTAAAATACAGTTGTCCTTGATGTATTTTAGGTTTACAGCATCACCGTCTTCCTTTGGGTATCCAATGTCATTTATAATAAATTTATAAAAAGAATATCCATGTTCAGTTTTTTCTGGTATTATAGAATGTAAATATTCTTTATTAACTGAATCTTTATCATTTTTGGGATTTCCCACGTTGGTTATTCTATAATTTCCAGCATCATATGTTTGTCCATCTTTTAAGTTGTTACCCCATTGCAATTTTAAAGTATTTGAAAGTTCAGATGATAAGTACTCTTTAGTAATTGCATCAGAACCTTCAGTTGGTTTACCAACATTAATTAATCTATGTGATTCAACATCATAAGTATTCTTATGTAATTTCAATGATGTTGAAGTAGCTTCTTTTACTGTCTTTAAATTTGCTCCATCAGTATCTTCTTCTGGATCTTTAACTAATTTTAAACGTTTATTACTTATGTTATAGTCACCTTCAGGTGTTTGCGGTAATCCGCTTCTTTTTCTGTCTTCTCCAACTTGCACTCCTAATGCGGAGTAGCGTCCGAACTTGTCGACGCTCATGTTAGAACTGATACATCTTATACTTGTAACTTCTTTATATTTGCGGACAATTATACAATTATACCACGATTTTTAAGTTCATCAACTAGAGCCACCCATTCATTATTTAAACCAGTATGACCGGCTTCCATAGCTTCATGCAATAGTCTCATTCTGTCAACTAATTTATTGATGTCGTTGTAATAGATAACATTTGTATTGTATAGATTTTTCATTAATCCTTTACCAGATGTTGAAGTATCTCCTTTACTCTTTTTACCATGTTGTTCAAGAAGTGATAAATCCATAAGTGATAAAGATTTTCTTTTTAAAGGTTGTCTCACAGCCGGTGTGGTACGTAATGTTGGTAATTTTCGTGGAGGAAACAATTTTTTTATAACAATACTATATTTTGTTGCACGTGAACGATTAATCATTCCATCCTTTGAGTAGTTTCTTTTATGAGCGTTAGTATTTTGTAAAATTTCTTTAAAAGTATTTAAATCTTTTGCTGAATATTTTATTGGTATATTTTTAAAAATTAATTCATATAATCCTTTTGTTCCTTTATATCTATGGTCACCAATAATGATATAATCGTCTTGAGTTACTTCAAGCTTAGAGTTACCAATTTTCAATTCATTTCCATCAATTCTTGCTCCATATACATGTGATTTACTTAAATTTGGATTTGATTTCATGTCATGTAGCATTTTCATTATATATTTTCGTCCAAGAGGTCCATGTTGTAATATATCACTACTCAATTGAGTTAAATTTGGAATAGATTGTTCTGCTTCAGGTATTGGCTGTTCTTCCTTTTCAACAATTGATTCTTCTTCATTTTTTGTTTCTTCTTGTTCACTAGCACTTGTATATGAATCATCATCATCATCTTCTTTTTTTAATGCTTGTACTTCTTGTTTAGAAACTGGTAGTAAAACATCTTCTTCATAACGAGGTTTACCAATAGTTTCTGATATCTGTTTTAAAGGTTCCGTGATAGGTTTAAATGTATTCTCTAAAAATTCTTCTCTTTCACTTAAACCCATCCTTAATGCACGATTCTTTATCCTAATAGAATCACTGAGTGATTTTATTTCTTTTAATAGTTTTTCTTGATTCACCATGTTTACACTGTGAAGTTCAAAGTGTTACTAGATGTAGCATAGGTAGTTCAACGTATTAATACAAATTTATCCAATCCTATACGATATCTACCATTTTTAATATCTTCTTCTTTCATAATAACGAGAAATCCATATTTTTCATTCCATGCTTTACCACACATTTCTTTAAATTTATCAAATGGCATATCCGCATTAACATGATCATTATATATATGCTTTAAATTTGTCTCATCTTGCTTAAAGATGATTAACATATTTGCATTGTCTCTTATAAGTTGTTTTGGAATTTTACTGTATGTTTGACCAATATAAATGCTATCAATATTATTATGTCTTCCCATAGCAAAATAATTTCTTATAGTATCATGATTTTCACAAGAAACATCGTCAAATATAAAAATGGAAAATGGTTTTGCTTCACCTGGTTGCATTATTGTTTCACTAGCATTAAACTTGTAGAAATTCACTTCAGGTACACTTGCAAGTATTTTATCTAATAATTGATATTTTGGTTGTTGCAATGATTTTGAAAAAATATATATATTGTTAAAGCGTAAACCTTTAGGATTAGTTATAAGGTTAAAGACAACATTAGTTTTTCCACAATTTGAAGGACCAGTTATTAAACATCTTATCGTATTTGGTAGTAATTCACCATGTTTACCATGATTTAACTTATTATTGTCAACTGTCAATTCATCAATATTATTAATATTAAATCGATCTTTTTGTTGTACAATCTCCATCTTGTTTAAAGGTTAAACACATAATGAGCTATTTAATAACTATACCAAGTCTTTTGAAGGAATCCAAGAGTCTTCACTTTTATCAAATCCTAACCACCTAACTTTAACCATATCCTTTTTCCTTTGTAAAACCTTTTCAACAAGATATACATCACCAACTGTTGATTTTAACAACTCATGTCCATAGAATCCACCTTGAAGTAATTCACCCTTATTATCCTTTAAAATGTAAGTTTCAGGTATAGTTGGTTGCACTTTATAAATTGTAAATACTTCATTAGTCCAATTTGGCAGATATCTTTTACTAAATACACCTTTGTATTTGCTTATACGAACTTTATCATTAACCTTAAACTTTTTTGGTTGTAACTTTTCTATTTTTGGTGTTGTATTATTTTTGATGCGTTGTAATACAATTTTAGCATTAGCACTGTTTACTTGGATAGGTTTCATTCCAATGGTGCGATGATATTTGTTGTTATACTCTTTTATAAGTTGTGGTAATATGTCATACCACACATATGATCCTCGTTTTGAAAATTGTTTATACATAGCTCCTTTTAATGTTCTATTAAATCTTTCAATTATTGAAGCTTTAACTTCAGAATTTGTAGAATAATGATTTATTTTATATTTTTTCATCAAAGCTCCAAAATCTTTATTAAAATATTCTTTTCCATCATCCGTTTGTAAATGTTTAATTTTAAATTTATTTCTTTGTATTGTTGTCTCCATAGCTTTGGTAACACTTTTACCAGTCTTGTCCTTCAAGGGTAAAGCATCAGCTATTTTAGTAAAACAGTCTATAATTGTTAAAATATATTTAAATCCTTTGTTTAATTTACTGTGTGGTATCATTTCAATAAGATCAGCTTGGTAAAGATCATTCATTCCTTTAATGATTGTACTTCTTCTTGGAAATCTTCTTCTTGCTGGTTTATGTAGTTCATTTACAATCTTATCCTTTACACTTTCCATCTTAAAGTGTTGCTTGCACACTGTTTGTAGAAATACTGATCCATACAATGGTTTATTCTCTTATATATATAGTTGAAATATAGGTCAAGGTCATTTAATATTAGTGTAAAAAAGAGGGAACATGGCATTGAGCTTGCCATGTCCCCTCTTTTTTACGGAAAGGAAAAAGGAAGAAGGTAAAGGACGAAGAATAGGTTTACTGGTCGATAGGGTTTAAGGAATAGTGGCCAAATGGTAGAGTATTAATTTTATCTTCTAAAATATGTCGCTTGTCATCTTTGTAGCTTAATGCCCACTTTGTTTGTTTGACACTAAAAAGTTGGTGGTTATAACTTCTAATAGTGTTAAATGTTGCAGTTGTTTCAACATTTTCAAACAAACATCTTTTATAATATACCTAGCCCATCACATGATAAAACGGCAACACGGAAAATATTAAACTTCTCTGTAGTTAAAATTGAGAGTGACAGCCATGGTCGCCACATTGCAAGTTTAGTGCAACAGTTGGTGGACAAGAGGACGACTACAGTGAATGGGTACTGTCGGCCGGGGGCGAAGCTGCTGAGTGTGATCGACGGCGCACAGCCTCCACCGGGAAGCTGCTCGGTGTTGATAGCCGGAACAAACGACCTTGCTGCAGGCGAGCAGAAGAACATTTACAGGCACCTCGAACGCCACATCACCTCCCGCCTGAAAACATCCAGGGTCGTTGTGTCAACCTTACCGCACCGTCACGATCTTCCGTCGGCCCACATCACTAACGAGCGGGTGGCTCTGGTTAACGCCTACATCGAGGAACTCTGTCAGAGATATCCAGGGGTGCAAGCTCTTGACATAAACAAAATCGGCCGAAGGTTCTTCACCCGCCACGGATTGCATCTCACGATGAGGGGGAAACATCTTCTCGCGCAACTGATCCTCGAGGCGTTGTTGAGAGCAGATGAAACCAGAGACTCGACACCACCACCACCACCACCACCACCACCCCAACCTCAGGCCAACGCTTCATCAACTCCCGAGACGTCCACCCCAGCAGAGCCGTCGCCGATGATGTCCCACGAGTCCTACGCAGATGCTGTGAAGTCCCCAACGAAGGCGCAATCCACCAGTCAACAACACCTACAAAAAAACTCACCCGTGCTAACCGGAAGACCATCAGGATAGATACATCAGTGCCAAATTCGGGTGCGTCAGGTAAAAAATTTGGGAAATATAAAAAAATTCAAAACCATTCTTCCAAATTTACTGCTTTGCACATTAACGCTCAGTCAGCAACAAACAAAACTGATGAACTCGCGATCCTTAGTGAAGAGACTCAGCCTGAAATATTTATTGTGTCAGAGCACAGTTTCCAAAAAGAAGATATCCCTCTTTTCAAAATTAAGAACTATGAATTGGCAAATAACTTTCACCGAAAAAACTTTAAGGGGGGTGGTGTGGCAATTTTTGTAAAGAATTCAGCAAATTACGAGACATTCGAAATCGAGCAAAGTGCAGAACTTGATTTTGAAGTCAGTGGAATAAAAATAAATTTGGACGACCTTGACAAAATATTTGTCATTGGCGTCTACAAATCACCCAATGGCTGCAACGACTCTTTTTTCAAAAAACTAGAACATCTTTTAAACTTTTTATTTTCAAAGAAAAGTAAATTTATCATAATGGGGGATTTTAATATTGATGTTCTAGACCACACTCACCCTAAAACCCAGCGGTTTCGCGATGTCCTCAGATCTTTTAACCTAATCTGGTCCGTGAACACGCCAACTAGAGTTACAGCAACTTCGAGTACGGCCATCGACAATGTCATTACAAACATCCAAAATTCAGAAGTTTCCGTGATCAATGCGGCCATTTCTGACCACTTCGCACAGGAGGTGATTGTCATGAACCACCCTCCAGAGAAGATTTCTCCCGTTTTTTTAACCAAAAGGGCCACACAGCCCAGAAATGTCACTCTTCTAAATTACGCGCTTTTCAATGAAACTTGGCAGTGTTTGGATGAATTTAGAACAGTAGATGAAAAGTTTCAGGCCTTTGAATCTTGTTTTAACTTTCATCTAAATAATTGCTGCCCTTTTAAAAAATCAAAAATCAAATCCACATTTGAGAGAAATGCCTGGATTACCCCAGGTATTTTAAAATCACGTGAAAGACTTAAATTCTTGCATTCCATTTATATTTCAAGTCAGAATGAAAATTTTAAGAATTTTTATAGAAATTACAAAAAAATTTACAGGAAGGTAATCAGAGCTTCTAAAGCTTATGATGTTACTCACACGTTAAAAAATTCTGAGAACTTTTCAAAATCAGCCTGGAAAATAATTAATAACTCTTCAAAGTCAACAAAGGCCTCCAAACCAATTCAACTCGAAATCAATAGTAGAATCGTCGACAACCCTCAAGAAGTTGCCGACGAATTGAATAAATATTTTGCATCTGTCGCATTACCAAATAATTCATTTAAAGGAACTCGTGTTGATTCCAAAATGATTGGAGGCCCCGTTTCATCAATGGCCTTATCTCCTGTGTGTGAGGCTGACGTGGCTCGCGTTATTGAGGAACTCAAACCAAAAAAATCATGTGACATCGAAGGCAGGTCTGTGTGGTTGATCAAACGTTGCTACAGGCACATTTTGGCACCACTCACAAGATTAGTAAACTTGTCATTTCAAACTGGAGTTTTTCCTTGCCAACTCAAATTGGCGAAGGTGATTCCACTTTTCAAAAAGGACAACCCTCATCTCTCCAACAACTATCGCCCGATTTCAATTTTGCCAGTTTTCAGTAAGGTGTTTGAAAAGCTTTTCCTCGAAAGGCTTATGAAATACCTCGATCGTTTTCAAATTCTCTCATCACATCAATTTGGATTTAGGAAAAACTACTCCACGATTGATGCAATCACAAATCTCATTGAAAAGATTGTCGATGGCCTCGAAAGGCGAGAACATGTGCTCAGCATATTTCTCGACCTTTCGAAAGCTTTTGACTGCGTGCACCATGAGACACTGTTGCACCAGTTGGAGAATTACGGCATTCGAGGAGTGCCACTCAAGTGGATCACTTCTTACTTGGATAACAGAGTCCAATGTGTCCAAGTTGAAAATAAAACGTCTCAAAAAGTAAAGATGGCCCACGGAGTTCCGCAAGGATCTATTTTGGGACCAGTTCTGTTTTTGCTTTATGTTAATAACGTTGGTTCATCGATCCAGAATGGAGACGTGATCCAGTACGCAGATGACACGACCATCTGCGTAAAAGCCCCAACAAAACAAGAACTGGAAGTAAAATCGTTCATTGATGTCAATTCATGCATTCAAAATTTTTTGGAAATCAATCTGAAAGCAAACAATTCTAAATCAAACGTCATTTCATTTTGCCTCCGACAGCAGGAACAAGACCTGCCGCCTGCTGTCATGGTGGATGATGACCTCCTAGAGGAAACTGATTCCGCTAAGTTCCTAGGAATGCACCTGGATAGAGGGCTGACGTGGGAACAGCACGTCGACCATATTTGTGCCAGGGTTACTACAGGTATTTATGCCTTACGTAACCTTGCAAAATTTTGTTCCAAGGACGTGCTATTAATGGCCTATTTTGGCCTAATCTACCCCCACTTTTCCTATGGAATAAGGCTCTGGGGTAGTTGTGCTAAATTGAGGCTAGATAGAGTCTTCAGATTGCAAAAAAAGGCAATTAGAATCATATGCAAATTGCAACCAAGAGAATCTTGCAGGAACGCCTTCAGGGAGCTTGGACTGCTTACATTGCCCAGCCTCTATGTCCTGGAGGTAACACTGTACTGCAGGTATAAATGCTCACTTGTACAGGGCAGTCAGTTGCACCAGTACAATACTAGGGGCAGGGACAATTATCGACTCAGCCACCACAGAACTGTGGCGTTTGAGCATTTACCGTCACAGGCTGGAGTCAGATTTCTAAATAAGCTCCCTGAGGGTATCAAGCAATCTCAAAATCAAAATCAATTTAAAACTCGACTGAAACGCCTCTTGGTGTCTAAAGTTCTGTACTCTGTTGATGAGTTCATGATGAGCCGCTGGGATACTTAAATTCTAGGAGTTTACGCGAAAAAAATTTGGCACTGGTGTACTTAGCATCAAGACCAATGAAAATTTTATATTTCTTTGTATAATTATTGACCTTTGCAATGCAATGTAAATTGTCGACTGCAATAAAGAATTTATTTATTTATATATATTTATTTATTTATGTTGAAACTGTACGTTCTTCTTTAGGAAAGATGTCTTTATTCCTTTAGCTTTTTTTGTGACTTGATATTCATTCCTTTCATTTATGTACAGTTGAAATGAATAAAGTTTAGACATTAATGCTACAATTTCCATCATCGGCACACCATTTGTTTCATCTTTAAATTTTCCCAATACTTTTTTGTTTTTGTCATAGTCGTAATTTGGATGGTCCTTAGGATAATCGGAAAAATCAAAATCATCTTTATATATAAAGGTCCGTAAATCCTCATACATGTCATTTGTTTTAATCCAGTAAATAAGTGCATCCGTATCCATATATACAATACCAATGTTATCTCTTCCATAATAATTAACCATCTTCTTATAATGAAACTCGTACATGTGTGTTTTAGAAATATCCAATATTGACATTCCAAGATATAAAGGACGATCCAATACAACTGATTTTTTGTTCATAGAAATGACGACAAGATTTTCATTTATAATTACCGATGAACCAAAGTTTGGTTGTTGCACTAGTTTCTGTAATTTTACTGGATCAGTTACTAATTTGATATTCTTATGTTTCCTTTTGTTTTCTAAAGTCTTGCCAAATATTGCATTGTTCATCAGTTTGAAAAAATCTTTTTGAAAACTTGATGTAGCAGCAGCTCTTCTTCTTGTGTTGTTGTCGATGTACGGTTTCAGCCAACAAGATTGAGAGAATTGTAGTATTCGATTAATTTTTGTAATTTTTAATCCCAAGTCTAAAGCCTGTTGTATCATCCAATAATGTCCAACATACCTAGACTTATTGTTTAAAGTCATTAATAATTTTGGCCATCTTCCAGTAGGGGAAATTTCAGTCTTTGGAAGAAGTGGTAAATCGTAATGATGATCATGAAGATGTTCAGGATATTCAAAATCGACGTCAAAAATGTAACCAGTTTCACCATGCTTTGGTATATCCATTATGTTTCCAATTGATTCTGGATCTATCCATTTAAAATTATCATATGGAAGGGGATTTGACATTGCCCATCCGTATAAGTTATTTTCATCGAAATAACTTAGAAATGTTGTTGGTTTTGATGCATCATAATCGGGCAGATACTTATTATTAGCCTTAACATGTCTGGTTACACTTTGTGTCAATCCCCCTCGAACTCCTGATTCTAACATTAAAACCATATCTATATCAGTAAGAAGTTGTAATTTACAATTTGTTTCTTTCAACATGGCTTGCCATGCTAGTCCAGGTGAAGTGTATGAATGAAGAGGGTCCAATCCATATGCTGCAAAACATGTATTTCTAAATTCTTCCATTATATCACATAATAAAGTTACATCTAATTTAACATAAAAATCTGAATATTCTCCCAATGTTGTAAATCCTAATTCATTCCATACTTTACATGCATGATCATAATCCTCTTGAGATATGTCCATGTCGTATAGTTTACTTTTAAATTCTTCTTTTGGCGGAAGTGATGTTTCATTAAACTTTTCTAAACTGTCTATATAATCATATGGGAAAACACCTTTCCGAAGTACGAGATCCAGTTTGTCGTTACTTACAATCTTTTTTGTTTCAATAAAATCTTGTTTCCTTAAATTTTCAGAAAGTTTAGACAAACTCGACGGCATAAATCGGTAGGAGTCTAAAAATCTTAATTTGACATTTCCAACTGTTTTAGAGAAACTTATAAATTTTTCTGAAGTTTCAGCCAATACATCTATCGAACCATCGTCTCTTCCTAATTCAGGTATTATAAAATGAGCATCATACCCACTGAGGTTATGGAGAACCACAGGAATAAATAGTGGTAAACGATAGCTCAAATTACATTTATTACAAGCAGCACCCCTGTAATAACCTGTAAGGTGGTCATGATCTTTAACTTTATAATTGTCAATGGTAAATTCATTTTTACATAAGAAACAATGAGTTGCATTTTCATGTTGAATTTCCTCTTCTTCCTCCATCGGTTTCATTGGTATGATATTTGTATATAATCTTTGTACATTTTCAGCTATTAAATATAAATGGTCAAGAAATATTGTTTCCACATTTTCACCACGATATACTAGAGGTTCTGAAGTTAATCCATATTGGTTTAAATGTTCTTCTGATAATGTTGATTTAACCATTAAACAAAAACTATTTGGTTTATGCATTTGATATTTGACACTTTTTCTAGCTTCACAATTTTCATCTTCTATAGGAATTAGTGTTGATTCAAAATCAGCATATACAACTATAGGGATACGATATTGATGATGAACTTTTTGAAATGTAATAAATGCTCTGCTTTCTGAAGGTAAAATAATTTTTGCTTCATAATTATTGTTACATAATCTTTTGTGCTCTTGTAACCATTCCATTCCTTGTCTTCCTTCTCGTTGGAAATTAAAACATCTTTTGCAGATCAGCTTTTTGTTTCGATTTTTTGAAAGTTGTTTATTAACAAGAGAGTCAAATTTCTTTATATACACATAATGAGATACATCTCCTTGTGTTAGTAGTAGTAAATCTGTATGATCTGCTAGTTCTTCTTTAGCAATACGTAAAGGATAAACTTTATTTGAACTAAAAACATTAATAGATGTGCCGGGATTTTTCTTCTCAAATTTTGATATATCTTTTAGTGATACAGGATAACTAATTCCTTGAAAGTTATATCTATATCTTTGATTTTCATAGTGCTGGTTTGGTTCATTACAATGATTTGGTACAAATTTACATGTCATCGCATATCTAAAACATTCGTTATCTTGATTTTTCACATTAACACATGATCTTGTATCTTCAATTATTTTTGGTAAACGAATATAACTAGATCCCATTAGTCCATATCCATGTTTATGAACTCTTATATTTAATCCTTCAATACTTATAAGACTCCACCCTGATCCTCGTCCTTCATGTTCCTGAATTTTAGTTAATATTTATTCTATACATTTTTCAACTATTGAATCAATGTCTGAACTTCCTATGATAGTTTGATTTTTAGTTATAAATCCTCTTGGTGATAATTCTTCTTGTACATTTATAAACATAGCTTCTAGTAGTAATCCAAATTTGAGAAAATTCAATCTTTTTAATTCTTCTTTTAAAGTTCTACTGATGATTGGTTTTGCTTCTCTAATAAATTCTTCTAAGTTTAAATCTTCATTTTGAATCTTATGATGCATTACTACCTTTCCAGGTAAAGCTGATACTTGTAAATTTGGTAAAGTTGTTGTAGGTCTTGCTGTTATTTCATTTTGTTCTTCTTGTTCTTCTATGTTGTTGTGAATTAGTTCCTTATGTATTTCTAACAGAATATCATCATTAAACGATTCCAAACATTTATCGCAATGATACATGTTTGGTGGTGTTCACTCTTCAAAATTTCGCCAATAAATGAAATGAGCTCTCCCTTTCCTTCTTTTATAATAGTTCCCCCACTACTATTTCATCTTCTTCTTCTTCACTTTCAGAAGAAAACAAACGTCTTGGACAAAATATTAATCTTCTACTAACAGATTCTTCATTAATATTCTCTATATGAATTGGAGTTTCAATATGTATTTCTTCATATTCAAATGATGACGAAGACTCTGATATTACTACATCCATATCCAAATTTTCATTCTCCACATCATTGGCATTTTCTTCTTCTGATGTTGTTACATCCACATCCATATCATTTATAGTTTCTACTTCTGAAGTTTCGCTATTATTTTCATCTTCTTCCATATTTAAATCCTCTAATTGAATTTTATACAATATTTCAATCATAGATTTCCTTGGATAATCGGTGTTGTCTACAGGAGCCATTTCCAGTAAATGAGGAATAACTGTTTTTGATCCGGCTTATATGATATTTTGCTAAGTATGTCAAGGTCATTTTTGATTAAGCGAGAACTGGGAATAGATCACTAAGCAGCATGATGATTCATTACTACAAAGTGATCTATTCCCCATTCTCTAAGAAGTGTCCAATCAATAACCAAAGTCCAAATTCATTTTTTTTTGTTTAATTTAAGTCTTTTACATCTTCTTCTTTTATTACACAATTTATAGGTTCATTGTTCGATGTTTCAATATGTTGTTTTATCTTGTGCTCCAGCTCTTCTATTCTTGCTTTCTTTATCATTAATTCCGATTGTAAGTAACTGATGTAATCAGCCGCCATGTCTACCGTTCTTGATCTTATTTCTCCTAACTTAACACCAGGAATCAATCTCTGTAGTTTGTAAAATCTCAACCTTATTCTTGACTCTCTTACTTTAGCCATTTCTCGAAATCTTTGTTTTCTATCTTCTCCTTTGCTTGTGGTCAAGTCCATACTTCTGACAAGTTTACTTTCAGAGTGATTCCTCTACAGTAGGCTTCTCCTTTATACACTTTCCCCCACCATTTTCAATTTCCCCCACCCTACTAATGTAGGTCAAGGTCATCCAATATAACGCGAGAACGAGGAATAGAGCACTAAGTGGCATGTTAGTCCATTACCACAATGTGATCTATTCCTCGCTCTCTATTCTACATCTACTTTTTTTTTCATTTTACTATTTTATTATTTTTTTTTGTTTTTCTTGGGGGGAATGAGTGTTTACTTCTTACAATGTTCATTCTTCTTCTCCAACTTTTCAATTTTTTCTAACAATTCCAACAAATATGCATTGGTTGCTTGCAAAGTTTGTATTCTAGTACATCCCACTTTAATAGAGGGAACTGTTAACTGTAATTTTGTAAATTCTATCCTTTCTTTCTTGCACCTTTCTCTCATGTATGTGTTTTTCCTGATTCTTCCTGATTGAGCTGATATTAACTTATTACAATCCAAATGGGGTTTTGATACTTTAAATACTGATGTACAAAAATTAGTTGATGTTGTCGGCTGTTGATTTTCATAGAAATTTTGTGTTGAAGTAATAGTTTGCTGATTTCCATAACAATTTATACTTGAAGTGGCCGGTTGCTGATTTTCATACCAAATTGAACTTGAAGTACTAGGCAGCTGATTTTCATACCAATTTGAATTTGAAGTGCTAGGCTGATGATTTTCATAACAATTTGAACTTGAAGTATTTGGTTGATAATTTTGATGCCAATCCACAGATGCCAATACAGGTGTTGTGGAAGGATGCTCCATCGTTGTATAGAGTGAATTCTGTTCTACAATTTTGCTGGTTTTATCTCATTTCCCCCACCAATAACTTCTACATTTCCCCCACCACAATAATTTAAATTAGATACCAAACTTCTAGGGTCACATCCAAATCTTCTTCTTTTAAATATTTTATAAATGCAGAGCTTTCTGATGTTACATTAGGTGTGTTTAAATATTCCATTATTTTGTCATGACTTTCTTCATTGTGAATATAGCAATGTACATTTAGCAACTTTTGATTTTCTTCTTTAGACTTGACAAATCCTGCAACAGAGCTCCAATCTTCATATTTAATTTTAAAATGGCAAATTTCGAACTGCATGTTGTTTCAACAAATGCTGCAACAATATTAAAAGTCTCTTCAAACAGCCTACATTTATACAAGTTCTCCCACCACTTTATAATCCCCACTCTTTTTCTTCCCCACCTTCTTCATATGTAGAAGGGATATCATGATTTTAATGCACTATACTTAATAAATTCAAACAAGTTTTGTGCACAAATGTTACATTTTTTCTTGACTGTTTCAAATTTCATCACTTGGCCTTTTACAAGGTGAACTAATTTACCTCCATCATCTTCAAATTGTTCAAAGTCTAAAACAGATGCTTTTCCACAATCATGACACATTTTTGTTCCATCTTCAAAAATAAAAGCAAGATAAATACCAAATCCACTATTGTCCTTCTTAAATTTCATGACCATTTCACGAATTGGTTGAGGTATTTCACATTTATTTGATGTTATTATATAACGGTAAAGAAACCCATTATTGATAATTTGTTGTAAACACAAAACTAACAAGCTGTCCATAGTGTTAGACTTGTACTGAAAGTTATATCCATAACTATCTCTTTATATGCTCTTACCCCCACCACTTTTATGTAGGTCAAGGTCATCGGATATTAAGCGAGAACTGGGAATAGATCACTAAGCGGCATGTTATTACATTACCACAAAGTGATCTATTCCCTATTCTCTAAAAGGGGTGCTGATAATTTAGATTCCTAAAATTTCTTTTCCTTCTTCTTCACCTTCTTGAACAGTTGTATTACCAGACATGTGTGATATTAATTTCTTCAATTCTCGATTTTCCATTTCTAATCTTTTCAATTTTAGATCTCTTGCTTCAACTTGTACTTTCAAAAATTTGATATAACTTCCAGCCCAGTGGAGAGTTTTCAATCTTGGTGCTCCAAGTTCAATTCCTGGTATTTGAAATTGTAGTCTATTGAATTCCATCTTCATATCTTCTCGGTCTTGTCTTTCTTTTTCTAGTCGTTTTAATCTTTGTTTTTCCCTGAAGGAAGAAGTCGGATCACAAGGTACATGATGAAACATTTTGATCAACAATTTCTCGAAGAGTAAGCTTCTACACAGATAGTCAACACATTTATCCACATTCCCCCACCAAATTTAAGTCAGTAGTGGGGAGATGCCAATGGTGGGGAGACGTCAGTGGTGGGGAGAGTTATACTAATGTAATGGTTATTTCTACAGTTACACTCGCTCCATTCTCGAAAAGATATTTGTAATATGGTTCGGGATACTGTTCTCTTTCAGATCCCGCATGTTCTTGAATAAAGTTGAAAGCCAATTTTTTTGAATAATCATTGTGAAATACTTCCCTGACACAAACAAGAATTTTTTCTTCCAAAAATTTGACTTGAACCAATGGTATTTTGCTTACATCGTCCTTGTCCATGATAGGTAGCTTGTAGGTAAAAGTATTAGGTGGTAGTTTTTGTGGTTTATCCAGTAGAGAACAAAATTTCTTGTACAATTTCTCCTCAATGTCTGGAAAACGATGTATATCAAACAGATTGTAGTATGAAGGATCAAAAGGTATTTTACGAAACATCTTCGGTCACTAGTCTCTTTAAGACTGATCTCCTGCACAAATATTTAACACATTTATAAACATTCCCCCACCAACTTTTAACTTGTGGTGGGGATATTTTCCCTCCACTACTTCTTCAAAATAGTGGGGGTACCTTAGTCCAATTCAGATTCAGATTCAGAAGACAGTAAAGGTGATATGGGTGATTCCAATGATGAATCCAATATAAATATTTCAATAGCTTCCTTAATTATATCTTCATCACTATCATTTATCATTTCTTCAAATAGTTCTTGTTCAATCTGTACCATTTCTTCCTCTTCCATCATAGAATCATTATCAGTTTCGTCATAAGTTTCCTCTATGTTTTCTTCCTGTATTTCATTTGTGCTTTCAAAAACATCTTTAACTTGAGAATAATTAATAAATGGAGTATCTCTAGACAACATGTTTCTTTACTACTTCTTTTACTTCAAATAACAAACTATGTATCGCTTACTTAGTCTTATATATACTCCTACCCCCACTATTTTTGCAAAACAAAGGAATAGGAAGGGGGTTAGTATCTATTCTTCTCTATCTAGGTTATATTTCATTGCTGTCACATCTACTATAATTTTCTGCTCTTCAATTTTATTGCGAATAAATATTGTCCAAGGAAATAGTTCATTAATATTGTTAATTGTTACTTTTATACTATACAAAATTTCAAAATGTTCTACTAATGAAACAAAAACAATAACTCCTAGCTCATTGTTTCCCATAATTTTTTCTTCAATTTTTATCCGTAAGTTTGTTATTAAACTCCATATATTAATATCATTGGCTATAAAACCATCAAGTCTGGTAAGCATCTTGATGCTACAAGGTGTGGGTACAGACTAGAAACTTGGAGGTTCATAGCCTGCCTTTTCATCAATTTTAAAAATGGGGAGGGGAAAGGAATAAGGATTGGGAAGGGATAGGGTATAGGGTGGGGGGAAAAGTAATTTTGTTATTACACTACTTGTGCAAGAAAATAGCCACCAGTGTCCACACCTTGTTCATAGCACTCCATCATAGATTGTGCCCACTGCAACATGCGGTCTCTGTCATTTGGTGTGACAAGGAAAGAATGACTATCACCATACAATATAAAAGAGTCAATTCGTATATAACATCCTAAATTTAACCATTTATTAGCTTCAACCAAAAAGTTTTCTATTGTATCAAATGGAAATTGTGGATCAATTGCTATAACTTTACGTTCTTCACTAAGTTCAACACTATAATCATCATCTTCTTCACTCTCACTCTCACTATCATTATTTAAAATGTCTTCAGGTTGTACAAAAACATCGGAAATTTCGGAAGAATTAAAATGGTAATTCACATTAGGAGGCATTTTTTGAAATAAATAATATTTTAAAAGGTGGAGAAAAAAATACAAGAGATGTACTTCACGGCACAAAGTGCGAGTACAGACTAGAAACCTGAAGGTTCATAGCCCCACTTTTATAAATTTTAAATATGGGGAGGGGGAAGGAATAAGGATTGGGAAGGGATAGGGTGGAGGTGGGGGAAGGGTAATGTGGTTATTAAGCCACTCTTGCAACAAAGTACCCAACACCAATGTTCAGTTCGTATGATCTCATCACATCGTCCTGCCAAGTAAGAATTTGTTCTCGATCATTTGGAGTTACAAGGAAGAAGTTACTGTTATTGTAGACAATAGGTGAACCAATTATAATGTTGAATCCTAAATTTAGCCATCTATGTGCTTCAAAAATAAATCTTTCAACTACATCAAAAGGAAATTGTGTTTCTATAAAATATACTTTGAATTGTTCATTAATTTCAATTTCATCTTCACTTTCATCTTCACTGCTATTATCCATGTCTTCTATCACATCTTCTTCATGTTCTTGGAAAGCATCTTCTTCATGATGTTGGAAACCATCTTCAGGTGGTTGAAAAACATCTGCATTTTCTGAAGGATTAAAATTTTCATTAAAGTAAGGAAGCATTTTAAAAATAAAGATATTAAAACTGGCAGGAACAAAGCAACAAGAGCGGCGAAGCAACAAGAGTGGTGGAAGAAACCAGAATGAAACACTAGCCATAGCCGGCGCGTCTTTTATAACGGTATGCAAATGAGAGGGGTTAGCAGCCGGCCATGACCGGTCATTGGCCCGGGAGGTGGGGGAAGGAGTGGGGGAAGGAGTGGGGGAGAGGGGGGGGGGGCTCCATTTTTTCGGGGGGGGGGGTCCATTTTTTCGGGGGGGGGTCATTGACCTTTCAGATCCGGTCATTGACCCTAAGGAGTGGGGATGGACACAGAACCCTCCTTTGCTTACTACTACACGGATCAAACTAGCCATGTACCAGAACTTATTTCTGCTAAGTCGCATGTAAGCTAAATAGCTTACATCCCTAAATTTAAGTCTTAGGTGGCCCTGAAAAGGGCCGTTTGGCTGGGTTTGGTGGACTGCTATGGAGCTTAAGGCATAAAAAAATAAGGGACTTCAATGTTGTTTTCCAAATGGATTTCAGCAGGATCGGCTTGTATAAACTTGTACAAATTAAGTGCACAAATATCGCATTTTTCTTCTTCTGGGATGATAAACTTGTATGACAAGTAAGATTTGTATTCATAAACTCCACCATCTATTATAAAATCCAATCTTCCATTTCCTATTGCAGCCGAACCGCATTCTGGACACATATTTGTTCCATCCATAAATTTATACTTAAGGTAATGAAAAACTCCAAAATTTTCCCTATAAAAAGAATACACTTCTTGACGTAGTGTTAGTGGAAGGTTTGCATCTTGAAATGCAAGTTCCACCAACACTATATTTGAAACTATCTGTCGCAAACATAATTCTAATAGAGTAGGCATGTTGCGGCAGTAGCCTCACGGATTAGAATGAAGACTCTGGAGTAGCTAGTATAACGGTTAAATGAAAGTAGACAACCGGTCATGACCGGCCATTCACCCAGAGGAGTGGTAGGGGAAGGAGTAGTGGGGGAAGGAGTAGTGGGGGAAAGGGGGGGGGGGCTCCATTTTTTCGGGGGGGGGGGGGCTCCATTTTTTCGGGGGGGGGGGGTCATTGACCTTTCAGGTCCGGTCATTGACCCGAAGGAATGCAGACAAACACAGAACCATCCTTTACTCACTACTCACATGAAAGTAGGTCACGAGACTTAGAGTGTTAAAAAATAATGGGGGAGAAACACAACGCTATAACGCGTTGTGTTTCTCCCCCAGTATTTTTTTAAGCAATAATTTGGAAAAAGCTATGTGAATTTACTTGCTACGCCCCCACCTTGTAATACCATCCAGTTTGTGTCTGAGGAGATAGTCTTTAGAGTCTAACTCATAAACTGATTTCTCTTTGCGCAAGGATTCAATCACTTTAATATTATATCTTAAGCCGTTACAAGTTGCCAAAATGTGTTCGTTGTCAATAACACGTTCAAAAAAATAGACACAACCTCTCTTAAGCCTATTTCCTTTCACACCAATAATTTTGGATTGGTATTCAACAGTGGGGGTTTCTGTCACTTGTGGTTCAGAAATGTG
>CM061533.1:102612552-102817853 GCA_030545055.2 Neoaliturus tenellus
TGGTTGATAGAACACAAAAGACTTTGTAATGAAAATTATGAAGTGAAGATTAGTCTGCCACCACCATCTCGAGCGTGTATCCAATTTAACAAAACAGTTCACCAATATCGAATTCCAGTAGTCATCTACGCAGATTTTGAATCTACGTTAGTACCACAGGAGCTGCCGGACGGTGAAGTGACTAGAAGAACAAAATATCAGTTGCATCAACCCAACAGTTTTTGTCTAATAGTGAAATCAACCTTGTCTGAAAACCAATTGCAAAACTATGGTTTAACATCCACTCCAATACTTTACCGTGGTGAAGAAGCCGCTAAGTATTTCGTAGACCAGTTGTATGACATTGCTGAAAAGGTACAACGCTTGTATGGTAATGTCGTACCTATGGAACCTTTGAATGAGAATCAACAAGAAGAATACAATATGGCATCAAGATGTTATCTATGCGAGAAGAGCTTCAGTGAAGAAAATCCAAAAGTAAGAGATCACGATCACCTGACAGGTTTATACAGAGGAGCTGCTTGTAATTCATGCAATATAAATTACAAACTGCCCCACTTTATCCCTGTCGTGTTACACAATCTTAGCGGCTACGACTCCCACTTCATTATTCCAGAGTTAGGAAGAGATGATGGTAAAATTGATGTTCTTGCTACAACATTGGAAAAGTACATCAGTTTCTCAAAAACCGTAGGTAAAATTAAACTTCGCTTTGTAGACTCTTATAGATTTATGCCATCTAGTTTGAGCAGATTGTCTGAGAATCTACGAAGAGAAGACCTAAAAGAAACCAGCAAGATTGTACCTGAAGATAAATTGGACTTAGTATTACGTAAAGGAGTATTCCCCTACGACTACATAACATCTACAGAAAAATTTGAAGAAACCAGTCTACCACCGATCGAAGCCTTCAACAGCAAATTAAACGAAAGTGAAATCTCCGTTGAAGACTACAATCATGCTTGTAATGTTTGGAACCAACTAAACATTCAAACCTTAGGGGAATATTCTGACTTTTATATAAAATTGGACGTAACTCTGCTGTGCGATGTGATGGAAGAATTCCGAAACACCTGCTTCTCCGCCTATGGACTGGACCCTCTACACTCGTACACATCTCCAGGATTAGCATGGCAAGCTATGCTAAAGTCAACCAACTGTCGACTGGAACTTCTAACGGATATCGATATGGTGCTCATGATGGAATCTGGTGTACGGGGCGGTTTGACACAAGCTGTAACACGTCATGTCAAAGCCAACAACAAGTACATCCCCGGCTTCGACGAGCAACAACCATCGGTCTACCTTGGCTACTTTGACGCAAACAACCTTTATGGTTGGGCAATGTCAAATCCGCTTCCCTACGCTGACTTCAAATGGATCGACCCGGCCACCATTGGAGACATCTCACAGATTCCAAAGAATGGTCCAAAAGGCTATATTTTGGACTGTGATTTCGAATATCCAGAGCACCTTCATGACCATCACTACGACTTGCCTCTCCTAGCCAAGACTGAAGTTTCACCGACAGGAAGATGGCCAAAATTGATGATGACCTTGGAGAATAAGGATCGCTATGTGGCTCACTACTGGGTAGTTCAACAGGCTCTTGAATTGGGTCTACGTATAGTGAGAATTCATAGAGCAATTGAATTCACCCAGTCTTGTTGGTTGAAACCATATATTGATTCCAACACTGCAAGAAGAGCTGCAGCGACAACAGCATTTGAAAAGGACTTCTATAAATTAATGAACAATGCCATCTTTGGGAAGACCTTGGAGAACAAAAGAAAACACAAAAATGTAAAATTAGTGAGTGATCCTAGGAAATTGGAAAAATTAGTGCAAAAACCAAATTTCGGAACATCCATGATTATAAACGAAAATCTAGTCGCTGTCAGTATGAAGAAAACAACAATAGTCATGGACCGTCCGTTATACATAGGTATGTCGATTTTGGATATAAGTAAAACCCTGATGTATGATTTCCATTATAACAAAATGGTTAAACATTACGGAAGGGAAAACATTGGAGTCGCATACATGGATACGGACGCGTTTATCTACTGGATAAAGACTTTGGACATGTATGAAGACCTAAGGACTTTTCCATACAAAGAAGATTTCGATTTTTCTGACTATCCGAAAAACCATCCAAATTTTAATGAAAAATATAAAAAAGTAATTGGAAAATTCAAAGATGAAGCAAATGGAATGCCTTTAGAAGAAATAGTGGCGCTGATGGCGAAATTGTATTCATTTAAGATGTACCACGAGAACAACACACCGACAGTGAAGAAAGCAAAAGGAGTGAAGACATCTTATTTGAAAAAACACGTGACATTTGACCACTACAAGACTTGTTTGTTTGAAGATACTACGATATCAGCAACATTCAACAATATCCGAAGCTTCAAGCATCAAGTCTACAGTGTCACCGAAATTAAAAAAGCGTTGTCAGCTCGGGATGATAAAAGATACATTATGCCCGACAAAATCCACACTCTTCCTTTTGGCCACTACTCTCTAAACCCTATCAACTAGTAACCTATTCTTCGTCCTTCTACAACTACGACCTTATTCCTTTCTCCTTCCGTAAAAAAATGGGGAACACGGCAAGTCCAACGCCGTGTTCCCCATTTTTTTACACAAGTTTGGATGACCTTGACCCATATAAATGATGTGAATATTTAAAACAACATTCATTGTGATTATACATGTGATACAACAAACATTGAAACCTGCAATATGAAGGACTTGAAGCAACAAATTGTCAACGAACTTCATAAACCTGCAAGAAGAAAGTTTCCACGAAGAAATACGGTGATAAAAGGAATTAATGATTTATATCAAGCGGATTTAATCGAAATGATTCCTTATAGCAAACAAAATAAAGGATATAAATACATATTGACTGTTATTAACTGTTTTTCAAAAATGGCAGATGCTTTACCACTAAAAGATAAAAGTGGCAAAAGTGTTACAAAAGCAATGGAAACAGCTATACAAAGAGACAAACATACTATTAAACATTTACAAACAGATGATGGAAAAGAATATTTTAATAAGGAATTTGCAAATTTAATGAAAAAACACAATATAAACCATTATTCAACCAATTCAGAAGTAAAAGCCTCAATAATCGAAAGATTCAACAGAACTTTAAAAAGTGCAATGTATAAAATGTTTTCCAACAGAGGATCGCACATATGGATTGATATGTTACCAAAACTTATAAACGATTACAATAACAAATTTCATAGGACTATCGGGATGAAACCAAACCAAGTAACTAGTAAAAATGAAAACCTTGTATTAAAACGTATAAAAACGAATACTAAACCAAAAATTGAAAAACTAAAGCCTAAAAAATTTAATGTGGGTGATAAAGTGCGAATAAGTAAATATAAAGGTGTATTCAGTAAAAGATACCTGCCAAATTGGACCAATGAGGTTTTTACTGTATTCAAAGTACAACCTACAGTACCTGAGACATATATTTTAAAAGATAATAAAGGACAATTGCTTGAAGGAGGGTTTTATGGACATGAAATGTTAAAATCAACAGTAGGCGATGTATATTTAGTTGAAAAGGTGTTGCAACGGAAAAAAGATAAGGTCAAAGTACGATGGTTAGGATTTAATAAGACGGAAGATTCTTGGATACCTAAAAAGGATTTGATATAACGATAGAGAATCATTTTAGGTTGAACCATTACAAAGGATGGAGATAGTACCACAAAAAGAGAGTTTTACTATTAATAATATAGATGAACTCACAGTGGATAATTCAGAATTCAATAGTGGGAAGCATGGCAATTTGTTACCAAACACCGTTCGTTGTCTGGTTACCGGACCTTCCAACTGTGGAAAAACTAATGTGGTATTCAATTTGATTACAAACCCTAAAGGATTACGATTTAACAATCTATATGTATTTTCAAAATCACTACAACAACCAAAGTATCAATTATTGGAAAAAATACTGACTAATGTGCCTGAAGTTAAATATTTAAAGTTTAATGCAAGCGAGAGTGTCATGCAGCCACAAGAAGCTAAACCATTCTCCGTGTTTATATTCGACGATGTATCTTGTGAAAACCAAAACACAATAAGGAATTACTTCGCTATGGGTCGACATAACAACATAGATAGCATTTATATTGGCCAAACTTACAGCAAAATACCTAAACAACTCATTAGAGACAATGCAAACATGTTAATTGTATTTAAACAGGACGAAACCAACCTAAAACATATATATTTTGATCATGTAAATGCGGATATGACATTTGAACGATTTAAAGAGTTGTGTGGAAAGGCTTGGGCTGAAAAGTATGGGTTCCTAACAATTATGAAGGAACAACCGCTAAACAATGGTCGATACAGGATAGGATTTGATAAATTTATATTAATACATTAAACGTGGTATAACACATTCATTGTTGTACAACACGTCTTGCTACAAACATGGTTAACCAAGAAAAATTAGTAAAAGAAATAAAATCACTTAGTGATTCTATTCGGGCTAAAAACAGAGCATTGAAACTAGGTATTAGCGAGAGGGAGAAATTCCTTGAATCTACTTTTAAACCTATTACTGAACCCTTGAAACAATTAAACAAAAAATTTGCTAAACCTGTATTGGAAGGAGATGCGATTGCACCTATTACGAAGTTTGAAAGAGAAAATGTAAAATCAGAAGATTTTAGTGATGAAGACCTGGAATCCTCTACGTATAGTGGTTTTACCGGTGGAGAACCCGAAAGAGAGCTAGAATCACCGGACTATAGTGGAATAAAAGAATTATATGAAGTAAAAGCCAAAAGAGGACATGAAGTTGTATCAACTGCTAGTGAAGAGGAAAAAGAAGAAGAGACAAGGGAAGGTCCGTCAAACATAAGCTTATTGGGTGAAAACATTCATAACAAAGGACCTTTAGGAAGGAAATACATGGTAAAAATGTTACTCGGAACAATTCCTAATAAGAATTACCATAGTTATGGAGCGAGATTAACAGAAGACGGTTTAATGATAGGTAATAGCCCGTTAAACGTTGACGAACATGATAATATTGTCATTGGTGATCAAAGGTATAAGGGCACAAAAGGATTATTTGAATTATTATTTGAAAATAAGCCTTCAGTATCGGTAGTGAAAGAAAAAGACATGGAAGCATATAAAAATATTTTGGAACAGACAAATGCATATAGGAGAAAGTATTTACCTGACCAGCCTCCTTTTAGATCTAAGTCTTTAAAATATAAAGAATTTGTATCCAAGTTAATACCAACTAGAAGACAAACAATGCCGTTAACACAAAGAAAACCTGTAAAACGAAGATTTATGGCATCCACTTTGGATGTAAGTGCTCAGGAACGAAGAAAAAGAAGTAAGTCCGTTACGGGTACAGGTTTAATGAAGAAACTATATAACACAAATGTGATTTATTACAATAATATCAATAAATTGGTGGATAGAATGAAACTAATACATGAAGCTAAAGAAGCGGGTCATACTGGATTGGAAAACGAATGGGTGGCTTTAGTGGATGAACTCCGAAACCGTGGGGTAATCTCATAAAAATGCGTTACTCCCTAGAATACTATTCAGTTGCACCATGAGTGTCGACAAGTTCGGACGTTACTCCTCGGATGGGTTATATTATGCCAATAGTTTAAAAAGAAGTGCTGGTTTACCACAAACACCTGATGGAGATTATGATATGAGTAATAAAAGGTTAAAAAACATAAAAGATCCTACGGATGAAAACGATGCAATAAATCTAAAAATATTAAAGGAAAAGATATCGCCAACATTAAAACTACAAAATAACACATATGACGCAGAAGATCATAGAATTATCAACGTTGGTAAACCAAATCAAAACGGTGATGCGATAAACAAAGGTTATTTGTCATCTGAATTAAAAAATACGTTAAAATTCAATGGGAAAACGTATAGTGCCAACAATAAACGTATATCCAACGTAGATGACCCTAAAGATGCAAAAGACAGCGTAAATAGACGCTATTTACATTCTTTGATACCTGAAAAGACAAAAGATGGATTTTCTTTTTATAAATTTGTTATTAACGATATAGGTTATCCAAAAAATGAAAATGATGCTGTAAATCTCAAATATATAAAAGATCATTGTGTCATACGTGATGTGGGAGTTATCGATTGTCTTGGCAATTGTTTGGCGAATGTAAAAGATGGTTCAGCACCATCTGATGGTGCAACAGTGGGTCAAATGAAAGAGACTTTAAAACAAGAAACAACTGGATTTGCAAAACGAGATGAAGTATTATCAAAGCAAGGGGATGACTTTATTCAAGGTAATGAAAAATTTCATTTATTGACATACAAAAACGCTTATTGGGATTGCAGGCATGGAAGGTTATCAAATGTGTCATGGGGTCATGCAGATAGAGACGCGGCTGCCTTAGGACAAACAGTACATCTAGATCCAAATAATTACTATGCGTTTTTTATATGTAGTAATAAAAAATTAACAAACATGGCGCAAGGAAGAGAAGCAAATGATGCTGCAACTGTAGGACAGGCTATCACATTATCACAAATGGATAGCAAAGTGTATACTTGTAATAATAAACGTATAACAGACCTTAAAGACCCTGAACATGTGGATAATGCTGTCACTGTTAATTTTCTTGTAAAAGTTTTAGGAAATGCATTATTTGATGTATACAATCTTATTGGTATTGGTTCAGGTCGTACTCCTTTGTTGGAATCTGAGAGAGGTACTTGGATTAAACGGGAAATTGTTCAAAACTATTTTATCAACCCTCGTACAAAAAAGTTTAGATCATCGGATTGGGGTGATTTTGATATTTAATAAAAGAACACAATAAACGACTTCATTTATGTCCAACTTGTCATAGAGGTAACACATAAGTTGTACATTGCGATTATAAAAGGACAATAATGACGTTCCAGTACATCAGTCCATATAGAGACACTGTAAGGAGAGGAGGTGGGATCACGTCCACAGCGGTTTCTCTGTTAAGTAAAGCTTTAAAACGAATTCCAGTAGGATCCATAGTAAATAGAGCAATAGACGCATTACCATACGAATTTCATATACCGGGAGGTTATCAGTATTGCGGACCAGGAACTAAATTGAAAAAACGACTGGAAAGAGGCGATCCTGGCATAAATAAGTTAGATCAGGCTTGTAAAGAACACGATATCGCATATTCCACGTTTGCCGATTCAAAAAATAGATCAATAGCTGACAAAAAGCTTGCGGACATAGCTTGGCAACGAGTAAAATCAAGTGACGCTAGCATAGCAGAAAAAGCAGCAGCTTTAGCAGTAACAGCAGGTATGAAGGCTAAAACAGCAGTAGGAGGTGGAAGAAGGAGGAGAAGGAGAGTAAAAAGGAGGTCAACCACAAGAAAACATGGAGGAAATATAAAAAGAAGACGACGATCTACAAGAAAAGGCAGGAAGAAGCCCACCGTGTGGTCAATGGTAAAAAACGGGGCAGGTCTTTACCTAAGACCTTATCGTGCATATTAAATGAAAGAAATCAATTGGTCATACCACATAAAGCATTAACCAATATTGAATTATTTAAATATATTTCCTGTTTAAAAATACCATTTTTCCGCGGTGTGTTTATGAAAGACAGTTTACCAAAGAAAATGTGGCAAAATGAGACTGGAATTGTAAATTTGGATAATACTGAAGGGCCTGGCACCCATTGGGTTTGTTATAAGAAACTAAATAACAATGTATATTATTTTGATAGTTTCGGTAATTTGCCACCACCAAAAGAACTTCAAAATTACTTTAAATCTGCTAAAAACATATATTATAACTATAAAAGAGAACAACCTGATAATACTTCAATATGCGGCCATTTATGTTTGGAATTTCTAGCTAAAAGTATCAGTCACTATTGAGATGTCTTCCTATACGGTATCATTAACAGGAAAATCGTCCACTTTACGAAGTATCCTTTTTCCAGCGTTACGCTTGCAAAAAGGAAGGTTTTGGGAGGCTGCACTATTGGATTTTACAACTTACAACTCTATCCCCAATGTTACGGAAGGTAAAAATAACGTATTGCATTATTATAAGGGAAAGGATGCCAGTGGAAAATTTACAGACTTACAAGAGTGCAGGTTACCCACAGGTTCTTATGAAATTGATCATATAAATGAATTTTTGCAAACTAAAATGGGAAAAGACAATATAACATTAAAAGGTAATAATAATACGATGAAAGCTGAAATTACTTCCAAATATTATATAGATTTCACTCAACCAAACTCAATTGGTGATTTATTAGGATTTTCCAACGATGAGCCTGTTTTAGAACCAGATGTAACACATTCCGGTAAGAAAACAGTAACAATATTAAAAGTCAATAGTATAGACATAACTTGTAACATTATACAAGGTGCTTACAGGGATGGGGCTAACACCCACATCATACATACTTTTTACCCAAGTGTACCACCTGGATTTAAAATTGTTGAAAAGCCACAAAACCTGGTATATCTACCGTTGAACACCACTTTCATTTCAGACATCGTGTTGAGCGTATTGGATCAAGACGGTAACTTGGTAGACTTCAGAGAAGAGCCTATTACGATTAGATTACATTTAAAATCGACACTTTAATACAAAACCATGGGTTTAACATTTAAAAGCGAACAACCTACGGGAAACCGCATTAGTAGCTCTTCAGCTGTGGAGGAGTTAACACGCGAGAACATTCGTTTCTTAGAGAGAATTGGATTAAAATTAACCGAGTATGGATATACTGGATATAGCGCAGGGTCCAACATTCGACGAAACCCTATGGGAAAAAGAATATCACACCCACAACCCTTACACTTCATCGAAATTAAACAATAACGATGAAATTCGTATTCCCATACAAAATCAAGACATTTACACACTACCATGTGAAAGTTACTTGTATATTGAAGGACAAGTTACTAAAAAGGACGGTACTACTGTTGGTACAACAGTTCCATTTATAAATAATCCTATGGCTTTCCTATTTGATGAAATTAGATATGAAATATCAGGTGTAACAGTTGATTCCACTAAAAAAGTAGGTATTACGACAACTTTAAAAGGATTAACATCTATAACACCCAATGAAACCAATTTACTTAAACCTGCCGGATGGGTATTACCTACGAATGACACGATCACTCCAAATCCAAATGGATATTTTGATTTTCATATTCCATTACGTTTGCTGCTTGGTTTTGCTGAAGATTATAGGAAAATAATATTAAACGTTAAACAAGAATTAGTTTTGTTGAGATCTTCTAACGATAAAGACATTATTAAAGCTGCAGATGCTACTACAGATGCAACTTTAGAATGGAAATTAAAATTAGACAAAATTGTATGGAGAGTTCCACATGTTAAATTGGCTGACGAGCATAGAATGCTACTTTTAAGAAAATTAAAAGCCGATCGTGATATTGTTATTCCATTTAGAAGTTGGGAATTTCATGAGCATCCCAGTTTACCTACTACGGATCGACACACTTGGACTGTTAAAACATCGAATTATGTAGAACGAGCCAGGTATATTATATTTGGTTTACAAACAGGTAGAAGAGACGCCATTACTAAACATGCAGGACAATTTGATCATTGTGACTTGAAAAATATTAAAGTTTATTTAAATTCACAATTCTTTCCATACGACAATTTAAATGTGTCATTCACTAAAAAGAAATACAGTATATTGTACGATATGTACGCGAGATTCCAAAGTTCATATTACGGTAAAACAAATACACCTTTATTACCACCTGACAAATATTTCGATGCCTACCCAATAGTTGTAATCGATTGTTCTAAACAAAATGAATCAGTAAAGTCTTCAAGTGTGGATATAAAAATAGAAATGGAATTCAACGATGCTATACCGGCTAATACAACTGCATACTGTTTAATTCTACATGATAAAATCGTAACATACACACCTTTAACTGGAATTGTTAAAAATGTATTGTAAGAACCGGTTTTGTTTCATTCCGCGAGTATAAAAGCAGAGCGTACAGACCGCTCCTCATCAGTTTGTTGCCTACTGTTGTATGGGTAGCATCGTATTCAATATGGCTTCTCCTAGTGGTACACCTGAAAATGTGGTAGATATTGAGAAGGAGATATCTGAGTTTTTAGATCCTCAAGGTCACCAGGAAGGAGGTGAACAAAACGTTTGCGGACAACTTCACGCCAGTAATAATGTTGAAGAAAAAGGTAAAAGAAGAAAGACTATACAAAAGAGAAAAAGGGATATTGAAGATAATATTTCTCCAAACATATTGAGTGAGGTATTTTTGCGAATATTTTACCCAATCTCTTCCAGTTTGGATAAAAGTGTTTTAATCGGTGTTATGAAATCTACAGATTATTCCCCTACTGTAATTTTAACTCATGGACCCAAAATGATTTTGTTTACGGACAGTGCTTGGGAATCGTTTATGAAACATTTGCATCTGCTAGAATGCTATTTAAGTAGTAACATGTTTGGAAGAAAGACAAGGGTAGGACTTTTGGATTCAAATGTGGAAATTGATATCATTAAACAACGTGGTGATCATCAGCTACGGTTTAGAGACACAACAAGACATGATAACAAAATTCAACTTAATCGAGAGGAGTTTTTCATTTTAACTTGTGCTACTGAACCTATAACAAGATACTTGAGACAACTGGTGTTTTCAAGTTCGATTATTAAAGATTATCTGGAAGACACTTTGGACAAACAACCGGACGCACCTATATTATACGGACCTGTGGATACTTCTATATTTAATAGAGTTCCTCATGAAGTACAGATGTGGAGACAATTGGAAAAGTACGCTCAACTACATAAGAAATCAGTAAAACAGGAAGAAGAGGAAGATGGAGGAGAAGAATCAAGTGTTAGTGATGAAAATGAAAATAAGGAAAATATAAAGATGGAAACTTAAATGACAATGGTTAGTTTTTAAAACAATAACCAACATTTTGTGGGGTTAGGCCTATTGGGGACGGTGCCCACGTTAAATATACACCAACGCGCCAACAACTGTACGGCCTGGTATAAAAGTAGTACCTACCGTGGTGTGGAAATCAGTTGACCTCCTGACTTCGTAATGAGCAGACGTGTGACCTTCAAAATGGACAAGGGAGAAGAACAACAATTAAAGTCCAAGCCTGGTATTATTGAGTTTCAAGCGTTTCGTGGTAATGATGATAGATTCATTATAAAAGAACTTGTGTTTTTGGACATGAATACAAGTGTTCCTTATTCGTTTTTATTTAAACCACCATGTTCTTATTCGTCTTTAACTAGTAAAGCCGCTACTACCAACAGATGGATTTCAAAACACTTCCATCATATCGATTGGTATGATGGTTTTACAAGTTACACGGACTTGTATCACATTATGCATCACTTTTCAGACAAGTTTACCAATATTTACACAAAGGGGCTGGAAAAGAAAAGATGGATCGAAGGATTTACTCATGTTCCGGTTAATGATGTGGAATTGGATAAGAATTATCAATACATGCTGGAAACCATATGTATTTGTACAAAAAGCCCAGAACATGATAAAGATAGACATTGCGCTTTGAAAAATGCCTATAAACTCGCCTCTTACCTTCAAAGTGGGGAATTGGGGAGTGGTGGGGGTAACGGAGAGTATATAAGTGGGGAGCAGACAGGGACCTGGCATGAGTATTACTCGAGATTCCGAGACGACAACATCTCCGAGCAAGAAGACGATCTGTAACCTGACCATGGCATCTCACCAGTTCCTTCAGACTTTGGTCGAGCAGTTCAATGCTCACTCCAAGTCGACAATATTACCTGTAAAGAAGTGCTCGGAACTAAAAGACGAGAAGCACTACATAATCCATGCTATGAAGAAGATGGAGACTACAGTTGGGGAGGCCATCTGCTGCAGTCTCAGCGAGGCACCGTTTACTCCGGGGGATGAACCAAAGTTCCAGGTGTACCTGCCCAAGAGATTCGTCCATCTTCTACAAAACGAGGATCTTCGCTCTATTCAACCCGGGTGTCTATACCTGGTGTCCCACGGCTGCACGGGTAGCAATTCTACAGAGTTGACCATCCACATCGCTGACAAGCAGCAGTGTTAGATTTAAGTTTTAATGTTGTACATATGTTGTTGTTGTAATGTTTTATAAATAAACGAATCATAAAAGACAAAAAAAATAAAAAAAACAAGAAATGCAACATATCAATATGTGACAGACTTCACGTATTGATATGTTGCATTTTTTTTTAAACTTCGCGGGTGACCTTGACCTTTGACCTTTGCATTTCACAATTACCCCCACTACTGTAATTACCCCCACTACCGCACTAGGATTCAAACCTGCTTGGATGCGAAAAACGGTCAGTCTGTTGCCAACTAGCAAACGATGAGCACCTTGTACGAGCTTTGCTTACAACGAGTTATAACTGACGCATCTTTATTCCAGACGGCTTTACGAGATAATATCCCTATAACAGTAAAGCAGGATATCGAGGAGTACAAGAAAGATAATAGAGGGTATTCGGGATACTCCTGGTATAGGTTCCAAGACGGGGAAAAGTTTTGTAGGCCTTGTGGCAATGCTGCCGTCAGAGACCTTCGACGGTTCGTACAGGAAGGTGGTAGAAAACAGTTTGGATTTCTAGCACCAATGTTTAGATTTGAAAACTACAAGGACACCTGTGCTATTTGTTCCATCCCTTTGTATCAATGGAAAAAGTTTAGAAGTGTTTAATTGCATCTTCCATACCCCCACCACCATCACCCCCACCACTTTTCCATGTACCTCCAAACGCTGTGCCTCGGCTTCATTTCTACTCCAGCAGCCAACCTAGCAACATCAGGATGTCCCTCAACGTCAGTTGCGCAAGTTACGAGGAGGTGAGCATCAAGACTCAGCAGGAGCTAAACGACTTATACAAGGAGTTGCAGCTGATGGTGGCACGAGGCTACCGTATAAATGTGCAAGTTTACGCTTGCAATATACGGAACACCCGGCAGTCAAAGGAAGAGCCTGGACACTCCTCGACGGCTTCCTCACCAGCGTCCATGAAGACCGAGCCAGACAACTTGGACTACTTCAGCTGACTAGCAGTTGTATTTCTTGTCCTAACCATTGTAGAATATGTATATTTTTTCATTATATTAAAGAAGTAAAAGAGCAAAAACACCTATCTTGTTACTGACATATAAGCTCAGTAACAAGATAGGTTTTTTTAAAACACAATTTGGATGACCTTGAAACTTCCCCCTCCACTGCTTTGTTACCCCCACCACTTGACTATTGGTGTACATGGCACATCGCAATTGGAAACCTCATTCCATCTGCAACAGCCACACCGACAACATCAACAATGGCAAACCTACCAACAGATGAAAGATGTCCTCACGCATGTTGTGACTTCGTCCACGAGTTGGAGAAGAGGATGCAGGAGAGGGCGATAAGAAGAAAACAGATCCACTCAGAAAATATCATGATAGTCAACGGCTATCTTTTATTGTTCGGCCTTATTATGGTTGTACTTTTTATACTGTACGGCATAGTCACATGTGTCGGCAAGGTTGCAGAAGAAAACGCTCGCCACCATCAATTGGAAAGTTTCAATGTTACTTTGTAAGTTTTCCTTTTTTTTTTTAAAACTCCGTTTGGATGACCTTGAAAATTCCCCCACTACTCCACCACACCCCCCACCACTTCACCATGTTCCTGCATGAGCATCACATCAACCGTCATTCCTTGTCCGACAAGCAACCATGGCAGACAACAACACCATCAGCCAAGCTGACTCCACTACTGATGTCGGTACAAGTACGGGTTGGACACTGTCGATCGATAGTGTACACTATTTGGAGTCAATTTGCGAACGTATGAAGGAAATACTGCGGGACAACCCTGGGATCATAATACAAATGAATTTAAATTATGATTGGTCCCAAGTTAGAATGCAAGGGGACGACAACAACGGTCAACAATCTCCACAATATTCGCCCATGTCCCCGATCTATCCTTACGGCGAGTCTGACGTCGATGAAGATGAGGCTGATGAAGATGCAGGGGACAACGAGGCTGAAGAGGAGTAAGCTTCATTCCTTTTTTTTAAAACCTAAATTGGATGACCTTGAGAATTCCCCCTCCACTATTTCCTTTTTTAAAACCCAAATTAAATGACCTTGAAAATACCCCCTCCACATACTTTTGGTTTACCCCCTCTACTTTTCAATACTGTTACCACAGTCTGTAGCTCACATCATTCCTTGCTTAGCTATCATGGCGGACAGCACTCTTTCTCGAGTTGACTCCACTACGGATGAAGAATGGCCATTTTCCTGGAATGTTCATCTGCAAGACTCGGCAGAAGTGGATATGTTGCATGAGAAATTGGTGTATGTATTAAACGAAAACCCCAACATTGAATGTAGAATGACTATGGATTTCGATGCGACAGGGGTCCACACTCAACCTTCCACTTCCAGCCAGCCTGAACCTCAGCTACAGCCGAAGAACTTTACACATCTTTACACTCCAATACGGCCGGAGGATGTGGTTATCAGCGAGGCAGACTCTACTACAAGTTATATTGAGCCAACGAATTGGAAGCTTGTTGTTGACACCTTACACAAGGTCGACTTAGTATGTGACAAATTAAAGGAATTGATGATGCAAGATCCTGGTCTTCGTTTTAAAATTGATTTGTTTTTCATCTGGGGAGCACCTGCACGGGGCTCTTCGTCTGACAGCTCTCTAAGTACAACGGACGAGGAGGAGGAGGACGACTAGTTATCTTTTTTAAAACTCCGTTTGGATGGCCTTGACCTTTTCCCCCTCCACTGAGTTTATTTAAGGTGCACTCTCAATGACTGCAGCATCATTTCATCGCGCACCTTCACCACAGCAACATGGAGAGTCGACTCAACTACTGTTGCGAACAGAAATGTTTTTCATGGCCAAATGACATTGATGTTGCGGATGGCCTGGCGTGTAGAAAATGTGAAGCTTTTGGTCAATGCATGTGTAAGTGCAAGTCTTGGAAGAAGCCGAAACCGGAGTTAAAGACATTCCATGTGTACCAGATGAGAGGGCATAAGTACACTTGTTGCCCTGAACGTTGCATTGAATTCACACTAAAACAGCTAACTGGCTGCAAATTGTGCAACAATCATTTTGCAGGTTTTTGCAAACATTATTTAGGAGCCTGTCAGTACAGATCAACTTGGCATACAGAAGCACTCACTATCAATGAAATCGCTATAGATACACAAGAGTAGTCTTTCTACTCTTTTCTTTTTTAAAACTCCATTTGGATGACCTTGACCTTTCCCCCTCCACTCACCTTAGTTTATATAAACCCCATTCCCACTGACCACAGCATCACTTCATCGTGCTCCCTCGTCAAAGCAACATCAACTATGGAAAGTAAGCGCATCTCATGTTGCGAGCATAGGTGTTTGGAGATACAAGGCGTCACATATTGTGCAAAGAAGCGTTGGGAGGAAGAGACGGGGACAACCTATTGCTGTGAGGATAAGTGTTTCCTCTTACCAAAGTGGCAAGTGGATGGGCTGGCCTGCCGGCAATGTGAATGCTTCGGATGTTGCAGGTGTAGATGCAAGAACCAACAGCTGCCACCACCGGTACTACAAACTTTCAAAATCTACAAATCCAAATACTTTTATACTTGTTGTCCGCAGCGGTGTATTAAATTTCACTTCTCCAATCTTACCAATTGTCGGAAATGCTACGGACAACCTGATGGGTGGTGCACCTGTTTTCTGGACTCCTGCCGCTACAGATCGGATTGGTTTACAGATCCATTAGAGATTGATGAGGTCGCCCAGGAAGCACAAGAGTAGTCTTTCTACTCTTCAACTTTTTTAAAACTCCATTTGGATGACCTTGAGATTTCCCCCTCCACTTCCCCATATACCTAGAGTACACAGAGCCTGATAGTCAGTCACTCGGTGGCTGTCGTGGGGTGCGCATCGGTGTCGGCGCTCCGTTGTTAAGTGTTCAAGGTCACAGTAACATAAAATTGCGGGCGTTGTACTGGTTCAAGGTCACCTGAGGGATAACCGATTGCCCATTTAGGCAGAGTCATGTCAGAAACTCGAGTTTAACTTGGCACTTTTGCCGTTTCTTGTCGAAAGTTCGCTCCAAGTGGTCAAGGTCACGGGGACTCTGACTGAAACTCGGAGCGTAGTGCGAGAAACGGCAAAAGTGCTAAAAAATTTTAAGTTTCTGCGTGACCTTGACCTTAGTGGCGTCGGTGACGTCGTTTTGATGACGTAAGGGGTGATGACGTCATCAGCACGTCATTTCTGTGACGTCATGGGTGTGACGTCATCGAAATGACGTCATTAGTGATGACGTCATCGATTGCGTCATCGATGACGTCATCGATGACGTCATCGGTGAGGTCATTGACCTCGATGACGTCATCCCTCAGGTGACCTTGAACTGGGCCAGCGGCCGCAATTTTACACTACTTACGTTCTCTTACAAACTCCTGTATTGTCAACCAGCTTTGTGATTGTTGCCTGGTAAGAGAGTTGTCCATTACTTGCTAGGTCATCCTAAATAGTAAGATGGTGCATTACTGTCATACTAAAACCCTGGTGTGCGACTGACTATAAAAGTGTAAATTCACTCAAAACTACTTCTATCAACTTCTAACAATTAGTTAAAGATCTATTTTTATCAACTAAAATTTTGACGCTGTAGTTAGGTGGGATGGAGGGGCTCACTGACGTCACGTTAGTCTGATGCCGGGATCATCAATGTTGAACCCATGCTCGAGGGTAGAGTGTCGTGAACTTGACTTGACCACCGTGCGTTCAGCCTACCTCCACTGGCTTTCTTCTTAAAAAGCCACACCAACATAGAGTTTACTGAAACTATATCTAATTAAAAAGAGATCAAATATAATAAAAAAAAAAAAACAAAAAATATACATTTTAGTAACAAAATAGTGTTGTACTAGGTTAAAATATTATAAGTTCAATAAATACTAGAACCTATACATAGTTAAATATGTATGACCTAAAAAACAAAACGGATAGACACCAAATTTCAACAAACAAATTTTCAGTCGGAATTCTAAACAATGCAATAAACTATATAGCAACTACATTGTTATATTCATAAGACAAATAATTATGTGATAACGACAGTAATCTCCTAGTAAACGTCTACTGGTTGTTTCCCCTCGAATATCTCTGAGTGGAACTCCTGTGGCAAGGAAAGCAAACATTGAATAGAAATATAACGTTAAAATAAAATTATTCTCCACTTATCTAACGTGTTTATTTTCAATAATAATTATTTGTTATGTGAAGCAAAGGTACCGATCCATCTGTCACTTTATTATGCAAATGTAATGTCCCTCTCAATAACTGTAGATATTGTTATTTTCTCAATTTCCTGAATATCCAGTTAGTTTTACATTGCCAATAAATTTTACACAAACCTTCAAACCAACGAATTTGTTACAGTACACTGTTACTATATCATTTAAACTTAGGTTATGATTTGACTAAAATGCTTCATAATGTGTGATATGGAAATGATTTAATGGAGTATGTGTTTTACTATTCCATAGCACATAGACTTTTTATTTCTTATTTAGCTTGTTGTATAGCTCATTGCTTGTATGTAGGTACTTTACTTGCGTTGCTTTTAGTTATGGGAATCTGTTGCGTTATTATGCATATATTCAACGTTGAATTGTAACTATGAAGACTCGTGGTTGCTTTTCTGTATCTGAAAAATAGTTTGCTATAAACTGAGAACTGCCAAATTGTATCTAACGTACAATGTCATTTTCTGATTAATGTATAAATGGAGTTAAAACATCTGAAATAAATCAATACCTAATTTTCTAAAATTTCTACCAATACGTTTCTAAATGAGTTTATAAATGGAAGACTATAATTTATGATCCTATTACATTACCCTAGAGCTTTTTTTTAGAATAAGCTTCGGATAAACTTACCACCCAACTGCTGTTAAGCTCCTGGATTCACAACATCGATTTAAGCTGTTGTCCTTACCATCACTGCCTATAACAATACCATATGTACCTGAAAACATAAACATGTAAATAATTGTTCAATGGTAGGTTCCCCTCAGCAAACAAGTATAAAGAATGAAGTTATATTTGCCTGTTTTAACTAAGACATTTATATAAATTTCTAATGCACTAAACCCTTTTTACTTGTTCCCAAAAACTATAGAAAGCTGAAAGGTACAACTGGAGATATGCCTATCAGAGTAGTTCATATTTCTGAATAGGTTGTTTTAGACTCATTGCATACAATAATACCATGGACATTGACCGGTAGAGGCCGAATTCGGTGGCACAAACAGTTGTAAAAATTAGAAATGAAACTCATGTTAAACAATGTGTAATTTGATTGCGACAGACTTTAAAACTATGACAGCAATGTCGTTCTTTCTTTTTACTGCCCCGCTGGTAGTTTCCGTATCGATAACTTTCAACAGTGCTTTTAATATTTTCTTGCTTTTTTACTTTGTCAATTTCATTTTACACATCATATAGCTGCAGCTTGAAATTCACTAACTCAATATTTTAAAATTAGAATCTTTCTTTCGGTTTGGAGTTAACACATTTCAAAGTGCAATATTAAGTTAATATTTCATTCTTATAATATTTACTATGAACTTACTTAAGCTTCAATTTGTCCAAGTTAAACTTTAAGAGAAGAAATATAAGGACAAAGAGGCCTCCCAACTAAACGTTATATAGGGGCCACTGACCTCTTTCTTTTTTAATTTTCCATATTTACCCAAACAAATGGAACAAAAGGCCAGATTTATTGTAAATTAACCTTCATCAATTGAAGCTTCTCTTTTTTATTTGGAGGGGGGGTGTGGGGAGGAGGGCGTATACATTTTATACTTTGGCCCTAACACTTGAAAATAACAAAAATAAACGGTATCAGTTAACTGACACATACTTTCTCCCAAGAATATAAAAAAGGTGTTAAAAGCTTCAAACATTAATGTCTTGATGACTCAGTTGGATAGCTACCAGCTAAGCAGCGCGAGTTTGACCCTATGTGCGTCTGTGACTTTTAACAACGTACTGCGTTTACCGCTAAACGAAAAAATGAATTTCCTCCGCAACCACTTTACGTAGAGCAATAATTTAAAATACTGGATTATTTAGTTTTTTTGAGCTTGATTTAATGGTGATAAGTAATAGTATATTTCACCACTAGTCCGGAAAGTGACCCATTTCTGGGCGAGATAGTGTTTTACGCGCGAGGCGAAGCCGAGCGTGGAAAACACTATCGAGCCTGGAAATGGGCTTTCCGGACGAGTTGTGAACGATACTTTTCATCACGACGCAGTGGAAGTTTTAAAGGAGGATTATTTTTGTAAATTCTTCGCCATTAGACAAAGTAAACGAAGCTGGAATTCAAAATTTAATTTGTTTTAAACCCAGCTGATTGTTGCTGTACGGAAAAGTTTGTTTACCTTGGACGGAAAGTAATGTTTACAAACATTACTTTCCGTACAGGTCAGTAAAATCAGCTGACGGTGACAGTTTGGGAAATGAATACTTTCCAAGGTCTCACCTGTACGGCAAGTTGTCACTTTCGTATACGGAGTGATGAAAAATTTATTTCAAGACAACAGCTATTTTGAAAATAAAAAAAAATTGGTTTTTTAAACATTTTTTATTTTATAACTTTTGAACGCGCATTTTCTCGGAGATGCGGGTGGTGTAATTTTAATCAGCATTTTAATCCTAATAAACCACAAAATTCTAATCAAAATCGTCAGAGCCGTTTTTGATAAATTTTGATTTTTCACGTTTTTTGAGGGTTTTGGGGGTAAACTACCCTTAAAAATCAAAAATTCAAAAAAATAAAAAAAAGGCCTGGAATTATGGTGGGTTTGGACCTACATACCAAATTTCACCAAAATCGGACCATTGGGGCATTCTCTAGCTCTGTTTACATCCAGACACACACACACACACACACACACACACACACACACACACACACACACACACACACACACACACACACATACGTGTAAAACATACCTTATTTGATCCTTAGTAGAATCCATACGTTGTTTGATCCGCCGTAATTGTTGACTAATAAAAAAACTGTGATTAACTTTTTATCAATAAATTATTGTGATTACAATGATGTAATTTTTTCCCCGATAGCATATAAAATTCAATTATAGTTTTTTTACATTCATTGTTTTATCCGGTATGTATTCCGGAAAACCATATATTATTTGATCCGGTTCCCCCACTACTATCACCTGTGTTTAGGAATTCCACCACAATCTGATCCGGCTTCATGTGTGTATGGACTGAAAGCCATATATTGTTTGATCCTGCGATTGTTTGTGTATAGACTGAAAACCATACATTGTTTGTTCCTGTGACTTAATTACTTGCATGGTCAATTCCTTATACTGATGTATTTTAGGATAGGGAAACTCAATAGAAAAGCACATTTTGCCAAAAATGTTCGTAAAATAAAATAATTTATAACTAATAATTTAATAATTTGATATTTTTGCGAATTTCCCTATAGGGAATACGTTATTACGATAGTAGTCACGGTAAGACCTAAGCCCGGGACAATGATACTTTTTTGTTTTGAGGTCCCCAGATCCAAAAACACTGTTCGTTCAAATTAACACGATAACTTTTGAAGGGAACCTCCGATTTTGATGAAATTTGGTACAGGGGTGTAAGCCTGCATATACTTGATTAAGTTCACGAACCAGAATGATCGGACCATGGGAACTGGGTTTTATGGGGTTTCAAAAGGGTCAAAAATGGGTTTGTTGCATTTTTTGGCCTTGTTTTTTATAATTGCACAATTTTAACATGAACCCCTCGAAAGAACTAAAAAAAATAAACAATTTAGTGTTTTGAATTTTTATGTTACCTTAAATGGTTACGGAGAAAATCCAAAAAATGTTTCCCATGTTATTCTTATAGGAAATCAACAAAACCTTCTATCTTGCTTATTTATTAACATATCTTTATAAAATTTGGTATGTTCATACATTAGGAAGCGTTTAACTTATATTTGCTCACAAAGCCCAAATGCTGGCAAACCTACGTACTCACCCCCATAGGGTTTATGGGGAAAATGAAAAGAATACCATAACTTGATAAAACTTGATATGTACATTTACTAGGCAGGGTTTAACTTATATTTACTTACAAAACCCATATGGCGGCAAACCTACCTACTCAACCCAATGGTTTTTATGGGGAAATAGAAAAATACCAAAATTCTATTGGAAATTCGCTGAGCACGCAGGTCTGCTGCGACCGGGGTATTTATAATTTAAAATCAATGACCATAGCTAAAGTCAAATTAGATTAAATTCGATTAAATTAGATTAAAAGCATTAAATTCACTTTAATACTGAAAATAATGTAGTTAGTAAAAAAATGTTTTTAACTTTTAAAATTCAATAGTTTATTCCCTGTTTTTGTAGGGTTTTCCCCCCTAGAAAATATTTTTTGTTATATACATAGGGTTTTTCCTACAAACTTCAGAGTATTGTTCCTCGAATAAAGACAACCAAAATGTTTTTTAAGAGTAGGGTCTGTCTTTTCTCCTTTATCCATCTGTACGTCTGTATTTTAAAACTGTTAAACTTACACTACTGAAACTGGTCATATAGATTAAGTATGTTAAGGCCCAATTAGTATTAAATTTGACATTGCCACTATTTACAATATATATAAGGTTGCCATTTCACATTTTAAAATCAAAATACTGAATCTTAAAAATTAATAGTAAATAAAAAACTCAAAAACGAAATCTAATTATATGTTTTTCATAGCTATTTTAAATTAATTATATTTTTAAAATTTATTTTCAAATTTAATTATAGATTCAGTGTTAAGGTGTAACGCGCTCTAAGTAGAGAAACTACAGTAATTAAAAACTTTTGAGTAGTTAGCGAAAGCCATAGCATGATTCTCAAAGGTAGCTTTTAGCTGTTGCGAGCTTCAATTTAGGAGTAGGTTGTTGTTAATTTTCACTATTTTTCTACCTATTTAATTTATCTATTCTTTTCGGTGTAGCTTTTAGTGATAACATTTTTGAAATTTGCTCTATTAAGATTTGTTACTCAATATTAATATGGAGTTGTTTTACTTTTGCGTGGTGTCTGATATAACGTTTTCAATTTGAATGAAATCATCTCCGATCTAAGACCAATGCCATACTTTACCATACACCACACAGAATAAAGACTGTTTGCAATGTAAATACTAATATTTCTAGTGAGAGTCAATATGTTGTGTAATATAAGAGTGAATATGAGAGTGTAATGTATTTGTTGTTTCAAAGAATAGAGCCTTCATTCGAGCACAAGGAGAGAAAACATCTAGGTGTGCACGAATCGGGCATTAATTGATTAATGATGATCCCAGGATCAATCCCGTTTATTCGTCTATCATAGATACATGTGCGGAGTTACTGGGAGGCAAGGGGGGGTAATGCACCCCAACTTAAACAGATAATTTTTTTTTTAATCCGCTTTTATTATAAATGAAGTATTTTTATACTTCCAGAACTTGACCTCTGTTTTATTAAAGATAAATCAAATTCAAATCATCTTCATAATGTTAGCTGAAAGCAAATGATATTTGGACAGTAGCGGTGTGGATCATAGTTTTCCCTATAAATCACTGCGCTGAGGATGATCAGCTACAGTACTAAGAATGACGAATCAGTTATGTCGTGGGCGTGGCCGTGGCCGTGGCCGCCGCACCACAAAGTTGTCTGGAAGTAGGCAGTGGCACTGGGTGGCATTCGCGCGCTCGGCCAAAAATTGTCTGCAGAATACCCAGACTGAACAATTGCACCGCATGATATTTGTCTATTTTTTTATAATAGGGTGGCGTTTGTCTTACGAAGTATCCAAACATACGAAAATGGCTGAAAAACACGCCTCCGTATTTCTCAAATTTTGAAGTTATTGATACACCTTTAGGCAAACGGCAACACGTTCCCCATATTTTAAATACAACTTCAGCTTTAGGCCTATATATTTTGTAACATATTAAACTTACATAAAAATCATCACCACGTTCACCGGTTAATAGCATAAAACGGAAAACAAAATTATAGGTTTATTTCAATGAATACGAAAATTGTATTCATTGGTTTATTTTCCTTTTGAAAGCCCATATTATTTTATTAGGATCATAAATTTCTGATATACAAAAATTAACCATAACAAGTATTTTTTCCTCGTAATTTGAGAAGTACCAACACTCTGTTCAGGAATATTGCTTTATAAAACACTCCCGAACAGAGGACTAGTGGATTTTTACGGACCACCGCCGACACCGTCAACTACTCACCATTTCTCAAACTTCGTAGTTTTATTTATAGAGAATCCAATGTAGTTAAGAATCTAAACTTAGATTAATAAATAAATTTTTCATGAGGGAAAAAGGAAATTCTTTCTAAAGTAATAACATAAGTTTATTTTTGAAATTTCAGGTGATGAGTTACATTTTAAAACTTTAGTACACAACTACAGTTTTTATTGTATTTTTAAACTCTAACAGCCATAGTCAATAAGTTTTTTTTTGTATACAAATTTAACAAATTAATTCATTTAGCTCATCAGCAGTTTACCCTGTGTGATTTTAGCTTATTTACAGCACTAACGAGAGATAGAGAAAAAGAAGACACGAGTGTTTTTTAACGCTAAAGTAAACTGAATTACTTGTGTTTAAAATTTACCTCCATGATGATTGTTTATCTAGGCTACTAATAAGCCAAATTCTATTTTTGAAGTACCCGCATTCTCCCATTTGGCTTAGTTTGTTATCTCCACCACGGACATCACTTAACTACTGAAATAAAATTAAAATTAAAGCCTCAAAAGCCAGATTGGACTTTCACTCTAATTCTCCTTTTTCAGAAAACGAGAAGCAATATAGTGCAATCATTCATTGGATCTTAAAAGGAATGTGGGTGTTTCATACATGTATTAGGTACTACAAGAAAGCATACTACATAAACAATTCTTAAATTCTTTTTATTTATAAATTTATCTCTCTATTGTGTTTATTTTATCACATGTAACAAAAATTGATTTCAATTTCAAAATAATAAAATAAGTGTGCAGAGCCTTTGGAATATTTCGGGATAAAAATCAGAAAGTTACCCTACTTAGCATCAAATAATCAGTGTGCAAAATCCAATACTCGAGCACAAAAAAAGTGAAATTTAGGAGGAGTAGTAAGGAAGTGAGCATATTATTAGTGCCCCAGTGAGCACTGGTGCCGCGGCACCACCACTAGATTAAGATTTGGTCTATGTAAAATGTGATTTGAACATAGTAGAAACCGGGAACCGTCAGATTAAATTAGACACTCTAAAAAACTAATTCATATAGTTCTATGATAATTGAAATTTAGCTTTTATTTGGTAATTAATCAAACAAAATTTATTAAACCAACTTTAAAAAAATAAAATAATAAAAAAATGTTTCGCAAATACGTAAAATAAGCCATCAGCTCACAGCTACAAGTGGGGTGTGGAGGCAAACCATTGGCCGGACTGACAGTAACTGTAAGATTATTTGCGACTCATATCATACTAAGTCTTGCCTTGGCGTTCAGTGTGTAAACATGTCAGTTTAGCTCTTGTTTTCAACAAAGAAAAAATATCAATTTAACTTTGGGATGATCTTGTTTTATGATGGATAAATGGTTGATAAAAAAGCAAAGCCTGTAGAGAAGAGGATTTGAACACTCAAGAGTGACAACGACCAAAATAATTGAGATATTTTTTCCAAAATCATGTAATTTGCGGAAGTAAAAAATGACGTAAATAAAACTATGTAGAAAGGTCACGTAAAATGTTTTACTAGTGTTCAATTACCGGTAACTCGGAGAAGAAAATACCTTAGTTAATGATAAAGCGAGACCAGGTGTCAATTTATTACAAACGTTCGAATTTGCTCGCATCATCGGCCGCATCCGCATTCGTACACCTAACAGATTCCGGGAACTAACAATAATTTCTTATCGCTCCGTACTAACGGCACGCTCCTCCCCACTGTGGACTCCATTTTTAATTAATTTATTGTAGTTAGTGTTACAATATTATCAGTTACTGGGGCTTTAATGAAAAAAGAATTTTTTTATGATTCAATTAAAATAAATTATGATTAGTAGGCACTGTAACTAAATATATGAATATGACTTTAATTAAATTTATTTAATGCCAGCAACATAAATACATTAATGACAGTATAAACATCGTGAATCTTGGAATAGTTTGGTATTATTTTCTCATAAAAAAATGTTATCTATTTTTGTTTTAGTTCCGCTTCTTATTGGCCATTTTAATCCCCCCTCTCCACCGCGCCTCTGCCGAGTGCGAATCAAACAAACTGTGGACTGGAGACTGGTCAGTCAGTGGAAGCCTTAATGTGGACATTGTGGGTTCTCTTTGGCCTCCTGATGTTTGAGAGTGAGAGTGGTATATTGGTTATGTTATCGCGGGATGGGAATGATGAGTTTTATTAGGCTAATAATTTATGTTGGTTGATAACATTTTTAATAACGTTAGTGAAGTTTTGGTATATTTTGTAGAAATAAGTTTAGTCATGTTGATTTATTTCTACCAACTGAAGATTTGAAGATTGATACTACCGTTACGACTGAGCTACCTTGGAACTGTAAGTATAATTTATTTAAATTTAATTAAATTTTAATATTTTAAATATGATTAATTGTGATATGATGGCTTATTTTCATGGGGTATTAACTTAGGCCAGTTTATATTGGAAATATTCAGTTGGTTTTATAAACAACTAAACTTAATGTAGATTTAGGTGTACCAAATTATTTATTTTATTAGTCATTGACTGTTGGTCCCGGAGGACTTTTACATTTGTACAGCAATGTGACTCCACTAATTTACAACTTTTAACTTATAAACATGAATAAAAACACATTTTTTACATGAATTTTTCGTCTAGATTACATCCAATTTTGTTAAGGTGGGCCTATGTTAGTAAATCCAAGAAAATATCCCCCAAAATACTCCACCCCACTGAGTTAAGGAGTTACCATTAAAATTAATTTTCAATCCGATACCATATATCGATTAAAGCTGATTTGTTGTTTCACAGGACTATATATTTGGTGCGAGAGATTATTAAACTTATATCAGTTTTACTTAATCGATATATCAATCGTATTGATCGATTATTTTCATTCAATAATACCACCGGGCCTATACGGAAGTGCAGCCTCACAGAAGATAGTGATCATTTATAAAATTCATTACAATAGAAGCTATGACATATGAAACAACTAAACATGTTTTAGCCTATGTCAAGTTTTGCCAAAAAATAATACCGACTAGAGGAATAAAATAAAACTGAACTACCGGAATCTCAAATATAATTGGGACTAATCTGCATGTGTTGGATCTGCTCCTGAAGTCTTACGGTTACATCTGAAACATTGTCCTCATGACTCTCTGAATACTCATACCGGTACATTCTTGTACGGATATAGATCGTTTCTTCAAGGCCAAAGTCGTTTAAAATATGCTATGACAGAAAATAGCATATTCTTCCGGGTGATTGTTTGGGTCACCCCAATCAGTAACCTCAAAACTAGATTTAAAAAAAAAATATGATTAAAAATTATGCAGACTACTTTTGTGTTAAGGCCTTTAAAAAAACACAACTTCTGAGACTCCATAGACAGATTTTTCTCTAAAAAAGAGGACTAAAGCTCAGAACCATCTCGAACGAAGCTGTTGAGGTAATTTTCGCAAAGGTCGTGTTCAAATACTTACAATAATAATGATATTTGGGTGTTCGTTCATCTCTTCTCTCAAGAAAACCTTAAGGCTTAGGTAGAAGATCGAGCGAGTTTAGGTTACCTGTACATCTGAAGAGTTTGGGGCTTGGGAAAAGGTTTATAAGTTAATTGGAGGAAATTTGGATGCAAATGATATGATTTTAAAATGGATGATGTGGGTAAAAGGGCTGATAAAGATTGAAATGGTGTTTGAGACAATGTGACTTTCAGGAAACGGCCGGCGTCTGAGATGGAGCTGACTGATGTTGCAGTTTTCATTATTAAAAAAGACTTGCCAATTGAATTCATTCTGTTCAGATTAATTAAAACACTATTAAAAATGACTTTATGACAATGTTAATACTGAGATAATAATTTAAATAAGTTAAAAGTTGTAATTTAGTGGAGTCACATTGCTGTACAAATGTAGAAGTCCTCCGGGACCAACAGTCAATGACTAATAAAATAAACTAGAGATCGCCTCCTGATCGAAATTCGATCAAAATTTCAGTTGATCTGGACCCAAGAAGCTTAAAAACATTTTTGAATTAAAACATCTGTTCTTCCTAATTTTCTAGCAGTTGTTTTTACAACAGCTGTCAAATTATTCATTCAATTCTCCTTCCTCCATAAGATTAACATTGGAATTTTGAAAGCCTGTGGGGCGTAGCCCTGGAGTCCTATTTGAATCAGAATGTGATTCTGCTCATCTACAGAACTATACCTTTCTAACGGTATGCTCCGATTTATCCTACGATGCGCACGAGCTGAGAAAAAAGGAGGAAATGAAACATGCTTGCGTATTAACATATAGATAATTTGGTACACCTAAATCTACATTAAGTTTAGTTGTTTATAAAACCAACTGAATATTTCCAATATAAACTGGCCTAAGTTAATCTACCATGAAAATAAGCCATCATATCACAATTTATCATATTTAAAATATTAAAGTTTAATTAAATTTAAATAAATTATACTTACAGTTCCAAGGTAGCTCAGTCGTAACGGTAGTATCAATCTTCAAATCTTCAGTTGGTAGAAATAAATCAACATGACTAAACTTATTTCTACAAAATATACCAAAACTTCACTAACGTTATTAAAAATGTTATCAACCAACATAAATTATTAGCCTAATAAAACTCATCATTCCCATCCCGCGATAACATAAACAATTGAACCGCACCCCCGCGGAAGCGCACCCGACCTTTGGAAACGTGCTTGCCCAAGGCGCTCCACGGGAGGGGCTCACCAACGCTCTCAGGAGTTCAGAACAAAAAAAACAACTTGTGGAACCAGAAATTTAATTTTACCCAAAGTTAACAGCAAAATTAACTACAGCAAAACAGTGGAAAATCGGGAACATCCAAGGTCCACAGTGATAAATTTGATAACAAAAGAATTTTACCAGAAGTCAATGTCACCAAGGTTGGCCAACCAGAATATCGATATTCAAAATTCAAGAACAACAGTATTTAAAAATTCTCCCTTTTTGAAACTTTAACTTTAAAATTGGCATTGACAAATTAAATAAATAAATAAATAACAACCAATAAATTTCAATAAATAAACATTACAATTTACAAACACAAAATACACAAAAGAATTGGCGTGCCGAATTTTGAGGTTGACAAAAATAATTCCACCCGGAGACCTGTGGCGCAGGGCGGGCTCCTAATGGGATATTAACCTAACATAGAGACTACAAATAAATAAATAAATACTGTCACACATAAATAACAAAATATCACAGTTCATTGGTGGAGTGGCATATCACAGTAGTTCGTTTATGGCGTCATGGCACTGGAAAGAAGAGCGTCGGCCTGCAGCTCCGGCAAGTGGGGACCAAGGCCATGTATGTCCCCTAGGTGGGCAGGCGGACGGACCAGGCCGGAACCATCATCTGCATGGCATTGTCGGTGGGACCAAGTCCCCAGCTGGACCCTGGTAAACCCCAAAATTTGCCAATATTTTTCCATTTAAGACACATTCAGTAGGCAATTAGTGTCAACAGTGCAAAAGGTAAAATTGCCACAAAAAATATCCACTGTTCCAGTTTGGACAATTTGCCACTACTAACCACAAATACTGACTTTTCAGATTTAATCAATTTTACAAATTTTCATGAAAATTGTGACAGAAAAACATTTTAAGTGTGACAGACAGTTTTACTTTGACTATAGTAATTACAGCAAAAAGCAATGAGATAGGCTATAGGCCTACTCAGAAAATTACTAAACAGGGGGGGGGGGTGAGTACAGCAACATACTTGAGACATGAAAAACAGTTAAACTACACCTTAATATTAATTCTACAGCTAAATTGAACAGGTTGAAAACATTTGACCAGGTTTAAAGCATAAAATAAATCCATTTTTAACATCACAACAAAATTTCAGTTTTGGCGGACATTGCCCTTCTATTTAGCTCATATCTCAAAAAGTTACTGACCGAATTTAAAAATTTTACCTTTAAAAGTTGTGCCAAAAGTGAGGCTTCAAAATAAAACATGAACCAGAACTTAACTCCAAGGCTACTTTATTGTGGACCTAAGATTACCTGACACTTTACCCCAAACTGGTGTGCTACCAACAGTAAAAGCTAGGCCTAATTCATTAATTATGAACCAAAATTGATAAAACTTTACATAGGCCTAGCTCAGGGCCTTAGGCCACTTTGAGAACACAAAAACCCTAGTAAACTAAACAGGAAAATGAGTTATAAAAGAAAAACCTTGGCAGCATCACCATTTAGGCCATGAGCCTATTTTGACTCTACAACTTACAATATCCCCATCAGACCACTGGGTTGCCAATATAAAGTTGCACTGAGCAATAACAAACAATATTTAATGCAAAACAAACACTGAAACATCTTAATTATTACAGGAACTTGAAAAACATGTGTTCAGCTCACTAACAAAAATTGAACACTGAGAGCAAAAGCGTGGATGGCCCAAAATGCAGTCTCAAAAGGAGAACAAAATTGATTGCTTTGCTTGAAACAATGAAACAAAATTTACAGAACACTGGTTCTGGCCTAAAACAATATTTTTCAGAAGACTGTTCATTTTTGCAACGTGGTCGTCTGACCGAATCCAATTGCATCGAACATATTTCTGAATTAAACTGGAAAATTCTCGTGACTCACCCAAAATGATGCGTTGGGAGGTTTAAATCACCGCATTACAGCACAAAAATCACTGGTAGAAAAGGTCTAAATTGATAAAATTTCTTTTGAGAGACAGTGCGACAAAATAGTACGTCTTGCGGTTACGTTCACCAACGGCACCTATGAACTTTTTCACGACGATGCGTCACAGCTGGTGAAAAGAAGAAAAACAGCACCGAATATTCCAGAATGACAGCATACAGAAAACACTGGCCAGAAAAAAAAACAACACTATAACAAAAGAGACGTGACATCACACATGGTGGGCAAAACGTCACGGCTCACAATATACCACTCTCACTCTCAAACATCAGGAGGCCAAAGAGAACCCACAATGCGAACATTAAGGCTTCCACTGACTGACCAGTCTCCAGTCCACAGTTTGTTTGATTCGCACTCGGCAGTAGGCATGGTGGAGAGGGGGGATTAAAATGGCCAATAAGAAGCGGAACCAATAACTGGCGTGTAACACTAGAAATCTGTGTTAAGCTGGATCAAATAATGGGTGGAATTCAGTCATTTTGTGTATGGGCAGTGTAAAAAGCGATGGTGGCGCGGCCCTGGTGGATACACATATTATACACACAATATGTTTCCACACCGGTGTTATTTGGTCACAACAAAAAAATTAAGATTTTATGTTTTTTTTAAATAATTCGACCATTGGGAATCTGAAAATAATGCCAGTTCACTATTTGATCCGGGCATCGGATCAAACAGTGAAAACGGATCAAATAGCGCTGGTGTGTATCCAGGTTCCGGACCCAATAAGATACCCTTTACAAACGCACACACACACACACACACACAGACATCACTCCGAAAACCACTTTTTTGGACTCAGGGGGCACTACAATGGATAAATCCACCAACAACTAAAATTTGAAAATTTTGACGAAAACAATACTTTCTCCATATACTGTGGTATAGGGGGAGAAAGTAAAATCAATATATGAAACTCAATCATTTATACCAAAAGGGCTTTTTATGCATGATAATTCAATATATTCTTGGGTAAAACACAAGATATGTTTTTCATGTATGACATAATTTGTATATAATTTCCAAAAAGTGGGCACTTAACCTATATGTATTTAAATTAAGAATAAAAATCTAGTATTTTTTGGAAATGTGATATTCTTTTCTATAATTTACTGTATTAATTGAAAGAAACCTTATAAGAGAACTAGCATCAGCATGAAAACCATCAATGTAAATAAATAACCTAAAGACCCAACGAGATAGATCCAACCAAAAGTGTTTTTAACTTCTGCTTGTCTGGTTATGGAAGGAAAATCAGAAGCATTAATAGTTTTAGTTGCTAGCAGCTGTTAAGGATACAAATAATATGCTAAATGGGATTTCAGGTAAAAACTTACAACAGCACCCTTTGCTAATTCTTTTTAAGAAGGAACACTATTCTTAAGAATATAACCTAATCAATATTGTAAAGTAACTTAATCTTCACTTAAACTTATCTAAAAACAAAAAATTCCAACTGATGAAAATTGTTAATCAAAATTTATCCAAAGATAAAAAATGTGCATTCGGCTTGGTTGTATATCATTATAGAATTTTGATATGAACCATGGGTAGTGTAACCTGTATTGCATTTTGTAAAAACGTCAATTTATAACTTTAATTCTTTAATAACGGATGCTGCGATGAGAGACCAGCCATTTATCCACATCCTTCTAGAGTAGTGACATAAGAAGGATAAGAAAGTGGCTTAAGACTAAAAAATTGGAAAGTGAACCCTTAAATTATGTAACCTGGCCAAATAGTGTTCAAGTAGTCATTAAGTTCTCGGGAATGAGGTTATTCATAGACATTGGAAAAGTTTATACTTACGATGTTCTTTATTTTTTGAAGGAGTTTGGTATAGAAATTGTAAGATGTGTAAAGTATCGATTGGTAAAGGTTGGTAAGATTGGTAAAGACGTTACAAGTCCATAATTATTTATTATTAACAAAATTTTGGATAGTTTATAATTCTACAATGGCTAATATTGATTAAGTAGGCCTATGTTCAAATTTTTTTAAAAAATCCTTCCATACTAGGAACCATTTTTTATAAATACACACAAGTTCTCATAAAATATCAAAAAAATGCATTATAAAATATTAAGAAAAAAAATGTTAAACATATTTATGAAGTCTGAAGAAGCCTGAGGGACAGAGTCTCGAAATAATATCACTGATTCCACAAACAAGGTCCATGAAAAATGGGTCTGCCTTGACAAATTGTTATTATTATTGTTATTATTTTACAAGTTATTCTGATACCGATATATCAATATGTAAAAAAACTGTCTTCAGAGGTACACACTTGAGTTAGGCTAACATTATTAGGTTTATGGAACTGCAGTGTCTAAGTGAAAATTTCACAATTGTGAGCAAAATGATTGGCATTGGTATAGTGTTCACAAAACTTCCATAAAAGGTTTACATAAAAAAAATCTTTTATTACTACAGTACTGACTCACTATCGTAGTAAAATCACTAAAGTATCATCCAAGTAATCATCAGTTATCATAAAAAAGATGAGTGAGTTAGAGTGGATAAATGGAGCTAAGTCACAGTCACTTTGTTCCTGTGTATTGATTTTCAAAATTAAATTTAGTAGTTATAATTTGGGAGTAGATACACCGTAAACATACTGCCACGATACACAAAACACACTTAAATATCTTCCAACAAAAGTACAAGCTGGTAAAAGGCAAATGAATATTATCTTTACTTCAGGAATGTATAGGTCCTACATGTATAACTTAATTGATTCCAAATTAATATAAAAAGTCCCATTAACAATGATGGCTGGGCAGTACCGCAGCTGTAACGGGTAATTCAGGGGGAGCCAGATTAATATGTCAGTTTGTCTGGCGACTCTGCCCTCCCTGTTTTGATTAACCTGGTTACAACACGATATTACAGTCGTTCATCCTGTCTCATTTAGTCTTAATCTGTGTATATGCATTCTTGTTTTATTACTCTTGTTGGGTTTATCTGATCAATCCTGACTGAAGTTTCATTTTACTTGTCGGACGGATATTGGAATTAATCAATGTTGTCAAACATTAATGATCGCAATCAGGTAAGTATGTACCAAGTTAATCTGCATTGGAAGAATTATATTATGTAAATTTTAATAATAACATGGCTCAATTATAAGTTATAGGCTCTCTAGGAATAAACTAGCAATAAGAAACTATTTTGATTTTTTTTATCGTTAATGTCGCTTTCACTTTTTAATTAGTTTTGCTTGTTTTGTTGATGTTGTTTTTATAGGTTTAAAGCTCAATAGACATTCAAACAGATATGAAAATTCAATAATTTACGTTACTTTGGCTCTTTGAAATTTTAATAGAAGCCTTAGTTTTTCATGATATTATATAATGGAAAAATATAACAATTTAAAGTACTTTTGGCTTAGCCTACTTTTACTTTGTAGAAAATGAGTGGGTCTTAAAATGCAGTTTTACATATACTGTATAATGATGTTATGGTACTTAAATAATATTATTTTAAAATTTATCTTAGTTTACAAAAATATTTTAACAATGTCTGATCATTGATAAATTGTTTGTAACATTTATGTTAAAATGGTTATATATTTGTAATCGATAATTTTGAGTCATGCAATTAATAAAATAGCAATTATCAGCAAACACGAACTGTGCTACCTTGAACTTTGCTGAATATCACACAATATTGTACAGCACCAAATTTTTATTCTTAATTCATTCCATAATTAAATTTTAGAAATTTGTGAAAATATTCTAAAATTTATAGAACTTAGCATATAGGAACTTTCTATAGCATATACTAAAATTAGTATTAATAGATTTTCATTTTGTAGAAATTATGTAGGCTCCTTTGCACTTGATTTCTCACTGCATTAGAATATTACAAATGTTTCTCCATATACTCTAGCTCAGAAATAACTCAGTTTAAAAAGAATTAAAATATGACGTGTTCTACAGACGGGAGTATCGAATTATTTTTCATTTGGTTTTTTTTTATTTTATCAAATGTTTTATTAAATGTTATTAAATTATTATTTTATTTTATAAGGAATTAAAATTATAAGTGTTTTATAATAGTAATTAGTTATTAAATGTTAAGAGAAATCTATGACATAATCTTTGTTTGAACAACTTACACTGGTGTGGGGACTTAAGTCTATTCTTTGCGGCTTGGTTGATATCTGGCCATTACAATGATATGTATAAGTTAATTTTAAATTATGTTTCATGTACAAATCATATTTTTTTATTTATAAAAAAAGTACAATCGTATTGTAAATTTATTATGAAACGTTTCATTTAATATGTAGTTGCTTTCAAGGCATCACCCTAATCAAAACAGTCTTATTACACACATTTAATTATCATGTTTTCAACTGGTTTACTATACTAAAATAAGGTAGATATATACACTATACACTATACACTTCAAATTTGTCACTTGTTACAAAGTTTTGAATTTAAATAGTTTTCATTGAATTTCTGTACAATGTAAGATAACTGTAAAAGAATGAAAAATTCTTAAAAATAGTAAATTTATTTGATATTGTTCTGTTAAACTGTAGCAATATACATATATTTTTTCCAACATTAATACCATTTTAAATGCATACAGCTTCATAACATTTACACTTAACCGATGGTATTCCCCAAAACCACTGTGTATACCACTCGTTTATGTGTGCGTGTACCAATGCAGTTCCGTCTCTCGCTTTAATATGACGTTGGTGCTGTTTTCTATAATTATTAAATTTAATATAGGCATTATTCTATCTACTCATTTGAAACATTACCATAAAAATGTTATTTGCTAACGTACCAATGAAAATTTTATTTCAATATCTTTTCGATAAAATTAATTCCTCGGTATTATAAGCCGCTCAGTAAAATGTATGTTTTACGTTCTACTTAATGAACCGAACCAAGGTTTCTTAAAACAAAATGCACGGTTAAAGAAACTTAACTTTATAGTGGTTTGCTAAACAGATTATAAAGGCTTATTTTATATTAAAAATAAAAACATTTGATTTATATATTACTTTCATCAATTAGATGGAATAATGGCTTGATTGAACAGTGACAACCATTTTAAATGCTATTTAGGATGATATCCATTTGCCAAGTACGTGTCCTAATGCAATTACTAAAAACTTTCAATTTGACCAACAATTATTTATTTTTAAACATGTGCTAAACTTATTACTGGTATTATAGACAAGACAAGACAAGACGAAATACTCTTTATTGACATGAACATTAAGTACAGTCATGGCGTCATTATTTTTCTTCTTCAGTGATGAGGTTGGCCTCGTCCCTCCAGGCATTCTTCAACAGAGTAAAATTCTTTTTTCAGTAGCCAGTCGAGCTCCTTTGAAGTTCCGGTTGTTTTTTTGTTCTTTCAGTGCAGGTGGAAGGGTGTTGAATAGTTTTGCTCCGATGTAGCTGGGGTTTTTTTTTTTTCATAGGCTGACAGATGATGTGCAGGGAGTATGTGGTTGATTTGGTATCGGGTGTCATAATGATAAGCCTCTGAGAAGTTTATTATGGGTCTTTTGTTAACTACGTGGGTAACTACCTCGGCAATGTATAGGTTAGCTACTGTCTGTAGTTTCAGCCTTTTGAACTCCCCCCGGCATGATTCACGAAATGCCAGTCCAGCCATGATTCTGACTGCCTTTTTCTGTAGACGTAATACCCTCTGAAGGTTCCCCTGAGATGATAGCCCCCATAAAATCAGTCCAAAACGCATTTGCGCCTCAAATAGAGCATAGTAGGCAGTCCTTGAGGTTTCTGCGTTACTGATGTGTTTCAGGTGCTTGATGACATAAAGAGCAGTGCTAAGTTTCTTACAGAGTTGATCTACATGGGGTTTCCAGTTGAGGTCACTATCAATGGTTATCCCAAGGTATTTGGTCTCTTGGGATGCTATTACATCTGGTAGCGCATGAGCAGTCCTTCTTTGTGAACCAAAGAAAAGTTGTTGCGTCTTGTCTTCATTTAGCACAAGGTCATTCTCTTGGCTGTACTGTTTGGCAATGCTGGCAGCAATGTAGGATTTTATTTCTAGCTCTTGTATATTTTTGTGGGATACAACAAGGGCAGTGTCATCAGCATATAGGAAAGCATCACAATTGTCGTGTAACACAGAAATAATGTCATTTGTGTACAGGATGAATAAAATTGGACCTAAGACAGATCCTTGAGGAACTCCTCTGGTTGTCTGTACTTGTGTGGATCTGTATTTTCTGTATGTCTTGTTTGTTACATTAGTTATCTCTGTCATTCGAGTCCTCCACTGAGATAACTCTGAAACCATTGATGTGCGGTTCCTTGTATTCCTAGCGTTAGAAGTTTGTCCAGAAGATGTTTGTGGCTCAGACTGTCAAATGCTTTGCTAAAGTCCAGAAAAATACCTGTTGTTGTAGTCCCTGCTTCTGTGGCATCAATGATAGTTTCTACCAAGTCAATTATAGCCGTGATGGTAGACTTGCCTTTTCTAAAGCCATGTTGGTGATTGGTTAAAATACTATTGTTTTTTAGATGTGTGAGCAGTCTTGTTAGAACATTTTTTTCAAAGACCTTTGATAGGGTTGAGATAAGCGAAATAGGCCTATAGTCGTTGGCAAGGGAGGTGGATCCTTTCTTATGCTTCGGGTAGATTAATGATTGTTTAAGTATTTAGGGGAAAGTGCCTTGTTGAAAAGACTTGTTTATTAGGTTAACTATTGGGTCTAGCACTTCATTTTTGCAGTGTTTCAGAATTGTTGATGATATTTTATCGATTCCTCATGATGGTTTTGATTTAAGACATGTTATAGTTCTATCTACTTCAGCTCTATCTGTTGGTGAAAGGTTCTCTTCAAATGACATTAACTCTCTTTCATTTAGTGTTGGATGTAGTTTAGGGAGTGCTCGTTGAGAATCCAATAGAACTTGTTCAGCAGCATTAGCAAAGAAGTGATTCATATGTTCAGCTATTTTTTGGGGATCTGTTAGGGTTTTGCCCTCAATGTCAAGAGATTTTATTTGGTTTTTTTGAGATTTTTTGTTGAAACGATTGTTGTTTATAACCTGCCAGACTGCTCTGCTTTGCTTTTCTGCATTTTCAATATAGGTTTTTGAAGCTTCCTTTCAGAGTTGTTTAAGGTATTGGTCATATTCTCTCTTTCTGTCATTGGTTTGTCTTTTATTTTCTTCATTATTAGTTCATTATAGAAGTTTTATTTATGATATTACTATTTTATACTACGTAAATCACAATGCCTTTTACTGTAATAAAAGCAAATGAAAAAAAATCATTGAGTTTATAAGCTCTGTATCGCATTTTTTGTCTGGATAAAGTCAATTTTATTGATGTTTTTATCACCAATCGACGTTTTATATCCAGTTGTTACATATCCTTAAATACAAGGAAATTTTGGAGGCCCAGTGGGTTTTAGTTTAAATTGAATTGTGTCCAACTTTGGTTTCTAAGTCAAAAAATATAATCCCTCCAGAATTATTCTACGTTAAATTTTAAACTAGCATTGAGGGAAAAGCTTGGTTTGTATAAACATTCTAAAGTAGTTTATTTATCTACTATATATTTGTCAAATACCACTCACTCACGTATCAGAGTATCTCCAAAACTATAAGGCCTAGAGGGTTAAAACTTGGCATGTACGTTCATCTTTGCTCAAAAACGCTCACTAAGAAATGGTTTTGCAAAATTCCGTCAGGGCTCCGCCCCACACGACTTTAAAATTTCGTTACAATGTTATTCTTATGGGGGATTTTTAATACAAATCAAAGCAACAACGAATCTCCAAAACTAGCCAACCTGAAGTTTTGAAATTTGGTATAGACGTTCCTTTCTACCCATTGATGCTTACTAAGAAACGGTTTTACAAAATGCCTGCAGGGCTCCGCCCCACACGACTTCAAAATTTCGTTACAATGTTATTCTTATGGAGGACTTAAAATACGAATCTAGGAAACAACGAATCTCCAAAACTATAGGACCTACAGGGTTTAAATTTGGAATGGATGTTCCTCTTTGCCTATAGGTGCTCACTAAGAAACGGTTTTACAAAATTAATGCAGGGCTCCGCCAGACACGACTTCAAATATTTGATGTAATTATCTGTTGAAGATTCAAAGCTATCAGCTGTTAGCGAAATGATAGATTTAAAGGATGACATAACCATATGACAATATTTTTATCTTTGTAAACAATTTAACTGGTGTATAAATGTTTAGAGTTAGAGTTTAGGTTAGGTTCGGTTTATTCTACTTTGTCAAATACCACTCACTCAGTATCATCGAATCTTTACAGCCATAGGGTATAGGGGTTTGAAATTAGCTATGGACTTTCCTCTGTGTTAAAAATGCTCACTAAGAAACGGTTTTACAAAATTCTTTCAGGTCTCTACCCCACAGGACTTCAAAATTTCCATTTAAAATTAATTATTCTTTTGTCCAATATTTTATACAAATCAAGGCCACCAACGAATCTGAAAAACTATAGGACCTACGATGTTAAAATTTGGCATGGGCGTTCTTCTTTGATCATAGATGCTCACTAAGAAACGGTTTTGCAAAATTCCATCAGGGCTCCGCCACATAGGACTTCAAAATTTCTATCTAATGTTATTCCTAGCTAATTTTTAGTTTGAATCTAGGAAACAACGAATCTGAAAAACTATAGGATCTATGATGATGAAATTTGACGTGGACGTTCCTCTCTGCTCATATGTACGTGCTCACTACGAAAGTGTTTTGCCAAATTTATCAGGGCTCTGCCACACACGATTTCAATTTTGGTCTAATGTTATTCGTATGGTCAATATGAATCTAGGGAACAACGAGTATGAAAAGCCAGATGAGCTAAGGGGTTGAAATTTGAAATGGAAGATACACTTTGCCCATAGGTGCTCACTAAGAATCGCTTTTGTAAAGCATCTTTAGGGCTTCGCCCCACGGGACAAAAAATTACTTTTGGAGCCTACAGGGTTGAATTTTGGCATATACTTCTCTTTGCTCATAGGTGCTCAAACACTTTCACAAAAATCCCTTCAGGGCTCCGAACCATACATGTCTTTGAAATTTCAATATAATGTTACAATTAATTAATGCCAATTACAATACGAATTAAAAGAAACAACGAATCTATAAACTATATAGGGCCTGCGGGGTTGAAATTTGGAATCTCTTTGGTCATAGGTGCTCAATAAAAAGTTGTTTACACATTTTCTTCAGGGCTCTGCCCCAAATATCCTCAAAATTACTATAGCGCCTACAGGGTTAATTTTTTGCATAGACGGTCATCTTTGTTCATAGGTATTCACTAAAATACTAGATACTGGAGAGAAAATAATAAAAATCCTCGAAGGACCTGAGGTAAACTATTAAAAAGAAATTTTGACCTTGAAAAGAGAGATGAGATGGAGGTATATTCAAAACAAGAATAATCTACTATATATTTGTCAAATACCACTCACTCACGTATCAGAGTATCTCCAAAACTATAAGGCCTAGAGGGTTAAAACTTGGCATGTACGTTCATCTTTGCTCAAAAACGCTCACTAAGAAATGGTTTTGCAAAATTCCGTCAGGGCTCCGCCCCACACGACTTTAAAATTTCGTTACAATGTTATTCTTATGGGGGATTTTTAATACAAATCAAAGCAACAACGAATCTCCAAAACTAGCCAACCTGAAGTTTTGAAATTTGGTATAGACGTTCCTTTCTACCCATTGATGCTTACTAAGAAACGGTTTTACAAAATGCCTGCAGGGCTCCGCCCCACACGACTTCAAAATTTCGTTACAATGTTATTCTTATGGAGGACTTAAAATACGAATCTAGGAAACAACGAATCTCCAAAACTATAGGACCTACAGGGTTTAAATTTGGAATGGATGTTCCTCTTTGCCTATAGGTGCTCACTAAGAAACGGTTTTACAAAATTAATGCAGGGCTCCGCCAGACACGACTTCAAATATTTGATGTAATTATCTGTTGAAGATTCAAAGCTATCAGCTGTTAGCGAAATGATAGATTTAAAGGATGACATAACCATATGACAATATTTTTATCTTTGTAAACAATTTAACTGGTGTATAAATGTTTAGAGTTAGAGTTTAGGTTAGGTTCGGTTTATTCTACTTTGTCAAATACCACTCACTCAGTATCATCGAATCTTTACAGCCATAGGGTATAGGGGTTTGAAATTAGCTATGGACTTTCCTCTGTGTTAAAAATGCTCACTAAGAAACGGTTTTACAAAATTCTTTCAGGTCTCTACCCCACAGGACTTCAAAATTTCCATTTAAAATTAATTATTCTTTTGTCCAATATTTTATACAAATCAAGGCCACCAACGAATCTGAAAAACTATAGGACCTACGATGTTAAAATTTGGCATGGGCGTTCTTCTTTGATCATAGATGCTCACTAAGAAACGGTTTTGCAAAATTCCATCAGGGCTCCGCCACATAGGACTTCAAAATTTCTATCTAATGTTATTCCTAGCTAATTTTTAGTTTGAATCTAGGAAACAACGAATCTGAAAAACTATAGGATCTATGATGATGAAATTTGACGTGGACGTTCCTCTCTGCTCATATGTACGTGCTCACTACGAAAGTGTTTTGCCAAATTTATCAGGGCTCTGCCACACACGATTTCAATTTTGGTCTAATGTTATTCGTATGGTCAATATGAATCTAGGGAACAACGAGTATGAAAAGCCAGATGAGCTAAGGGGTTGAAATTTGAAATGGAAGATACACTTTGCCCATAGGTGCTCACTAAGAATCGCTTTTGTAAAGCATCTTTAGGGCTTCGCCCCACGGGACAAAAAATTACTTTTGGAGCCTACAGGGTTGAATTTTGGCATATACTTCTCTTTGCTCATAGGTGCTCAAACACTTTCACAAAAATCCCTTCAGGGCTCCGAACCATACATGTCTTTGAAATTTCAATATAATGTTACAATTAATTAATGCCAATTACAATACGAATTAAAAGAAACAACGAATCTATAAACTATATAGGGCCTGCGGGGTTGAAATTTGGAATCTCTTTGGTCATAGGTGCTCAATAAAAAGTTGTTTACACATTTTCTTCAGGGCTCTGCCCCAAATATCCTCAAAATTACTATAGCGCCTACAGGGTTAATTTTTTGCATAGACGGTCATCTTTGTTCATAGGTATTCACTAAAATACTAGATACTGGAGAGAAAATAATAAAAATCCTCGAAGGACCTGAGGTAAACTATTAAAAAGAAATTTTGACCTTGAAAAGAGAGATGAGATGGAGGTATATTCAAAACAAGAATAAAGAATGTTATAAACAATGACATGTGAGTTAAAATACAAATATTATAAAGATATGATAATGAAAGTAAATTTTTAAAATAATGGGGTGTGATTTGCTTTATGTATTAGTGTATATAAATTGAACCAATACGGTTTTGGAAATATAGTTTTTGAAGTCCTTTAGGGCTCCACCCCACTGGTCTTAAAAATTACTCTATGGCCTATTGGGTTAAATTTGCCATTGATGTTCCTCTTTGGTCATGGGCATTCACTAAGAAACGATTTTGCGAATTTTTTGGGCTCCGCCCCACAGAACCTTTAGGTTTACCATAGATCCTACGGGTAAAAATTTGACGAGGACATTATTTCTCTTTACTCAAAGGTACCAAGAAACGGATTTGAATATATAGTTTTTTTAACTCCTTAAGGGCTCCGCCCCTCAGGACTTAGAAACTACTAGAGAGCCTACGGGGTTGAAATTTGACATGGATGTACCTCTTTGCTCATGGGAAGTCACTAAGAAATTGTTTTGGGAATATAATTTTTGAAACCCTTTAGGGCTCCGCCCCACTGGACTTGAAAATTACTCTACGGCCTACGGGGTTGGAAATTGACATGGACGTTACTCTTTAATCATGGGCATTTACTAAGAAACGATTTTGCAAATTTCCTTTAGGGCTCCACTCTACAGAACCTTTAGTTCACCATAGATCCTACGGGGTGAAAATTTGACGTGGAAAGTCCTTTAGGGCTCCATCCAACCCACTGGACTTAAAATTATTCTATGACCTATGGGGTTAATATTTGAAATGGATGTCCCTCTTTGCTCATAGGAAGTCACCAAGAAACGGTTTTGGAATTATAGTTTTTGAAACCCTTTAGGGCTCCAAAAATTACTCTATGGCCTACGGGGTTAATATTTAACATAATCGTTCCTCTTTGCTCATAGGTGCCCCGCTTATGCTATTTCAATATATTAATCTTAATGTATATTTTAAAGAAGAAGATTTCGTAGGTCGTAAAAGAGATTAAAAAAACAAATTCAACACGGGCGAAGCCGTGACGGGCAACAGCTAGTATTTAAATATAACACTAATGAGAATATTATGGTTTTATATCTAATAATAATATCACTTACATCAGCTTTGATAAAGCCCTCAGAGCGTTAATTGGCAGTAGCTACATACAACCTCATCAAATGCGTTATCCCCATGATCTCTGTGGTAATCATCATACCCTACAAAAGACTAAAAGTTGGGGAATCAAGTTATTCGAGCATTTGAAAATCCGACAACAAATTTAAAGATTTGGAAGAAATTTTTTAATAAATATTTCAAATAATAGAATTTAAAAAAAAACTCTACTATATTAGTTTAATAGATATTTACAGACTTATGGTAACACTTTGTAAGATTTTGGACTTTTTCTTTGTTTTGAAGATACATTATTTTAATTATATTTTAATTTAAAGATAGCAAAACAATGTTAAATAGTTGTTTGTACATATCACATTAAAATCTTTTTATTTATATATTTTTTGTCAATTTTAATGATTTAACATGAAAAAATTCTAAATGTTTTGTGACCAATCCACATTATACAAAGTCTCCTTAAAACAACGACACACAACTTTAAATAAGAAAAAATAATTTTGTTCATGGGTAAACAGGTACGTTATATTGATTGACTCTCATTTCTATGTACAAGGCGAATCAAAAGTGTCATATCAAGACTAGAAGACGTTAGTAAAATAAAAAAAAAACTTAGTATGTAATTTTTATATTGTATACTTTATTTACAAGAAAAATTTGCAATAAATTTTCACCCCTTTTCTTAACAGATTAAGAGTTAATGGCAGTTGAAGATTAGGTATTTCTTAAGAATAAGAGAAAGAATATTTTCACTTTCATGATCTCCTAATCAATTAAGTTAACAAAGAATGTTAGAGGAAAAAATATCTTAGAAATTTACTTTAAATACAATCCTATCATCAAATACCCGTTATCACGGACCTTTTCCATAGATTTTAAATCATCTCCGCCATTTTGTAATATTTGTAAAAGGGGAAAATAATTTTTGGGTTATACCTTTAGTTTATAATGGACATGTATTCAAAATGAGGTTTAAGACATTACTTGGATTTGAAATTTCTGTTTCAAGTAAAAGGTTTACAGATGATGGATGTAAAAACTTTTCATATGTTGTTCTTCAGTGAAAAAAACTTTACCTCCACCACCATTACCTTCCAAGCCGTTTGGATTACATATACGTATCAAATTCTGTATTTGTCTTTAAATAATGTGTAAAATTTTAAAGTCATTAGCAGTGGGGGTTTGTATTTAAAATTAACAACCTCTGTTTTCGGTATGCCACTTCTGTTACGCTCTGCACATTGAATATAGCTTCAATCTATAGGGCGTAACCAGTTTACCTATAATGAAAAAAATTACAATTTGTTAAGGCAAAAGATTAACTGTGTTGATTATAAAAGGGGTGTAAGTGTGGTCCGTGACACACGGTACATCCCATCACAGAACGAAGCTAGACTGATTATACCAGAGAGATTGCATCTGATAAACCTGATAGGTGTAATGTAATGACCAAAGTAGATAATATTGGACTTCAATAAATCAAAATGGACGAATTCCGTAGCCGACTGACAAATACATTAGCGCATGCAATATCGTTGTTAATTAATTTTTCACTGTACCCTTTAGGCCTAAATTTAATATACACCAGGCGATGTAGGCCTATAAACTTTTTTCATAGTAAATTTATAGTGTGAGATTACAATATATTTCACATAACCTCCTTAAATTAAGCAAAATGTAGCTTTAGGTGGTTTTAAATATTATAAATGAATAAAAATTTCATATTCTAATATTGTGAATAGGACAGAATATTTTCCCGTTCGGTTCCATATTACAATTTTCCGTTTCGTGCACTTGTTTCCCGGTTCAATGAAGGTGTATAGACGTTTTTGTGCTTCCAGACCTTGCATCACAAAGTAACGCGCCCTGTGTAACAATTCAAACTATTTATAAAGTTAATAATAACTTTGATCTTTAAAAAACGATGCACAAGTAAAACACAAAGTAACAATTTTACTGGAAAACGATAGTGTCCATGTAAATATTGTATTGTTGTTTGGTTAAAATATTTTTCGATTGGAAGTTTATTTGTAATTTTTTTAATAAAGCTAATTTTATTTTGTATTTTTATAACTGTGTCTCTTTATAAAATATATTTTCTTACATTTATTGATTTAAAAAATTATCGAAACGTCAAGAAGTGTATAATCAATCGTTAACACTTAGATTTATCTCATGGAAATAACTGGAGAGGGCATTCATTATTATTCATGCATAGTAAGGAAAGATTGGTATTTCACTGAGGACCTGCGAGAAATGACATATTCTAAGAAGCTTTCAGTGGAGGACGAGCTGCGGGCTGTTTCTTAATAGATCCCGGTGGAGCACGTTGCACTCCAGGAGATAGCGCTTAACTATTTGGCAAATTTTCCCCAAAAGACTTGAAAGCCAGCTGACATGAGAATACTCGATTTGAACAAAATGCATAGTATGTTCATTTTTTATCATATGGATGTTGGTAAAATTCAAAGTAGAATCGATAACATTTAAAATTCAGCAATTTAAAATAATGCGTCAAATTAAACTTTTTATGATTCATTTTAATTCTTTCACTCATATTTTACTTAAAATAAAATCACTAAAGTTTAATTACGCCTATACAAATATACCTAGTCCATCCGTTCTTTTCAAATGCCAATTTCTTACGGTCAAGTTATTTTTAAACTAGGGTGAAATTACATACATATTATATTCTACCTGAATAAACTAAATTTGGATAAAACAAACGGAAAATCATCAGTGGAAAAACACAGTAGAAAATCAAAGTTCTAAGATTTGAATATCCGTCAAACTGTCTAAAAAACAAGCTATGATTTTTTTATTAAACAATATTTGAAGCGAAACTATCCAAAAATGTTTTTTATCTTAGTCATGTTGTACGAGAGTGGTATTTTATTTAGGCGGTCGTACTATAAACATTAAACGATTTTGATTTAAGTGGTAAAAACACATAATATTTTTTCATTGCGATAAACGTTGTTTTCGGAACGGTTAGCTGTTATCAAAACTGGTTGATTCCCGGTGCGTTGGATAAACGTGTTGGTAAACAAAGTTTTCGGACTAGACCGCGAAACAGTGATTTTCGGGACACTAAAAAAGTTAATTTATTTTTATTTTTAATAACAGCTGTAAATAGTTCAAATACAAAATAAACAAATAATAACGTAAGAGGGGGTATATAGATCAAAATTTATTAATTTTTATCCAAACTGTAAATTTATTAAAGGTGGTATGATAAAAAGTACTGTTCGTAACTCGTCCGAAAGTGGTATATCGGTGCTCGATCGAATTCAAGTACTCGGCTTCGCCTCGTACTTGAAGCTCAGTCTTGCACCGATAACGACCACTTTCCGGACTAATGACGAAATATACTATTCCACATTACACACAAGATTATAAGTAGAATTTAATAAAAAAAATTATGTACTATAGTAGTTTATGACAAAAGAAATGACCTGCATTGAGAATTGAACAATCCACCTAAGAAATCAAACATAAAGAACTTTCATTCAGAAATTGTCACGTTTTCCCTGGCTCCCAAAATACTCTTGGAACCTACATTCCATTTCTACAGTTTTGCTCTTGAAAGTAAGTAAACACATCCATCCATATTATTTTATTATGCTATTTATCTCCAATAAAAATCAACTAAATACGTTATTTGTCTAATAGCACTCATTATGTGAACTATATCGACTGTCCTTGGTTTAGTTTGTGTTATTTAGTGATGAATTGGTATGTGATGAAGCGATTGACGCATTATTCTCTACAATTTTAAATATATCTATGATCTAAAACGAGTTTTTAATTTTATTCAAACCTAAATATGTCACATGAAAGTACGTTTTTATTGAAATAGATTAGCGAGGGGAAAACTCACCATTATTTACATAAATATACAACTTCCACTAAAATACACCACATTACATATGGTGTTAACAACACTCAAAATTCTGTATGTGTAATATATGCTCACAGGTTTGCTTTCGTACCAAACAGATTTAGAACCAAGCATACAGCATATCGAATGAATGAATTAAGTTGAACTTTGTTAATAAATGGAAATATAGCATTTACACATACAAACCAGATATGCACTGTTTATTGATACGGTTTTCGCACTGTCAGCGTGCATTGAAACACAATCTGTATGCAGATTTACATTTAGCAATCACCAATGAAACACGTGCTTAATTTTCATTGCATCTCGTAAAACCCACGAGGATTGTTCATAAGCGTTATACGTTTTTGATACATTGATGCTATTTCACTGCATGTAAAATATTTTCTGTACATTTTATATTCCTGCGATTTCTAAATCTCTTTGTTTTCACTATTTGTAACTATTTTTTAATATAGAACGTATCTCGTAAGGTGTCCTAACGTACAAAATCCAAAAATGTTTTATAATTGTTAGCATAAAAGAAATTGATTGACGAAAATTCACAGGGTTTCAAAATAGTTTCATAGTGATCAAAAGAAAATATATTTATTAAAACTAGCAATCATGATCACTGTAGAAGTTATGTGGAAATCGGCTGAGTTTTTAATACTACTAATTCAAAATAAATTATTTCATAGTAACTTTAATATGTATTTTTTATTGCTATGTTCACTTTATAGTAGTGTTTCATAGTACTATATTAAATACTATTCTGCGTTTAATCTATTAGGTTGAACATTTTTAGTTAAACTTATAGGAGCCATACTAACTTTAAGTTTCATAGTTTTGAACTAAAGTATACGACAATGAAATTTGGTTTATTGTTTTGAAAGTATTTTCTAGAGAGAAATATGGAGCGCTTTCTACAAAGAGTCTGTTATTGTCTTTGAACAGTGAAATAAGTTAGCTTTTGTTCAATTAATATGATTTTCAAGATCACCAGAACATTCACGTTTATTGTTTTAAACAAGGACATGAAACACTTGTTGATCAATTTTGGGATAAAAATATAAAAATTTAATCAAATTAGTCCCATCAAATGTAACATAAAATTAAAATATATATTTTTTTATTTCGTAGTCTAATGGTAAAAATATATAACAATAACAAAATCATTTTGATTAAATTTAACCATCCAAATTCATAGTATCCTTTATAAGTTATATTTTAACTAGCGCTTTTCGTTGTAAAATAGTAAAACTAAATTGAACTACACGAAAAGTTTCGATCAAAAGGTTTTTTTCTACTTAGAAGACATCGTAAGGTTTGGATTTTTATGTTAATCCATCATTAAAAGGAGCAAGTGTGGCAGTTGATCTATGTCCTCGCCTTTCCTAAATGAATGAAATTTCTTTTTGATAGGAATTTCGGTATACAGTCTGTCAGTAGGCCGAGCGCTAAATGCGTTGAGCATGCACTGGAATTCTAACGAAATGTTTCTTTTGCGTATGTGTTTGGACATTTAGTTGGTGAAATTTTGATTGCCGCCTTTACAGCTTGGACACAACATTGGGGTCGTCCCCTGGATTAAGTCTTAAAGGAAACTGTTGGCCTCTGTCATGTTATCTACAATTTTGCATTTGAATGTATGCAAAATCCCATACACCCAATCTCGTATTGTCGACCAAGTTATCGCATTTTTAACTTTTGTTAAAATGATTTTATATTAAAAGTATGGCTTCATAAGATTTTTTGCTCGAACGTACATTTTCGGTTATGGTTTTGCTATTATTCTCTGGCATCAGGACCTTAAAGCTTAAGTTATATTAGGTCAAATAGAAGAAATCAACAATCCAGTCTCAAATGGACGTCCAACCTAGAAATGGCAGGCAGTCAAACTTTGAATTAAAATATATTACCATAATTGCATTAATTATACGTGACATATTTGACTTTTAATTTGGTTATGTGCCGTTTTGTTTTACCTTTAAAAGGATGTAAAACATTCCGATGGGAAATAAAGGTTTTCTCTACCACTTCCTTTAGGTTCGTATCCCATGTTGTATTCAAACTAAAAGGTGTAAACTTCGACTTGTTCATTAACTAGATGTCTTAACAATTATCAAAAGTCAAATTTCGTTGGACTTTCTATCTGTGCTCAACCTCTTTATCTCCTGGACTTGCAACCCTTGGTGCATTCTTCTCTCGATTAATGTACACATATTTCCTGTATAATTTCAAATATTTTTCATTCGAATATGTTTATTTTTTATATTATTTACTGAAGTAAAGCTTTGTACAGATAACATAAATATCAATATCCAGTAACATTAAGGAACTGTTTCTAAATAAGTGTCTTAAATGTTTTATATTCCAACAAACCCATATTGGTTTCTTGTAGAGGAAAAAAAATGTATTCATGGTAGAGTAATCTTCTTAGTAACAATTTATTATAAAATAAATACAAAGAAAACTTACCAAACGAATTTCACCTATAATTTCATGTAAATATTTTATATTGCATATATATGAGGAGTGCTTTTCCTTCTTCACATTATCCTCTTGATTACGATGAACATTTATAATGTGTTTTTTATATATATTTATGACCATTATGTCCACAATTAGCCTACCTGTTAGAAGTTTTAGACAAATCTGTAACCGACATTCAAACAAACTATTTGAGTTGAATATTTTAAAGTGGTCGTTTTTATCACATTATTTTCGTCTGCAGCAATGTGCTGAGATGAAGCTCACATGTGATTAGATAGTTGTCACTGTAGACAGTGATATACAGCCTCCCTTGTGTTACAGTCTCATTCCTCTTATGGGTAATACAATTTACTTTGCTTCATAAATATAATCTTAAATTTATTGATCATATTAATACACCATTAAAATATGTATATTAGAACAGGTGTTATTTAATGTACTCAGTGTTAAAATATTTAGAAAAGAGATAGTATTCCTACTATCAGTACTCTTGACTGCCTCTTACTTACTAGGCTTTATTTAAAAGTATATTTAAGGAAATTTTCTTTTTAATTAAGTACATTCGTTGCTTTAAAACTTTTTGATAATGAACGCTTTTGGTATATTTAGACAATAAATGAATATTAGGTATGAATTTAAGTACTATAAAATAAAATATTATACATAATATGATAATAATAGTGTTCAAATTTTTAATGAAACACAAGCAATTCGGGATTTTCAAATAAACTTTGTATTTTACGATTTTATTTTTCATACCTGAAACTCGTAATAACCTCTACAGGAACATTTTGTAAAATGCTATCGAAAACTTATAAATGCATAATACAGTGAAAATTCAATTATCTACACAGTGAAATAAATGTTTTTAGGCTACTGTTGGCAAACGTTATGATTAATTTACTTATAAGTGCAGTATTTCTTGTAGACCAACAAACATATTTGTAATTGTCAGTTCTGTTTTATTTTCTAATAATATATCTCAATTTTTAAAATGACACGTCTTCCAGTTGGTCTTCTTGTATAATTTCAAGCACCTAACGACGCCATTAGGGTCACAAAAGGATGATAAAGCTTGACTCGTTTGCCGTCTTTCCTAATCCTTTCATGCTACGTTTGTTCTCTTTTTTTTATTTTTAAACTATCATTTGAAAACTAATTTCAATGAAAGTGAAGCATAATTATTGTTATTAAATTGTTTTATATTTCGTGGAAAACTAACAGTTTTAACGCAAATAAAATTTTAGTAATAGTCTAATATAAGAAAATGTGAGCTAAATATGAATGCTTTGACATGAATGAAGGGAGTATGATTTGGTAAGTATAAGGACTTTAAAATAGTTTATCAGGTCAATAAAAATAGAGTTTTTTTATTGTAATCATTCATTCATTGTTGGATTATGGGGGTTCCAGTCCATCATCAGAAAGCTCATTTAAATGCACAAAGAGGTTTCCTGAAATGACTGAGTAAATTGAAATTTACTGTATATTTTCGTTTTCCGTGTTTAAACCAAAAAATCGTTTTACCTTTAAAGATTAAACTTTTTTCTAAGTTAGTCTATAAATGTCAGATCGTGTGTCTCATTTAAAACATCGCACTTTACAGATTTATGCAAAATAAAGTTGCCAGGTAATTTAGTAAAATTTTATTTAAGTGCAAGTCCAATGCAAAAAGGGAGGAAAGAGTTGTCGTAAAATTTAATTGACTTGATAAATTATTTTTAAGTAAATGAAAATTAAATTTTAATGAAGTGCAAAATATACGTAGCCAAAAGAGTTATAAATTATTCCTTCAGTGTCCAAACTGTAAAGATTAATTGGTCTTTTAAACTTCTTTCGGTCATGACGACGTGCGTGCTTTAGTAATTACATTTAATTCTTCCAGTTAACGAAAAAAAGAATAAGAGATTAATCGATCAAACCCAAATAAAATCCAAGAATATCAATAACTTTAATGTGATCACAATAAATCCTATTTTCAATTTGTCATCAATCATATTTTTTTGTCGAAAAGCAAGTTCATAATTCCAAGAATGACATTCGCTAAGTATATAAATAAAGCATTTATGAAATCTGTAGTCAAATAGTTTATTATTCTCACGTACTAGATATCTTAACACATTATGTGTATAACTATGTCATAGATTTACATAGATTTGTAATACATGTGTCATAAAAATCTTTATGGGATTTTTAGTAATGCATAAAAATTTTTAAAGTTGATAATAGTGACATACTGCAACTGACGCAATAACTAATAAGGGCATTTACTCAGATCAATGAATATACTTCTTACTTTACATTAATACCGTCAAAAACCATTATGCATGTTATATTTTACCTGTTCTGTCTAGTCATTTTTTTGTAATAGTCTAATGATGTATAATATTTTTGCTAAACATCTAATATTGAGATGGCACTTATTTTCTTTCCAAAAACATAGAGCACACTTTTCTTAACAGCATGAATATCTCCATACAACGCCTTGTATTCATGAGTAAACCGATAATTGTACACGTCTAGGCTGCCGTGTAACACGAACTTGCTTGCTGATGAGGAGAGACTGCAATTACTACGTCATCCAACGGTCATTATCTGCCGTTATTGTTAAAATACTATTAGCAACGTCATGGATTATTAAAATTTATATTTTAAAATTAGACAGTAACTATCTTAATTATATTCAAAGGATATTCAAATGCAAATACGAATCGTAAGCTTTGTTATTGTCTTCATTTGAATTAAAAATAAATTATTTAGTCTCTGTTCTATGATTTTATATTTCCACTTGCAGTATTCTCTTCTTGTAGTAACACACCAATAAAAAGGGGGCAACAGGTGCATACTTGAGGATGAAGTTAGTGCCTCTTTTGAATATTTGTGACTTTTTGTGCCTCGCACTGCCGATGGTCTTCTCCAGGATGCTGTCAAAAGAAAGTGAATCCCGTACTTGGCCATGGATGAAGAGATTGGACTTTGCATGGCAACGGGTGATCCCTGGCACGTATGGCCTTGGGTGTGTCGGTGCTAGGCGAAAAAGGTTTCGGTCCATGGGGAACTTTAGTAAGATCTCCACTGGTAAGTCTCCGAAGCATTTCTACTCCGATACGAACACTGGATTCTGTGATACTGACTTTGAAATATAATTAACATTTTCCATAAGTCTATATTCATATTTTATTATATTTTGTATTATAGTTAAATATACCCCCTTTACAGCATACCTGCATACTAAGAGAATTTCCAAAGAAATCTTAGATTTTATATTTTCTCCATAAACACCATGGGAATGAGGATGTAGGTTTGTTGCCATGAGATGTTGTTTGAAAATGTTAGTCATTAGGAAATGTAAGGGTTAGGTAAGTTAAATATAAAATTGTATCGCCTATATTTAAAATTTCGTGGAGAAGGTTTGTAAGAAATTATTTTTTGTATAGCCCTCAGGGCTTAGCCCCAGGACCATCATAAACGTACCCATGACAGGGTTTAAAACTCTCTTGATACTGTTGTCATTTAACAATCAAACTAATTTGCAGGTTGGCATTGCAAAGCATACCGGTTATCAGCTAGTTTATTTATAAATTTAATATGTTACAAATAATGGCCTCATTAGGTGAAATACTTAAGAATAAGTTGTCATTTCAAACAAGCTGTCAACAAGTACTGCACATTTTCCTCAAAAATGATTTAATGGAAAATTTCTGCTTATAACTAACTCTACTGTGTAAAACTAATATACTGTATGTTTCAACATGTGTAAATTGAATATTTTAAAACAATTTTTCATGTTTATATATTATTATAATCAATAATTTTAAAATATTTATAATAGTTTTTGAAAATAAAGTGTTCGGAAAAAATACTTAACGGAATTGAAATATTTCACCATCAAAAAAGATTTTTTTAAAGGGTGACCAATCTTTTGGGTGACACATTAAATCCAGTTACCAAAATTATTGCATTATACTCAAACAGCAAAATTTTTACACGGCTTATTGACGCCTTTAAAGTAGTAGTAATATAATAGAATGTATAACAAGTGAATTGCTGCATAAATTACACGGAGGGATTCAAACGATAAAAGGCACAAGAGTTGTATATCTTGAATACCAAATTGTTGTCTTATAATCATTCAGGCAAAAGCAGCATCCATCACCACAGATTACATCATCCATTTTGAAATGCATATTCAATTGTACACAATTCGGTTGCCCTATTGGTTAAGGTGTCCCCTTGGCCTTATATTCTAATAAAAATGTAAAATATTGTTATACAATTCATTTTGAATTGAATTGAATTGAATTGAAAATATCTTTATTCATAAGGTATACAATGGTATACATCGAATGGCGTCACTAAACTAATCTATAAACTGTCTTTTGTTTTAATTTTTATTCAAGAAAAGTAACATGGTACTGTTAATATATAATGTATTATTCATGGTTTTACGATTTAATTATATTTTAAACTATTTTAGGTTACACAGGTCACTTTGTTAAATGTAGATTTTTTATAGTTCTTATTATTTCGTGACAGATTACTTTTAAAAAGTGTTATAATTAAAATGTCTTAATCATGGCATTTCCTGTACTTTTGTAAGTATTTACATTTATGATCTATTTAAGGTACGTTTAAACAATTACTCCTGAATCCAGGAGTAAATTTTTGGAAGCCCACCTGAACACACATGAACCCTAATACTATATACAAAAATTTTTCTTTAAGTTGTATATAATTATATTTATTATATAAAATTCAAATAGGAAACTGTGATATAACTTAATACAAAATAAATCATGTAGATATTTTGTTTACATTCATTAAAACAACACGTGACTACCTATTTATGAGTCTCTGCCAGTTACTTGGAGGGAGAATTCATGTCTTTTGTTAGTAACCTACAACCATTGTGGACCTGTAAATTTTAATTGTATTTAATTAGGCTACCAGAAGAGACTATAACAAATACGAAATTCCAAACCAATGTATAACTCCAAAAGAACAACAATTAACTTACTTAGCAAAAGTGTAGATATTGACCTATGTTTGACTTTAATTATGTATAAATTATTCATCCCGAAACTAAATGACGACGACTTCATCGCCATTCTTTTTAAAAATATATTTATTTAGTTTCTTAATCAATGTACCTGTACTTTACTGATATTAATTTACCGATGTAAAAATTTTAACTACAATTTCAATTTAATTGCACTTTCACAAATTTCCTCTAATACATGGAATGTCCTTCCAATGCCTCACATAAGTAGTTATTCTGATGGGTGTACACGGAGAGGCTGTCCTTCTACACTGACAAGCATACTGATTACTTCTTCAAACAATCACTACAACATCATTTTTCTTTATATACCACTAAAGTGTATTTAAATTCGAATATTTTTTACATGCTTTGGAATGAATTATAATTATATTTTTTCACTCATTTTAATTTAATTGCACCTTCGCCTATTTTACTTAATACCATAATATAATTAATCTTAAATTAAACGAATCTAATAATCTAAACACATATAAATAAACTATTTGTATCTTACGCATTATTTTTTAAAGTGTATAGCAGAGAATAGATTTTCTTAATCTAGAAAAAGATGTGGATAAAAATGAATTGACCTTTTGAGTATGGCCATGATTTATGCAAAGGTATTACCAATCAGAATGGAATTTGATTCCCTCGGGCGTGAACGATTGTGATTTGAGAGCTTCATTCATTATTAATTTTAATCAAACTTCAGTACTTGAACGTGATGATGTCTGAAAAAGGCAACAAGCAATTGTTTTACGTTTACGTTGTCTGAATTGATTTGGTTGACATACAAATTTTTATTATTTATTCCTTTTTCTTTATACGTTTTTAACTTTACGTAATATTGACAACATAATTACGTAACATTTGAGTAGTTTATTTCGTAGGTGTTATAAGTAGTATTATATTAGAAATTATTTTCTGCATTAATTTCTAAAAATAATTCAGGACCAACCTTACTTAATATGTCTTTAAAATAACTTAATATTATTTATTTTCTACTAAAAATTTATACAAATATGATTACATTAAGAGATCAAATAAAATGCCTAGTTATTTTTTTATAAAAACGAATTAAGATTGGTTTAAAAACAAACTATCGCTTTGTACACAATATTTTTATCATACTTTTGTGATAAACTGAATAGTAATCACATAATAAAACTTAAAATGTTTAAATCACCAACTAAATTAGTTTTATTATTTTACAATAATTATTTTTCATTTTCATGCGTTATCATCATCATTAAAAAACAAAGTTTTTTTAAAAGTTTTGTATTAACATTTTCTATATTTTTCCCTTTGTAAAAAAACAACTGAACTATGTGTGTTGAGTTATCATAAATCAACTATGTGTGTTGATTTATGATATGAATATTTCAACATAAACAAAGCCTAAAAGACACAAAATTTTAATTGTTAGAATACATTAGGTACCAAACCATTACCCATATTTTACCTCCATCATGATACACACATTAATTTAAACCACGCGTAGATAATTTTCACACAAATGTTTAACCAGAAAGTAATAAAACGACAAAGAAGGTGTTTCAGCGTGCCGGGAACAATGTTGTTTTGACTCATAAATCAAAAGCACGCAGCCGAGACTGACACTTCACGTTTGCCGCTGGAGAACTACCTCGTCATATTAGGGTTGGGACATATTTGTTTGTCTTAGAGCTCCTTAGCTACTCTGTTTTTAGTAGGAATGGTTGTAGAAAAAGTATTGATTAAAAATCGATTTTGATAAAAATAATTTGAATTGTTTATAATGAAAAATATTTGTTTGTTGGAGCAAACAAATTGAAGAATCTAATAATTTATAGATGATTTTGGATTTCTAGATCACAAGTTTAAAACAATCAAAATAAAATTATATAGCCTATAAAACATTTGTCCATTACCTGGAAAAAGTACATTATACTTAGAAAGTATTAAATAAGATACTAAAAACACATTGTCGTGACTTTAATAATATGATCTGAATATTGTAGGCAATGATTATTTATAAGTCTTATAAATTACCATTAAATTTTATTAATTTTACTATTGTGTCACATGTTGTCCATACACAAAATAGAAAAAGATGCGTTCTAAAAAATATAAAAGAATTTTATTAGTAGTCCTTTTATTAGTTATTTGATCTTACCTAAAAGAGAAAGTGAGGGTGGTTCCCTTTTTTGAGCGTCTTTTCAAATTGTGTCTTCTCAAAAAAGGTGTGTTGTAGAACAAGTCAATGCAAAACAAACATCTTGTTTGTAAACCCACCTGACGATACAGACTATGGAAAGCTATTTTAGAATAAGAGCATCAACAAATAATGTATCTATTTATTCCAAAACAGTAATTGACTGTCAAATAATCAAAAGTTAATGGAATAGAGGTAAATTTTTTGAAAGGCTTAACTTATATGAAACCAATACTTTGTTTCACACATTAGGAACATTTGTAATATGTGTGTATGGCAGTAGCTTTGGTCTTCCATCCGAGGTCAGAGCTCGGATATTGATATGATATTTATATTTCCCCTCATCGGAATACAGTGGATGTGATTTATAGTGGAGGTTTCTGTGTTGTTGTTACCTGAGTGACATTTTTACGTATGATGATGTTAGTCTAGTTTTTCAAATGATAGATACGAGGATGTGACATTGTTATTAGGTGTAAAACCCTCATACAAATCTTAACATTACATTTATTATTAATTGATCATTCATTATACCGTATGCAGTAAATACTAATACGATATTTGATACAAATAAAAACAATAACAAATCAATTGCGTCAAAGGGGCAGCAGTCGATTGCATCAGTCAAACCACGGAGCTGCTGTTAGTTAAAACAAGTTACTTAGTCTTTCAGATGGAATCCTAGCAAGGTTATCCTATTGAGTTTACAGGTATTTAAAACAAAATTCCAAATCGTTTTGTACAAATCAAATAAAACATGTAAGAAAAACTAAGACTTCATATAAAAATGTTATCCCTACCGGCAGTGGATTTGACATGTTTTCATTAACTTCATTGTCAAGTGAAAAATTCCAGGGAAAACAAAACGTTTCAATCATGGAACACATTCAAGTAGTAGTCTATATTTAATTTATCCAAACATATTGTGTTCTAGAGTTGAAGATGGAGACTGAGTGGATAAGCTATTAATATATATCATTTAAGATTGAAATTTATTATTTAAAAAGAGTAAAACGATTTAAGATGTTTATCTGTACATGTTTATATAAAATATAAAATTTATAAACGTAAATGTATCAAACAAAACAAGAATATTATATTTATATGTGATATTATTGGATTCATAAATAAGGCGTCATGATTATGCAATAAATATTGCGTATAATTCATATAAAAGAAAAGCATAACAATTGTGATGACCGCATCAGTTGATATGTATTATTAGTGACTTTAGGTATACAGTAAATGTATAAAACTAGTTGTTCCGCTTATTATGGTTGAAGAAACACGCAATCCGCCATTACTTGTAATAAACCGCCATGTGACCCGCACTTACGAACCGACCGCTGTTGCTACAATACCGGTAGAGGAAAATATTAGGGAATGATCAATAAATATTTAAGTATATTATGTGGTTTATATTTTAAGCATTTTATATTTCTGAAAAAATGTATATCCATAAAAAGTTTAATGAAAAGGTTGTATAATTCTAAATATTAAAATGTTCAGTTATTTCAATAAAAACTTTCTTTAAGGAGTTTTGGAACTTCCTTTTAGTTTTTAAGTTTTATTCCTGGAATTTTTGTGGATGTATTTTACCGGGAAAATGTAAAATAGGCATTCGATAGAAAACAGAATTTATATACATTGCCAAACGTTACCAGGCAAAGTAAGAAATCATACATTTTTATAATTTTCCTTGACATTCTACATAATGCCGAGGGCAATTCAAGCTCAGTTTGAATAAAAGTTAGCCATGGGTGTCCACTGTTCGATGCAACCAGTATGTCTCAACTATACCCCATGGTTATAACCGCCCTCACCTTAGAATATGAGGGCACTTAATATAAATATGATGTATAATGTGCTATAATCCTAAGCACTTTATCTGTGACCTCTTTTCATATTGGTCCTTATGTAGGGCTTCTTAACACATTTATTATGTTTTCATTTCCAATTTAAAATATCTTATAAAATTATTTTGATATGATCTTAATATAAGAATTAATTTTCTGCCATTGTTGACTATTCATCCTTTGAAGTTTGGTTTTTGTTTAGTGCATTGTTCTTTACTAGCACAGGTCACAACTTGAAATATTGGATAAAACTATTCTGCCATTATTTATGATTTACTACTAACTCCTTGAAGGGTTGTCCCCCTGAAGAGGTCAAAAGCTTAAACATGATTAAAAAAAGGTGTACTGGTATCAAAAGTATTCTATTATCACAATTTGTTTTTACCGAAAAAAACTATTACACGGTTTTGTATATTTTACGCACTGATCAAAGGTATTCCTATTATGTTTTTTTTTTTCAATTTTGAACATAAAATACTTTTTGAGGATATAATACGTTCAAATTTTTCTCCAGGAGAAGGCTATGCATTTTAAAAATACCTACACCTTATACACAATACCTAAGCAATGTGAATAAAGTTCACAAAAATCTTCTGTAGGCTAAAACGTACTTTGGGCTAAAGTATGAAAAAATAGTTGTGTGTTGTACATCAATGTGAAGCACACAACTGCATTCGAATATTTTATAAAACACTAAAAAATTTCCCGTTAAGCTTAAACTAATAATGCTTATATTACAAGTAATTAATTATAATTTGCAATAATGAATTCAACATCATGAAAGGGTAATAATAAGTAAAATAATTTCTTATCGTTTTTTAACGTAATTAAAGTTCAGAGGTACGATATTATATTACCATTGATTTTCATAAAAAATATGCTTTTTTACTTACACTATAATAATTTTTTATTTCATTTTTTACTTTTAAATGTAGCAGTGGGTTTGACGTTTTATCCAAAAAATTTAACACCATATCAAGATATGATTATTGGTGAAAATATTACCATTATTTGTAATAAAGTATTCGAATTTTAGGAAATGGAGTACCGGTATCCCTTTCTAATTCCAATATCCTTCTTTTACATAATATATCATCTTACAAAATATCATAGGTAAAACGAACTCATTAGACAATAAAGGTTCCCTCGTTAATGACTCCTTTTAAACTTTTAGCTAAACTGACGACTTGTCAGTTTTATGCCCCATAGTCTGTCCATAAATTTGTTTATTAAAGAAACTGTATTGTTTTTGTGACCAACTTTGCATTGTACAAATTTTATTACTTTTATATCTAGAAATTATTGATGTATTTCACGAGTAATACCATTTTACTTTTTCCTGCATTATATTTATTACTGAATTTAAATATACTAGACATCATTACTCCTAAAATTGTTTACGGTTTTAATATAAAAAAGGAGAAATTTTTACTTTCATTATAATTGTTTTATACTACTACATTCCTTAATAATAAAAATATTTAATAACAGTTTAAAGTGAAATTTGCTTTACAAATAAGTTATTCATAGTGATTGATGTAAGTATGCCAGGAGTTTTAATTTAAACCCGTTATATTGAAAGAAGTATACTAGGTAACCCCAATAGACTTATTGTTCTGCATTTTGTGGTGTTTTTAAATTTTCAATGTTTTTAATCTTCAAAAATATGCAATTTTTATTCCTTTTTACTATGTGAAATTATTTTTTAACCTTACTTTTAGGGAGTTTGAGGCAGTTAGAAAAAAGTCTAAATTTCCTAAACCATCCCGTATAAAAAATACTCTAGAACAAAAATCACAATATAATGATGTTTCAAGAAAAATTCACTCATAACAATAATTATTTGCACATAAATAAACTCTTTCTAGTATTGTTACTAATAATAAAATTTGTAATAATCTTATGTTATTACGAAACAACAACACTATTAAAACATTTTTTTCAGACTTTTATGTTCTAGAATACTGTTTGATTTTCGTAATGGTTTCTGAGACATAGACAATTAAAGTTTGTCCTACTTATGGACAAAGAATAAGATATGGGTTAAAAATTAAAGTTCAACTGTCTTTAGCCTATCACCCTGACTGTTAGATTTATAGAAAAATGTCACCGGATAAAAATTTCTAAAAATGTTATATAGAATCTAATAGTGACAAAATAATGGGGGTTTGATTTTTTTAACGGCCTTTTTTTGAAACATTGGCTTATTGAAAATATTAACATCACCATAAAATGCAGAACCAAAAATACTGGAATCACCATTGAACTTATTCGATATCACTTACGTTTTTTAATTAACAGCTTGTACACTTATATCTATCACCCTTCATACAGTATATTGTAGACTGTTAGTTTTAAGGATAGAGAAACATGTTCAAACGGAAACAAACTGTCTCGCTTTACTCAAAAAAGGCATTTTTTATAAAACAAAAGATCAAAGGATTACAATTAAGTAGTATGTGTTCTCTGACAATAGTAGGCTCGTTAAATATCGTACAGTTATATGCTGTGAATTCTTTACTACCTCATATTTTTCCCAAGACACCTTTTTACCACTCTTGGTGATAGAAAACCTATCGTTGAATATATCCACTTGAATCAAGTAAAAAAGTACAGTGACCAATTACATGAATATAGAAGTCTTCCTAGTGCATTAAATACCACTATTATTTACCATTATATTTATTCAGTATATAGGATTAAGCAGTTGTTACTAATAAAAGCTAATTACAGCATCTTGGCGGCAACTAATGACGCCTCTTATGACGTCATTGTTGGTCAGGTTAATGTCGGGCACGTGATCAACACAGCTGGTGCGGCCTTAAAGCTAACATGCAATTAAACTCTAATATCTGCGATATGTGGACGTTGAATTATATAATGTAACGGTCATTCTATGTTTAATTTCATAATATGTCTCTTTATTTTATTTCTTTCTAACAAATAATTATTTAATTAGAGTTGCAGAATTTTTTTTAAATATTGGCCTTTCAACTTTCCTATGTCAAAATGATGATAGAACATATTACTGTAACAATAAAAAGAGTTTTAATTTATTTAATTCATCAAACTTCAAATATATTACCAAGAAGAATGATACGTAAAGGATATGAGGTTTTACAAAGAAAGTGTTTGATTAAATTTAATCGACGCCAATATTGTAGATCGTTACATGGTACAGTTTGAACGGTTGAACGTTATTTTCATAGGTTAATTAATTGAATAAATTATATAAAAGAAGTAAAGGGAAATCGTACTTCTCAGATGAAGAAAACTCAACCGTAAACTGTAACCTTTATATAGGTTTCATAATTTAGTTTCTAGGCTATGTCAATTTAAATAGACATAGCTGTTAACGTTTATTTTACTATTTGCTTACAATTTCAGGGAATATGACCAGTCTTGTTGCTTAAAATTACATAAAGATAGGGTTGGTTAGAAAGTTATAGACAACTTTAAAATCAATTATTTTTATTAGCAATAAAAAAAATGATACATCATTATAGCATTCCGAACGTAATATTTGTAACAACGTTTATAAAGGTAAAAAGCAAGTTGTAATCATTATGGCTCTGGAAAGCCGTTGGGAGGCCGTTACTTTTAATAAGTAACCTTGTAACCCGCACCCACGATGTGTGCATTGTTAGTTTATACACCCGATGAGTAGTATGGTAGAAGCTAATGATATTTTTTGAAAATATTTCATTTTATTTCTGTCTTTACCCCTTTAAAAAAATTCTCCAATTTTAGGATAATACACCTTTCTTTAAATGTTTTTCTATATTATATTGATTTAATACTTTATTTCCTTGAAAGTAATGCACTTGGTACATGAAAAAATAGGTATTTAATATATTTATTTCGATTTAGTTCTGTAGTAACAACTATCCTTTTAATATTTTATTTCCACTTAAATCTTAGTTTTCTTCAAAAGTAAAAATTCAAATTGTATTAATTTTTGTCTCTAGTAAAAATTATTCATCACAATTACAATTAACATCTTATGACAATTTTTGTGAAATGATAAATAATAAAAATATGATTTTCGTTGAGATATTAATATTATGGGACTTTAAAAAGAAATTATACCTTGTTATAATTAACAAAGCAAGTTAAATAATAATTAATATTTTTTAAATCTTATTTTGTAGTCCTAAATTAAAAGAGGACCTATATTAATCGACTAGCATTAATAAAATATAGCACGTCAATTATAGAGCTTACTAGCATAAATTAAAATATAGCAGTGCTATATTTTATAAATCTAAATAATTTACAGGTGTCCAGTCGTATCCTTAACGGATCACAGCGTGAGTTTCTGCACAATTGTGAGATTCAGATATTTTACAGAGAGATAAATCTAATAAGTTCTTCAAGGCGAAACGAAGCCGTTAAGGCCATAAAAGAATGACAAAGAAGGACTCGTTAACGTGGATCTTCAATCATTTCAACCTAAATGGTGGCCAATTTGTTTTCCTATTCTTTGATAAAGTTTGATACTTCTGATGGCAATATCGCATGCATTTCATTGTAGTGAACTGTTATGTCGCTTGTATTTCGCATGAGCCCTATTCCTGCCAGATAACATCCTTACATATCCGGTTTCTGACCCGGAGAATCTGAATTGAGCCAAATGAGAACTTTTAAATTCGGATAATTACCTTACCACCATACTATAATGTGGCCAGGACCTTATTTGAACATTAATAAAAGGTAAGAGTTATATCTGTAATGTATAATTGTAATGTGGGTGTGTTGTAATGTGATTGGTATCGATTTAATTAAACCTAAAATACTCGTACAGTATATGAAAGTATCTGCCATACGTTTTATTGATGAAAAAACTACTATATTTACTTTAGGGAATACCTTTCCCCTAATCAGTGAATATTTCATTGAAAAAGAATAGGTCTACATGTACAAGTGTGTTATAATATTTAAGACTTTTATAGCGATGTTGAGACTGTTGACATTTTATTTAGCTATTGAAATAGAGAAACCTGTGGATCTTATCCATATTGAAAACTCATTCGCATTGTTTATTCAAATCTTCTATGGCTAATTATCATTTTGTTAATATTTTGTCAAAATAAGATTTTATAAGAAGTGTACGATATAAATACAAATTCAATTTAATGTTTTTATGTTGTTGTCAAAATGTTGTTAGTGATATATTTACGTTTTTGATAAATAATATATTCGTTCAAATTGGTATACAATACATTAAAATAAGTACTTAAAAACTTCATAAATCTGCAACATGTATTGAGTGAATAAATGATTTTAAGTATGTAAATACTGCAGAGGTAAAAAGTTATTATGCCATCTAATTAAATATTTAATTGAAACCCCTTAACACTTATAATACAGCTGTTTAGAAACTAAAGAGGTTTCATCCACAAAAATACACAAAAAAGTGAAACGACACGTCACAAATAATCACAAACCACATGGAGGTTACATGTGCAAAAGGTGAAGCAAATATGATGGTCAAACATGTTATATCAAACGTTTAATTGGTTACATTCAGAGTTTGTTGTAAACCCAGGATTATACAGGTTTACTAATTTTAATAGTAATGACGTGTAATCTCCTTATTAAAATAAAATAATGACTGTGATTACCATGTTGTATGATGACGTGTTTGAACATATCCCAAAGTACATTGAATTGTACACTTAGGACAGAGTAATATACATCTGCAATACTAGGATGGTATTCGTCTTCAATGGCATCACAGATTAATAAGCAACTAATATTAACTTTCATGTAAATACCAAAATTTAAATAAAGTTATCTCTATCGTAGATCAGTAGTGGGAAAAAGCCACTCCTGGCACAGATCAGCTGCCCCCCGAGCCACGTGCCGTGGCAGCTGGTGCCAGCTGCCATGTCACATAGCTTCCGGTGGGGGTTAGAGGGTATATATGAGATGCTGTAGTTATATGTTATGCCATATAGGTTGGGGTGGAGATGGCGATAGTGTTGGCGTTAGGGTGAAGTGAATTTGCGCATAAAATTAAAATTAAAAGTTAGTTCAAAATTGAAATTCGTCGGTGTTAACGAAACTCTAACAGTTGAAGAAAAATTAAGAGTTAGTTCAAAATTGAAATTCAAACTTATAACTGAGATGTGGAAAATATGTCAAGGTCATCCAGAGTAAGTTTTAAAAAATTCTATCCAACTATCACCAGAAATAGTTTTAAGTTGAAGTAGTTGGTGATAGCGGGATAATTGATTCGTGCCATGGGAGAGGTGTTTCTCGTTTGAAAGTTGGCGATCGAATGAGAAGTGCCGCCTAGGGAGAGGGCTTATAAAATGGCAACCTTCCCCCCACCACCCCTTCCCCCACTCCTTTAGACCAATAACCGGTCGCCGACCTATGGAGTTCAGTACCTAGTTTGAGAGTTTGAGTACCTAGTTCAGTTTCACCTATGTGGTGAAACTGAACTAGACATGGCGGCCGCCATGGATAATTCTAACCTCAAACCTTAGTTTTGCATTGGTGAGCATGCGCCACCCCCACTCCTTTACCTTTCTTTTATATTTTTAAAACCGAACATATGTCCGGGCAGCTGCCCCTACGGGCAGATGTTCGGGCAAGTGTTGGGGGCAGAGATGTTGAAATATTGGGGTGGAGATGGCGATAGCGTTGGTGGTCGGTTGAACTGAATTTGCGAATAAAGTAACTAGGGTTGAACTAAAAGTGCACATAAATTAAAAGTTTTTTTTTTTTATTTTACCCCCACTATTCCTTATATAAGTGCTCTCACCACAATTCCTACTTTATACTCCTCTATTCTCTACAGCTGAGCTAAATTTGAGGTTAGAATTATCCATGGCGGCCGCCATGTCTAGTTCAGTTTCACCACATAGAGTCGGCGACCGGTTATTGGTCTAAAGGAGTGGGGGAAGGGGTGGTGGGGGGAAGGTTGCCATTTTATAAGCCCTCTCCCTAGGCGGCACTTCTCATTCGATCGCCAACTTTCAAACGAGAAACACCTCTCCCATGGCACGAATCAATTATCCCGCTATCACCAACTACTTCAACTTAAAACTATTTCTGGTGATAGTTGGATAGAATTTTTTAAAACTTACTCTGGATGACCTTGACATATTTTCCACATCTCAGTTATAAGTTTGAATTTCAATTTTGAACTAACTCTTAATTTTTCTTCAACTGTTAGAGTTTCGTTAACACCGACGAATTTCAATTTTGAACTAACTTTTAATTTTAATTTTATGCGCAAATTCACTTCACCCTAACGCCAACACTATCGCCATCTCCACCCCAACCTATATGGCATAACATATAACTACAGCATCTCATATATACCCTCTAACCCCCACCGGAAGCTATGTGACATGGCAGCTGGCACCAGCTGCCACGGCACGTGGCTCGGGGGGCAGCTGATCTGTGCCAGGAGTGGCTTTTTCCCACTACTTAGATCATACAGGGTAGAAAACCTCACAAGCACTCTCTCACTATGTTTACTATTTCTATAATTCACCAATAATAATTATTGTAGCACGTGCATATTTTGCTAACACAACAAGCATAATGTATTAACTCCATACCAAATATGCTAATGACACCAAGATCCTAAATATGGAACAACAAACTACTGAGTAAAAGTGATTATTCTTATAAAAATGTCTAAATATGCAACAGTAATACAGCGAAAATCATATTTAACATAGGTAAAATCGAATTTACTCCGTCATTAGTAGTCAGATATTTATAACCTTAGTAAAATGTTTTGAATAGTGAAATTTGACAATATTTGTGAATTGCCAAAATTTTAAAACATTTTCCGTTTTTAAGACATTTGATTTTTAAGATTAAAATGACCGGTATTTTAAAAATTATTAACAGAAAATAAATTGTTTTCAGTAAAATAGACATTTATGTTACAAATGTCGGTGCATAATATGAACTTAATACAAGATTTCATATAGAAATAAAAATAATTAAGTGTAGGAAAACGAAATGACAGTCAAAGGATTAACAACTCAAACAAACAAAAATCTTTAGTGCAAATTCGTTATTTATTTTTACGTGTATAATGTGAATATGTGTAAAAATGCCGGTCTCGTATTTTTGTGACTTGTATTTGGAGAGTCTGTGTAGCCAACTTTTGAGCCACAAACACTGATAACACATTTAAGTACACTTCACAAGAAATAATCTATGATTCTTACCATCCAAGAAAAAAGTTAACTGAATTATAATATCATAAAAGATTTTTAAGAAAAAAGATGCATAAAATTTAAGTAATTGGAAATTTGTCAAATACGCGAGTCTACTGCTACGGAGGTGGATGTAACATAGTTTTCAGAAACTTTGATGAATAAATATTATATTTGATATTTAATATATATAATACATACAATGTATATATAACAAAAATTTATGTAGAAGTTGTACATCAAGGACATTTAGAGCTGCTGATAAAAGGAATGAAAATTTTGGTAGCTTGAGGAGTATATTCAGACATTGGAGGAATTATATATATATTATATATATATATACATATATATATATTATATATATTATATATATATTATATATATATATTATATATATATATAATTCCTCCAAGATTCAGACACCAAACCAGATTTAGCTAGCATTTACCAAGTGTCTCTTCTAACATTGGACACTGAGTTAAGTTTTTTATTTTGTGAAATTATGATCCTATATTTTTTATCCTTGATCCTATATTTTTATATTTTTTTCAATTTAGTTGCTTTGAGTTTTATTGTTTCATTGATATTCTATCAGACCTGTGAATATATGTACATAAATGTACATTTTATTATAAGAGAACAGTAAGTAACAGCAATTCTTCTCAACCCTTTAAAGGAAATACAGTTAAGTTTTGATAAAAATATTTTCGTTTACAAAATTTTCCCCGTCAACATTTATTTTTATTTCGCAACAATAATGGGCTAGCTAGTAATTTATATTCTATTGTTGGAAAGGTGCTACTTGGGCAATGTTAGGTAAAGTTTCACTATCCTCAAATTAGTGTAGTAAAATTAGTCGGGAAAAATGAAATAATTTTTGGAAAGCTAATTTCTTTTGAAATGTGTTCTCTGGCATCCCCTGACCTTCCTCCGAAAAGTCCCCTGCAATCCCATGTGGGGATCATGCTCAAAAATGAGGGGTTGGCCTATAAGGAGTTAAAATATATTTTGATATTAAGCATACTAAATTTGAATAAGTTCCAGAAGGTTTATATATATCAAATTAAAGGACTTAAAATATAGAGCACAATGACGTAAACCCGACCTAAATATAACGGTCGAGAGAAAAATGGCAGACGTTCAAAATTTAGAATAAAATAATTCTATCAAAACTTTGAAATGCAATAACTTCCGACATATTTGACCTTTTGAGGTCTGGTTTTCGGCTATGTACTCTCCTTATAAAGGCCTTTACAATTATGTATAGCATGGCTATGGACTAAGAAAAAATTTTCAAAACTCCCTCTTTGGGACGTCCATGTAGAGGGTGGTTCAAGGGTAATATGATGGGCATATGTCAAACTATCCGTATTTGCCAAGGTAATTGTACAAGCAAACGTTTGCCGCAAACCGGACCTCGAAAGGTCAAGTATTTATAATATTATTACATTTTTAAGCGTTTTGATTAAATTTTGATTTTTATTCTAAGTTTGACAGGCTGCCATTTTAGATTCAAGCAACCTTTTGAGATGGGGTTTGCGGCATTGAATTCTACTACTTTAGAGCTTTAATTTGATATACATAAACCTATTGGTCGGCGAAAGACATATTTCTGACTCCACGAGGGCCATCCCATCATTTTTAAACATGTTGCTCACTGGGGATTTCAGGGAACTTTTCTGAGGCAGGTCAGGGGATGACATAGAACACATTTCAGTAAAAATTGGCTGTCCAAAATTTTTTTCATTTTCCAGCCATATTTTGGCTTAATTTTACTACACTAAATTAGAAACACATTAGGCCTAGTATTTTTGTATTACTTTTATTTATTATTTTTATTTTATTTTTTTTACAAAATTTAATATTTGAAATTACAATGTTCACAAACTGAAGAAAACACACATTTATTGGGTGAAAAGAGTGATTAGAAAACCTTTTTTTTAAGTATTTTGATGTGTTTAAAATTGTACTTACAAATTAAAATACAACATTACATTAATAACATATTAATTGTATAACTAATATTTTCAAGACTAGTATAACAATTTTCGTTTATTGGTCAAAAGGGCATTTCATGGGTTAATTACATTACTTACTATCCATCATCAACATTAACCAAGAGAGAAGTTCGAATGAAATAAATACTTGACGCTTGACGGCGTCAGTGGTGATTGGCCTGTGGCCATCTCTAATGGTAATGCCTTTGATTGACCAAGGGAAATGGACAAAGCCAATCAAAAATACTACAGAGGTAATAAGGGGGTTCGTACCCCCTTGAAACCGGACTCAACGCCTTCGACAGGGCAAAGCCCTTGGAAGCGAGTCAAAGGCAGAGGCCGGCTCAAAGGAAGAGCGGAAAGGACCCAAGAAACACTCAAGAGCTGGCCAACAGAATCCATTTTATTTTCATCTGTAAAATTTATTAAACATGGTTTCACAGACATTCACAACAAATACCTTAACTTGATAAATAACCATCTGATATTGTTAAAAATATTTCAAATATTTTGGTTTGGAGTGTTGGCAAACATAATTAAAGATTTGGTTCAACTTAAAATTTAGTAAATGCTGTTTCTCTTTCTTTTTTTTTAATTTTTTTTTTTTTTTTTTTTTTTTTTAAGAATTTCTCACCTTAAATCTGAATTGAAATTGTCCTAACCTCAACTTGGATGTTCCAGCAGAAACTTACACTGCAATTTTGGCAGAGTGGGAAAGAAGAAATTTCTCTTCTTTTTTTGAAAAATGACAACAAATAATCATTCTGTGAACAATGGATATACATCAATATGAAATAGAAAAAGATGAATCTTACTTACCCGTGAATTGTGTCTTCTTAGAAGTACGCCATCTCGTAAAGAGACGGCAATAAGAACCTTTAGTGGCACCGACCAAAGACAAAGTGGGAAGAGCAAAACTTTTTCATGAAAACTTTCAACTACGCCGGAAGCCACAGAACACGAGGAAGGTTTCGAGAACCTTCCAAAACATCTGGACCAAAAAAAAAAAACTGGCACTTCCGCCAGGCTTGAAAGAAACAGAATTGGAAAGCAAACGGCCTCGGCAAGACCGACGGCCAGTGCACTGTGACGTGAGGCAAATACAGTAAAAAATCAAATGAATTTTCGACTTCAAAATTTGCCACGGCACAACCTCCCCCACGAAAACCAAACCTCCGGGGAGAGAAGGCACAAAAACGGTAAGTGAACCTCCACCTTCCAGAGGGAACACTCACCTCCGGGAATTTTGCTGGGCCCAGCACTGGTAACAAAAAAAATGACAGTGGAGGACACGGTCCACGGGAAAGAGAGGGTGATCAGACCTCCCATTCCGTAGGACCTCCGAAAACAGACCCTCAATTGGAGGGTACATCCTTACCCCGGAAAGCCTTCAGTTGGGAGACATGAGCCTTCCTGAACACGGCACCCGAGTCTGGGTGACCAAGTCTCACGGTCACAGGCGATAGGAACTTCAGAATTCTGTGGGGTCCAGACCAACGGTAGCAAAGTTTAGCAGCTCTCTTGTCGGCGGCGGAACTTAACGGGTGAGTCTGACAAAACACAAGGTCTCCGACCTTGAACGGGTTGGCGAGGCGACCCTTATCGTAGCGTTTCCGGACTTTCTCCCTACTGCGCAGCAGGTTTCTTCTCGCTGCGCGCCAGGCACGGCAGACGTCCCCACTCCCCGGTGAGGGCAAAAGGTCTGAAACGCGCCACAGGTTTGAGAGCGGAGACGAAGGCGGGTATCCCAAAAACAACTCGAAAGGGACGGCCTTGTGGCTCTCATGTTTCGCACTGTTGAATGCCAGTTGCAACCATTCCAGCGATTCGTCCCAAGTGGTTTGCCGTTCGGCATGGAAGGCGATCAGGGCCGCTCTCAAATTGCGATTGAAACGCTCAGCATGTGAGGGCTGGGGATAGTACGGCGACGTAGTAATGTGCTCGATGGCGTAGCCAAAACAGAATCTATGGAACTCCCTAGATGTGAACTGGGGACCATTGTCAGTGACCATTTGCTCAGGTACACCGAAATTCTGAAACAAACGGGACCTCAAAGCCTTAATGGTGAGATCTGTCGTGGCCCTACGGAGTGGGAACAACCAACAAAATTTTGAAAAGGCGTCCACGCAAACAAGTAGGTAAGTGTTACCAGACCTGCTACGGGGAAAAGGTCCCACGTAATCAATGAACACCTTCTCAAAGGGGCGGCTGGCCACGTCCGAGGACAAAAGTCCGATTTTCGTGTTCTGAGCGGGTTTACTCAAACAACACAATCGACAAGCTCTCACTCTTTCGGCGATGTCTTTATCCATGCCCTTCCAGATAAACTCTTTTCGGATCTTTGCGATAGTTTTGTGGATGCCCAGATGACCCCCCACTTGAGATGAATGGAAGTAGGAGAAAATCATGGGCACCAGGACACTGGGGACAACAATCCGAGTGCCGCCTCCCACACGTGGGCGGCAGCAGAGGACCCCCTTGGAGAGAGAGTAAGGCGGGCGAGGCCCCACTCCCTCAATTTCTTGCATGATAGGCCCCAGCTCTGGATCTTGACGCTGGTAGGGAGCGATATCCCCGAAAGCCAAAGGAAACTCTAGGAGGACAGTCCCACACAACGGATTCTCCGCAGGAGACGGGGTGTCATGATACATGCGGGAAAGGGCATCGGCAATGATGTTTTGCGTCCCTCTCACATGCTGCACCTTGAATTTGAAAGCGGCAATTTTCACCACCCACCTACCAATTTTTCCAAGCTGCCTGGGGTGAGAGAGCAGCCAAGACACCGCTTGGTTGTCAGTCTCGAGCAGAAACTCGGCATGTTCAAGAAAACGGCGGAACTTGTCCATTCCGAAAACTACTGCCAGGCATTCAAGCTCGTACACAGAAGAAGCCTTTTTCTCGGCCTGGGTCAAGGTCCTGGACGCAAAAGCAATTGGCTGCCTTTCGCCATCAAAGGTCTGTGACAAAACGGCGGCGATGGCGCTGGAAGAAGCATCCGTTTGGAGAATAAACGGCCGGGAAAAATCTGGCATCCGCAACACCGGGGGTTGCATGATCGCCTCCTTGGGCCGGTCAAAGGCCAACTGCTGGTCTTCTCCCCACTCAAACTTCGCTCCTTTTTCCGGAGGGCGTTAAGAGGGGCAGCAATCTCAGCCACCTTTGGGATGAACCTGCGGTAAAAATTGACCATCCCAATGAAACGGGCAACTCCCTTTGCATCTTTCGGTGCCGGGAAATCGCGGATCCCCTGAGTCCTGGCAGGGTCAATACGGATTCCCCGGGAAGAAACCAAATGCCCCAAAAAGGAAATTTCAGATTGGGCAAAGGATACCTTTTCGGGGTTAGCAGTGAGCCCAGCCCCACGCAGCCGCTTCAGCACTTCTTCCAAATGTTGGATGTGCTCCTCAAAGTTCTCACTGTACACCAACAAGTCGTCCAAATAATTGAACACATATTTGAATTTAATGTCATGGAAAATCGAATCCAACAAGCGTGTCAGGGTTTGAGCTCCCACGGCAATTCCCATTGGGACACGCGTGAATTGGTACAGATTCCATGGCACACAAAAGCTGGTGACATGTCGGGACTCCTTCTTCAGAGGGATCTGGTGATAGGCCTGATTCAAGTCAAACACAGTGAAAAATTTCGCCTTTCCAAACCAGTCAAAGGCCGAATGGAGGTCAGGCAGCGGCACACTGTCAATCTCGATCTTGGAGTTTAACTTACGGTAGTCGAGGACTAGCCGTGACTTCCCATTGGGCTTTGGAACCAAAAACGCAGGGCTGGAGTATTGAGACCTGGAAGGTTCAATCACTCCCTCCTTCAAAAGCTCATCAATGATTTTTCGCAAGGCCTCCATCTTAGGGGGCGCAAGCTTATACGGATGGCTGCGCACAGGTTCCTTATCAGTGAGTCGAATTTCATATTCCATCAGGCTTGTGAGACCAAGGCGGGGAGTGAGCACATCAGGAAAGCGAGAGCACAAGTCCCTCACAGCCTTCCTATGCTCCGGAGGCAAATGACCCAAACTGTCGCCCTTAGAAACGCTATCCGGTTCCTCCGGGCACTCCACCTCCCTGACAGACATTGACGGAGTAGGGGCCACCAAAGGCACCAGCACGTCACGGTTAAACTTGAAGTAGCAGCAATCTCGCTGCAAATCGACAATGAGGCCGGTCTCTCTAATGAAATTCGCACCCAAAATGCATTGGACGCCCAGATCCTTGGACACAAGAAAATCCCAGACCCATGAAAATCCTTGGATTTTTATCTTGAAAGCCACCTTGAGCCAAACGTCCATGGGGGCATTACTTGCCGTGAGACAAGTCAGGGACACATCTTCCGAGCGGAGGATCGCCCCAGATTCCACCAAAATGCGGTGAAAATCGGTGGAGATCAGGCTCACCGCAGCTCCAGAATCAACGAGGGCCGGAAAATTTGAGTCACCAATGAGAAGGTCAACGTAGGGACAAACAGGTCTTTGGGTCCTGATGCCAAGAGTCGCTACGCCCGCGACACCTTTAGACAAAGGATCGGCTGGGCTCGTCGCCTCCGGCGCTGGCTTAGGTAAGAGTCGGGGGCCTACCGGGGTAGACCCCCGCCTTCCCCGTTTTTTGGCCCGGACGAGACCTGACGACAAAAACGGCGAATATGGCCACGCTGACCACACCCATAACACGTGAGGGGCGTGCGGTGTTGAGGAGTTGCCGATGGTGAGGACACCTGTCCCACCAACGGACGGGACTGCCTGGCATTGGTGGATCTAGCACTCTCATCTCTGCGCTGGTCAATGAGTTGCACATTTCTAGCACCCACAACCAGCTTATCGAGGCCAGAAAATGAGTCAGGCTTGGTGGCAAACACCAGTCGAGAGCGCTCCTCAGGAGTGATACCATCCAGGATCACTTGGACAACTTCAGCTTCACTTAAGCCCACGCGCAACACGCGTCCGGCAGAGCGGACAGCCGTCACGTATGCCGCGAGGCCTTCCCGCAATCCTTGGCACCTATAAAACATCTGCATCTTCAAATCCTCCCGCATTCGTCCGGGGACGTACATGTCGAGTGCCTGACGATGAAACTCCTCAAAATCGCCCTTGCTGCTGAGCACAGCATTCAGCAAGTCAGATAGGGGTGAACGGCAATACGGTATCAGCAAACTCAGGAGAAGTGAGTCGCTTACGCCCGGAATCTCTCGCATTCGGAAAACGTCCGCCAGAAACTTCAGGAGCCTGTGGACGTCAAGACCATCAACACAGGGCAAGGCCTGTAGCAACGGCGTCAACGGGTTCGGCAACTTGTTGTACGCGCCGGGCGAAAATGGTGCAGTTGCTGGTGTCTTAGGCTCAACCAACAGAACAGGCGCAGCCAGAGACTCGCCCGCATTCGCCAAAGGTCCAAATTCAGGCCTGTCAGTGGAACACTCTGCATTCTCCTCAGATGTGGTCAGAGGAAGAGCAGGCGGAACCGGAACGATCGGGGAATCAGCAGGAGGAGGAACCGTAGCTGCGCCAGGAGGCTTAGCGGAAAGCACCTCCAACAACTCCTCGACGGACTTCAAACATTCCTGCAGCCAAGTCAGATCATCACCCCTGCGATTGCCACACTCCAAAAGCAATTTCACTCGCCCCTGCAAGTGGACAAGGCGAGACAGGAGTCGGAGTCTCGTTCTGGCAGGAAGCGTCTCCTCCCTGAACTCCTCCAGTCTCCCCTCCCACTCTTCCATCTTGGTCATGCATGCCTTCAATTCCGACTCAGGATCCAACTTCGCCGGCCACGAACTGGGGAAACCGCTGGCCAACAAACCCCTCAGCTGGGTGCGAAGAGACCGCGCATCGCCAGCTGGATTCGCTCCTCTCGCACTGACCTCGAAAACGAGCTCATCCTTCAAAAGATGCTCCGGAGTCAAAGAGAGCGCCATGATTACAAATTACGAAACAACGTTCCACAAACAATTTACAACTTAGCTGCTGAGGCTACGGGACCAGGATGAGAAACATTCACGGGGCCCAGAACAACAGGTCCCACTACCCACTTGGATGATCAAAAACACCAACAAAATTTGACAATCAGGCGATCACTATCCACATTGATGAACAAACTTACAAACAACAACAAACAAAAATACCTGGGTCCTCCAACACTACCAAAAACCTAAACATGGCCTAAACAAAACAAACTGCATTTCCAGTGGCCAACCACGCTCTGCTACCATTTTGAAACCGGACTCAACGCCTTCGACAGGGCAAAGCCCTTGGAAGCGAGTCAAAGGCAGAGGCCGGCTCAAAGGAAGAGCGGAAAGGACCCAAGAAACACTCAAGAGCTGGCCAACAGAATCCATTTTATTTTCATCTGTAAAATTTATTAAACATGGTTTCACAGACATTCACAACAAATACCTTAACTTGATAAATAACCATCTGATATTGTTAAAAATATTTCAAATATTTTGGTTTGGAGTGTTGGCAAACATAATTAAAGATTTGGTTCAACTTAAAATTTAGTAAATGCTGTTTCTCTTTCTTTTTTTTTTTTAATTTTTTTTTTTTTTAAGAATTTCTCACCTTAAATCTGAATTGAAATTGTCCTAACCTCAACTTGGATGTTCCAGCAGAAACTCACACTGCAATTTTGGCAGAGTGGGAAAGAAGAAATTTCTCTTCTTTTTTTGAAAAATGACAACAAATAATCTGTGAACAATGGATATACATCAATATGAAATAGAAAAAGATGAATCTTACTTACCCGTGAATTGTGTCTTCTTAGAAGTACGCCATCTCGTAAAGAGACGGCAATAAGAACCTTTAGTGGCACCGACCAAAGACAAAGTGGGAAGAGCAAAACTTTTCATGAAAACTTTCAACTACGCCGGAAGCCACAGAACACGAGGAAGGTTTCGAGAACCTTCCAAAACATCTGGACCAAAAAAAAAAAAACTGGCACTTCCGCCAGGCTTGAAAGAAACAGAATTGGAAAGCAAACGGCCTCGGCAAGACCGACGGCCAGTGCACTGTGACGTGAGGCAAATACAGTAAAAAATCAAATGAATTTTCGACTTCAAAATTTGCCACGGCACACCCTATCTGTTAATATTTTAATATTAAAATATTAATATCTTTTAATATTAATTATTGTTAGAACAAAGCAAATTTACAAGTATTTCTTCCTTAATCCAGATGAATGTTGAATAAAAATACAAATGCAATTTCTAAATAACACTAAATACATTTTGATATTTAATTTTTTGCTTAGTCAAATTATAGTCCAAATATAAATTCTTTCCTAACTATTAATATCTTGTTTTACCAACAATATAAAACAGGCAGTTGTTTTATACTTAAAAACTGTTTTATGCATGATTACTGATTAAGTATTTGCATTAGAAACTCACGCAACAGAACAATAATACTACTTTGTTATAGATAGTAAAAACGTTTATAAGTTGTGTACAAAAACTGGGAATACCCTATGCATAACAGTCCGAAACCAAGCCATTATAATCACAAAGGATGAGAACGTTCCACTCGATTGCCGGACTTCTTCTTCCTCGGAATATATATGTCGCTTTTTCTCTTCATCTTATGTGATAAATTAGTACAATATTATTAGTAGTTAGCAGTAAAGCATTAATTGTACCAAAACTATTTTATACATATTTTTATTAAGGAACAAAATAGTTACTTAATTAGTTATAGTTATCTATAGTTAGATATAGTTATCAATTTATCAAAACATTTTCATGGTTTTTCACATCTTTCACTACAAATTGTGGTTAAACTGCTCAAAAAAGCAATACATAGTTTTAAGTATAAATAACTCGTTCAAACACTTTAAAGATAAAATTAACTTATTATTGAATTTCAAAACTATAATCTAACGTAGAGCAATGTAAAGAATATATTAAGAAAATCGAAAATTTTAATAAATAAAGTATAAAACATATTGAATTATTTTTAAGAACACACTAAATCAGATTTAGCCCTTAAATATAAGTTTCTAAATGTTAAACAGTATTTAATCTCTAAACATTAGTTTTATCCTCTCGGTTCTCTCATAAAACCTAATTAAATCCATACTGCACTCTGGTACAAAATGAATCTCGTTACAAGCTTTCCATATTTGCAGTGTGTAAATGAAACTCTGGCGAGTTAAATTTATCATTAGACATGTTTGCTTCTGTGTCTTATTGATCTTTACTCTGCAAAGGATGGGAGCACGTAGGACCAACTTGTCTATTGTATTCATCTTCCATTATAAATTATCAGATCAATAATATAAATGTTATAATATACATATCCAAGCAACTGTGGAAGACAGCATAGTTTTTTTTTTTCAAATTTTAATATACCAAAATGTTGGTGACAAAAATTATTAGCATTATGCTGTTGGTCATTTTACTTCTTTGAAGTACGTAGTAGAGTGTAAAATAAAATTACAATAGAAAATGTTTGGAACTATAACGAGTTAAGAGTTTCTGAGGAAGGAAATTATTCCAGGGGTGTTCAAGGGTTCAGAGTTAATGGCTCATTAAGGTGCCAGTGTCTTGCTTGTTGCTCACAGCTTGTGATTAAAAGTTAATAAACTTTGTTTTTAGCTTTCTATTTTTTCTTACGAATTGCATATTTTATTAGAAAGAATTTTGTCTATAAAAATTTTATTAAGATAATAGTGTTTTTTTCATACTTTTTTCATATTTGCATTGTGTTTTGACCGTTATAAAATTAAATAGTAAAAAAATAAAGTCAGAAATCAAAGTCATTTAATAGAGATGACCAAAGTTATCTGTCAAATGACTACTTCATTACTTTTAATATTGGATAGTGAATTTATTAAGTATAAAAAGTTGGTATTTTCAAAACCATTATAGATATAACATATTAAAAAATGTTTTTTTTTACTCCTATTTAATGATGTGCAACACAACATAATATACTATTTATTTGTTTTTCGTTTTAGGCCACTGATTTCTACTAAATTCCATTGGGGGTAGTGTAAAATTTTAAGGTATTTATTAAAAGTGTATCATTCAATTTCCTCACGCCAAAAAATTGTAACACCTAACATCAATGATTGGTGGTTGCAATAAAGTTTACCAAACCCCCTATAATGGTTATAGTTTGGATACATTACATACATGGGATACATTAGCATGAAGAGAAATAAAAATATTTATTTCAATTATCATTTTAACAAAACATTTCAAATGAGGTATCACTCGGCATACTTTTACATATTTTTTTAACTACCAAATACCCCTCAAATACTCTCGTTGGGATTCTAATAGTTTCAAAAATAAAAAAATATATTGTTTGGTGTCGGAAAAGTAGAGTTTAAGTTGTAACGAAGAATCTGGATTATTATTATTTTTTTAGCGAATTTCCCATAGGGAATAAGCTATTACCGTAGGTCTCATGGTAAGACCTAAGCCCGGGACCATGTTACTTCTTCGTTTTAAGGTGCCCAGAGACCAAAAATAATAGTCATTAAAATTTATATATATATATATGTATATATATGTATATATTTATATATATATGTATATATTTATATATGTATGTGTCCCTAGGCACGATAACTCTTGTAAAAACGGTCCGATCGACACCAAATTTGGTAGAGATGGGTAATCATACGTTTATTCGGACGAGTTCGTAAACCAGACACATCGACCTACCGGAAGGGGTAGTTTTGGGGGGTTTTGTACCCCAAAAATGGGTTTTTTGCATTTTTCATGTGTAATTTTAAAAAATTTTAAATTTTTACTTGGACCATTGGATTTAGCTCAAAAAAACACACAATTTAGTATTTTGAAGCTTTGCTCTATCTCCATTGGTTACCGAGATATTAAAAAGTCTAAAGACAGTACATTGTATTTTGAGGCTCCAATGTTAATCTTATGGAGAATAAGGATGTGTTAATATTTCACTTATTAAGCAATATTTTTGGATGAAACTTGGTTTCCAGCTTCATTTGGTTGAGATTCATCCATTTATGGTAAAAAATCTGGGTTTTTGTGCTTATCATGGCAGCAAACCTGCATACTCCTTTCTCATGTTAATCATATGGAGAATAGGAAAACTCCTTTAGCAATGGATAGATATTAATGAAACATAGTATATGGCTTCATATGGTCGAAATAAATTTTTTGTATGCTAAAAACCTACTTTTAGTGTTCCCCATGGCAGCATACCTGCATACTCTTTCCCTATATTTATCATAAGGAGAATAGACATTTATTTCCCTCTTTTTATGAGCATGTGATGATATTTGATTTAAGGGTTTATTTGGTCAAAATTAATATTACTAATTTGGAAATTCGCTGAGTACGCAGGTCTGCTGCGACGGGGGGTATTTTAATACTCTACAATGTGTATGGGTGGCCTAACTCACCCAGTATAGGAGAAAAGTACAAAATAATCGATTGGCCAATAAATTTTTATATACGTTTTCGAATTTTTTGGCATATCAACTATTCATACTGAATTAAGATTCAGGATACTATCCTTCTCTCTTGAAGATTTATATGAACATTACCTTTAAAATGGTTTTGCTTCAATCAACTATACACTCAATTTACTATATACTTCATGTTAGTGTTTCCTGGTCACTGCTAATTTATAATTATTTTGCCATCTTATAGCTTTTTAAATAAATCCTTTGACCTTAAGTAAATTTATTATTACAATTAAATATAAGAGACATTATATTGAGTTTATATAAGAAATAAATTCAAAATATTTCAAGTATTTTACTATATTTTATTCTTGAAGGATTTGTTTCTTTTTCTCAAAAAAGTTCAATATTGTATATATACAGACTGTTTATCTTATTATGGGCAAGCTTTATTTGAAAATATTATTTTAAAATACTGTCTTAAAATTTAAGTGTATTTCATAATATTAAAACGTAGAAAGAGATACAGAAGTCATGTCAGTTTACAATGACTGTTAAAGTTGTTTTGTCAATAGAAAACTAGCCTCAAATGACATTTGTATTGACATTTAAGCACTTGGCATTATGAATGATGGTGGTAACTCGACACAATAAGTAAAAATGTCAACGATATGTTAAAAGTAATTTAAAGCAATCCAACCAAATGTCTCAAATTTAAAAGACATTTTTTATTTACAAATAACCTTAAAAGTTTGCCTGTCGCTTGAAAATTATATTTTGTTAAAAGAATACTGAAACTGTCAATTAGTCTAGCTCACATTTTTAATCTTGTAAAAATATTGATTTTCACACAACCTTAACTAGCCTTAACCTGACGAGGCCAATAGACCCAATTCAATTTTGTATTTTGATCCGTAGATTGATCATGAATAAAATTTATTTGAACACGTTTCAACAACACAAAAAGGTGCAATTTTGTTCTTTCTAGTTTTAACTGAACTGCAAGTTAAATATCCATTGACCATCAAATATGAAAACATTTTCTAATTCCCCTTTGAAACTAAACTGATGTAGTAAACTCGTTTTTTTTTCTGGAATTTTGCAATTGAAACTTATACTAAAAGAAGAATCCATCTACAAATCACTCTTTAGTTAGGCTTCTTTAAAAACTGATAATTAACTGAGAACACTTTTAATTCAAAGACTAACATGACTAAGCGTGTTGACGTAAGGGTGTTGTTGATCAAGTAGTTCAACCGCCGAGTAGAATATTCAATAGTGCCATTGTGTTGGAACAAGAAACTTTGATTTGACACCTAACGTAAGCTGTTTGAACTTAACTTAGTCATTAAAGCTTAACCTACGCCATTTTCATATTGAATCGAATTGTTTTGTTTCTATAAAATGTTAAATATTCTTTTCCTATGCGCAAACTTTATACGGAACTAGTTTAAATTGTGGAAGATATAACCTGTTAATTTTGTTTTAATAAAATAAATCAAGTATATTACTTGAATTTAAATTAAAAACATATTAAAGAGACAAGAACCGGAATTAAAACCCCATTAATATGAGCACTTTAAATCCCGGTAAGGTAAGGTATTGTAGTAACAGTACACGGTTCGTGAGTACAGGTTACAAGACTGCTTATTAAAAGTAACTGCCGATGGCGTGTTCTTGGCCGATAATGGGCATACAAACCAGCACTTTACATTTATACCTACGGTCACGTTTACTGCTCTTTGGAATGGGCAATACAAATAGTTGTTTATGTATGCTTCATTCATATTTCTTATGTTACAAGGGTCAACACAATTCATATAATTTCTTCGTTTCATATTTCCTAACATGCTTATGATGTTTTTCTTTCTAAAATCCTTTCTATTACGGAAAATAAATAATGAAAACACTACAGGATTATCTTACGTGGTGTATTCCTACCGGTACCCATGTGTTACACACTATAAGAGTTTCTCCATCGGTATACCTGTTTATAGTTTAGTTTTAATGATTTCATCAAATAAACCCCAAGATTATTTGTCAATAGTGCTTTTTATTGTAGGTTACCCAATAGAGTTTTAAAGAATGAGTCTATAACACGTGTCAAGTTCCATCAGGTCAGCAGGGTGGATGGGTAGGCCTAATACGAATCATATTTTTTTACTAATTTGGCCCAGACTAACTGAAAAATGTTGGTTGAATTTCAACCATAAGGCGATTTCTAGTTATTATTACTATATTATTATTATCTATTATATTAGTTCACCAATCAAATAATGTAAAGTATTTGAGATGATTGCAGTTTATAGATCCTAGTTATAATTATATATGTACATACAGTAAGTAGCCAATTGTAATTTTTTCATTCTTTAGAGATAGATAAGAAGTTTTTTGTTTTTGTTTCTACCTTTAGATCCACCATTGGAGAAGTATACGTTAAATAATTACTTGAATCTTGACCAAAGGGTAATGTGAGTAGGTCTTGGTGAAATGGCCCTTGCCTTGACAATCTCTAATTCTAGAGAACAGTATGTTACATACTAGGAACTTAATGTCCTGGCCAGGTGCTCCATTCATAAAACTGAGGATAAAATGTTGCTCCAGTTTATTAAAGCAGTTACTTTAAAGGAATCCCAGCTATTTGTGAAAGTAGATTACAACATTTCACAACTCATGTCTCGTGGAGTAATATAGTTAACTATCTTTCAACTGTATTACTTATACTATAACATTTTATGATTATAAGTTTTTATTCGGTTTACAAATAAAAAAAAACATTTTACAGAACACCGATACTTTTTTAATGTTTTATTAGTTTTTTTTTGTTTTTTTTTTAATAAGAGATGTTTAGAATTTAATTTCCTAGAAAGATATTACATTCATATTTTGAAAATAAAATTTGCTCCATTAGTTGCCTAAAGTAGTTATTTGAAGGGATCCCAGCTATTTGTGACAGTAGAGTAAGACATTTTACAGCTCATGTGTCAAAGAATAATATGTTCTACTGTATTTCATCAGTTTTATTTTTACTTTATAATTCAATGACAAAGATTTTTTTATTTATTTTACAAGTAAAAAAAACACGTTTAACAGAAACCAAAACATTTAGATTTTTTATGTTTTATTTTTTAATTGAGGTATTATTTTGTTAAATAATTTCTTGCATTTCGTAAAATATAAAATAACGTATCCCCATGTGGTTTTGAGTTAAAACATTTTAAGCTTGTCATTTATATTGTTTGAGGCAATTATGGAAAATCTGGTTCTAGATTGCTTTGTAATATCAGAACGAACCTCTACCGTGTGGCCGTAATGGGAGCTCGCAGAATTTGTGCGTGTTATTCAATGTCCGATTTTAGTAAAATTAACGATCCACAAGGTGATATTTGTGTCTATGTAATGTACTGTTAGTTTATGTGTGTTTGTGAAGTCTGATGATGCCGTAATCGGCGAAACGCGTCACAAAACCAAATACTAAAGATTGCTTCAGGCAGTAAGTTTGATTCAATTGTTTTAGATTTATAGCATTTTTCGTACAGAAAATTAGGTGATCTTTGTATTCCTTGTGTAATGGGGGAACTGGATGTAATTTTTTTATATAATTATTTATTAATGTATGTTGGGTTCTAAAATGTTAGTAAGGTATGAGGAAAGTGTGAGGAGGAAGTATTTGAGCCGTTTGTGTGAGTAGGCTGTAACTGTTAGTTAAACACTGACTTGTTTATGCTGACCTATTGGTAGCTCTGGCTTCAATAGGTCAGCATACAGGGAGTCAGTGATGTGAGTGTATGGGATTGGAGTTTTAAGTGCGAGAGGCCATCAGGCCTAAGGCTTGGAGCCAGCGGATACATCTAGATTAGGTCGGGGCCTTTCTAAATTAGGAGTTCAATAAAAATTGAAAAATCTGTAAGCTCTCTTCAGTTAAAAATATTATATTATTCTAAAAAGAGTTCCAGTCTACTTAACCTATTTGTTAACCGTTAACTCATTTTAAGTTTGTTGATAAATTTTATTCTACTGGTTGAGATGTGAATTATATATTACACCTATTGTTTATAATATAAATTCCTTTGCTGTTATGTATATTTCGTTTAAATCTTACCATATCTCTATCATTTAATGAGCTACTCCCTCGTTATGTAGTGTAGCTTCTCAGTATGGCCAACTGAAAGTAGCACTCGTGACACTTGCAAAAAAAGACTGATTGTTAGTATAAAAAAATACACAGACTCACGCCGGCATAATTTCTTTAATATTCAGTTGGTATTTAGACTATATCAATTTAAGTACTTTAAGTTTTGTTTTAAATTCAAAGTCCGTTACAATTACGTATTAGATAGCATAGTCCAATACAGTTCCCCTACGACTTCCTCTGGTTGGCATCCCCCATGAGCAGTTACCCAATCTGGAAAGCTTTCAACATTAATTTTTCAACTACTAATCTAGTAGAATAGTAATTTAACTAATCTAGTAGATGTGGATATCTATACCCACCCCAACAGCAATCAAAAGTCAAATTTCGTTAGACTTTAAGTGCATTCTCTATCTGTTTAGTGCCCGGACTACTTGTTATTATAGGAAAGGGGGTATGAAAACTAAAAGGAATTAAAATGTTATACCATAAAAGATTAAATTTAATATGGGTATGGTGAGGGCAGATTATATACGTGGTTTATCAAACAGAAAAATAAAACCTTAATTAATTACAAGATGGAATATGAAACAAGAGAATAATAAAGTTTAATCATAAAAGGTACGCAACAAACACAGCCCTGACACCTTAATGAACCATTAGCTCTGACCCCCTGAATATCTCACTAATAATTTCCGCATCTAAGGAACGAGCCTTATTTTTATCGCATATTAGTACTTACTATGGTAAAATATCATTTTTTGTGCTAAATATCAATGAAATTATAGCGGTTCAATCTATGAATTCATAAATATATTATTTTCAAAATTTAAATGATTTTTATATGCTTATTGAAAAAGATCCAGAACACTAATTGGAAATATTTTATTCATATGGAGGAAAATTATAATCAAATGAGGAATACAGGATTTCACACCCAACACGAAAAGTAGACAAAACTAATGTTGAATTTAACATGTTTCATTTTCACATTACAAACCATCAAAGGTAATAAAAATATTTATTTTACATCCTAATTTAGAAAATCAGTACTAGAAGTTTTTATTACACAACAGCTAATAATTGATACAGTAAATTGTACTTGTTTCTTACACGCACTACCAGTGGTTTATTCTAAAATATTACGTCAGGTTAGTTAAGTGTAGTTATGTATAGTACACAGGTATAGTTGTGTTTTTTCCATTATCTTCATCACCGCTTATTAGAAAACAATGCTTTTGACCCGTAAGTTTAAGTAAACTTAGTTAAATAACATTGAAAACATTTCTTTGTTTATACTATGGTATATTTTATGTTTTTTATTTATTCTTTTTTTCATTCATTAACCAACGGGTTTGTCATGTAGAAGATTCTTTGTGATATTATTGAAAGTTCTTCAAACTAACAACTAATTTGGTCCATTAACATAAATTGCTTGTTGGTTGAATCAAGGTAATTTCTTGAAGCAAAAGTTTCTATTTTAACACTTGTTTAAACACATGTTACACAACTTAAGATGTCGTTATCAGATGCTTGTTTTCCGCATTAAATATAATTTCAGACGTTCAAAAGAACCAAGCAGATCAGGGTAACATCAAAGTTTGTTGGTTATCGATTAAATTTGCCTAATAATAAACTAATAGAGTCATTAAAAAAAAAAAAATTATCAAATAAATTGAAAGCAATTAGAATTTATTGTAATAAATTCGGACAATTCTATGCCTAGGACAGTTCAGAAGTTTAACGGCACCACCTAACGTAAGCGTGCATGCTGATTATATTCAAATCAGTGTCAACAGAGGAGAGACGATTTGGGAATAGCAGTCAAGTGTTTGCTTTATAACTTTGTTACTATGATAATAGTTAAATTCTACTGCGTTTAAAGAAAAACAATGTTATGACTTTTTATTATACATTTAGAAGGGTTTCTTTATTTTTTTGAATAGCCCAAAGTGTATTTAAGTCAGTGTGCAAAGTCAAGTTAGATTAAATAAAATTAATTTAATAACAAATTTTTAAAATAAATAATTTTATGCATATAATTTAAAAATAAATTTTGCATAACTTGGTAAAAATGTAAAAATATATTTTCTAAATACGCTGTGTTGTCTCGAATAAAAATATAGGATATAAAATTTAAAAAAAGATAAGATTACATTAATAATAAAGTTTTCATTCGGGATAACACTCTCTTCAGTTAAACATGATTATGCCGTTATATTCAAACGTTCTCAACCTTGATAATACATGAAGTTACATCTACAGTACATAAAACGTTACCCGTTAAAGTTTTAACTTTTCTCTCACCTCTCGTTTAGACCCTCCTCAGTAACTTTTAACTAAGCTATTTTGCTAGCGCAAAATTATTTAATAATTTATGACTTTTTCAAACGATTCGGATTTATTTGTTGTCGTTCAACTTTTACGGCGTCCCTATGAAACGGTGAAAAATGGACACGCAAAAACAATCGGTAGTTAAGTTGAGCTTCTGTAATTAAATTGTTGTATCTACGAATGTTGAAATGAGAACCAAAAATGTTACTGCCGATTAAATTATAAATAGGTACTGTACATGATTTAAAAATACAAAACGGTCGCATTATGTGAACATCATGACTCAGGACTCGCTTTATAATACAGGCTGTAGACTGAAGAGATCCTGGCACTTGACAAAAGTATTTCTTAACAGAAATTAAGCAATAAACTCATTAAAATGGCATAATTACCACCCATATCGAATGGGATTACAGAAATTAAACAATTGGCACACCAGCCCCTTTTTTATTCATGCATGTTTTTTTTTTTTTTTTTTTTTTTTTTTTTTTTTTTTTTTTTTTTTATGGGTCCCTATCTAAAATAGTGCAAAAAATTTGATCAAGTGGAACTAATTGATGCTACTTTTTGGATGGCATAAACCATAAATGGTCGATATGTTTTTATTAAAAAATTTCTATAGATAAAGCAGATTTTAGAACTAATGACATAATAATTGAATTTGAAAATGAGTACTATATAAAATATGATTTTTTATAAAACATTTTTACTGAAATCAACTTTATCTATGATATTGAATTTTATATTTATTACTCAATATCTTAAGTCTTATTACCAACAGCTATTCACCCTTGGTCTCTATTACTGACTTAGTTTGACGTGAAGTATTTAGGTTTCAAAAAGGAGAACTTGATGAAGCTATAAGAGATGAATGTGTTAACTTTATCCCTCCAACTGAGCAACTTCACTGATAACACCAAACTTTCTCTTAAACCTCCTTCTTGTTATAAATATATCCTTAGTATAGATATTCCATGGAGTCATTAGTGCTATCTGAAATTCTGTTTGTCTCCATATGATTCATTTAGTCAATATTTTCTATTTAAAGATAAGTTAATTTTGCTATAAAACAATGTGGTGCAGTCAAGTTGTTCACACTGTATTTTTGATGTAATTAGATAAACCTTTGGCATTTTAGTTAAATAAATAACACAAATTCGGCCTATCAGCATGCACAACAAATTATTGTAAGTAATAATTTAAAATAAAAATTGCCAAAATCTCTTTCGCGAGAAAATATAGGGCTCATAATAGTAGTGGGGAATGGCTACAGTTGGGCCAGCTCAAGGTCATTGGTTGGAAGAGGCAGGTGTGGGGTTGGAAGTATGGGGTGAGAGTGATGGATGGGTTTGGGAAGTGGGTCAAGGTCATTTGGAGGGGGTTTTAAAAAAGTGGGAGCCTCAGGGGCTCGGTGGGAATGGGGAGGGGTGGGGCGGCGCCGGGCCGCGGGAGGTTTTAGTTTATTTTTAAAATTAAATCAAAGTCGTGTTCTTGTGCAGAGAGGTGTTGGAGTGTCGTCCACTGGTGAGGGAGTGGTAGACGCCGAAGGTGGTGGCGAAGAGAAGGTAGACGCACAACATGCACAGTACGCATTTGAACAGTTGCAGCAGGCGAACCATCCCTTGTTGATTTTCCGTTTCCAATTGCAGTCTGTTGATTTCTAGTTTGAGTCTGTCCTCTTCCAATTGTGTTTTAAGTGAAAAATCATCCATCATGTTTGTGCGCTTGTTTTAATTTCTGTTGGTGAAACGGGAGCGGTGTTGACGGTCGGAAAGTTGGCGATGAAATGAGAAACGAAGATGAGGACAGGGCATATTTACTGGAAAGTGGTGGGGGGTTAAGAAAAACAGTTGTGTGTCCGATCAAACGTCATCGTCAGCTGTTGGTGTATGTTTGGATGATGCAGGAGTGAGTTCTAGCAAACCATCTTCATCTTCACTCTTAACTCTATCGCATGTTGGACAACCGTAAGCAAGTTCCAAATTCATAGTGATGCAGTGGAATTTGTCTATAATATCTTCTAAAGTTCCCATTATATCTTTTAAATCATGTCTTGTTCTAATTACAAAAGTAGATTTCATTAGTGCTAGCGGATCGTTGTTCATCGTACGGGAGTCGGGAAACAAATGGCGAGCGTCAGTCAGCTGCTCGCTTATATGCGGGCAAGGGCGGTGGAGGGGGAAGTGGAGGGGTGGTGGCGTGGTGGGGGAAGTGGAGGGGTGGTAGCGTGGTGGGGGAAGGGTGATATACCCCCATGCGAACCGTTGGCCAGCGCATTTCGCAGCGAAATGCCGCTCGGGTAGGTAGTAGGAGGTGTACTAAGATAAGCATTAGTTGTATTTTTAAGTTAGGAATACTAATAATGTTTGTAAATTAAATATTAAATATTAAATTTATATTTAACCAGAGCTTGCATTTCTTGTTCCTCGTCGTTTAATTCAACAATTTTAACACCATTAGTTGTCTGTTCCTCTTCCCCTGCACTTTGCGACGATGAAGACATGGAGGTGGCAGAAGATGATGATGAGGATGAAAATATTTTGGTAGGATTGACATATTGCACTGTGATGTTGATCCATCTTAAAGGATAGGTGTCAATAAGTGTAAGTAAGTTTTGGAATAGGGTTTCCATCTCTTCTCTGTCGGTAATTAAATGTTGAAAGGAAATGAATTTATCATCCATGTTGTTGTCAGTGCGAGTAATGAAATAAGAATGAGAAGCGTATCGAATGATCCGTAGAATATATGTTGTAAAAAATAAGTGGTGGGGGTAATCTCAAGGTCAATCAAATGGAGTTTTAAAAAAGGGCTGCAGTCAGTGACTACAGCTATACATCTGAAGCTTCAACAGGATGAGTAGACCAATCTGATCTGTACTTGCACGCACTTATGATACATGTACAAAAGTCGTCTTTATAATATGCATTGCACTCTCGACAATTGACAAGTTTTTCCGGATGAAATTTGATACACCTCTGGGGACAGCAAGTGTGGAAGTATCGTGATTTATAAATCTTGATGGTTCGCAATTCCGGTGGTGGTAGTTGCTTTGTCTTGCATTTGCAGTAACAGGATCCAAAGAATTCACACTTTGTACAAGCTAATCCGTCTACCATCCATCTTCCTAAATCGGTGCATTTTTGTTCACAACAGTAGTGCGGTGCGTCCTCGTTTTTCTTCTCTTCCATGTTGGCGCTTCTAAGTGTTGGCAAGAAATGAAGTTGTATAGTGTAGGATAGCATGTTTTATAGACTAGGAAAAGTGGTGGGGGTAATCTCAAGGTCATCCAAATGGAGTTTTAAAAAAGATCATCTTACAAGTGTAAGATGTATTTATTTAAGATACTGAGTTTTCATCTTCTTTTTCTTTCTTTACATCTTGTTTGTATTTTTCTTTTTCTTCTTTAGCCATGGCGATGAGATCTTCAGTGGAGAGTGGATGTACTTCAGGAAATTTTAGAATTAATTTTGGTTGGAACCCCTCTTTAGTCAATACTTGAAGATCGGACGTCATTTGTTCTACACTTTGATAGTCTTTTCCGTAGATTTTTCCATTAAATTCAATCATCATTCTGTACAACATGGTATTAGTAGTTGTTTTCGCTGCGTCAGTTGGAGAGCAAATGATGATTCTGTTAGGTTACACGGTCCTTTTATAGATGCTACAGCGACCACTTGATATTATTTAACATTAGTAATATTTCTGGAACTTAACATTACTTTGAGTAGATGGTGTTGTAGTTGAAGGTTGTGTGGAAACGAATACTTCTTCGTTGCAGAACTTCTGTTTAGGAAACATCCTCATGTTGTTAGAGTAAACATCAATATTTAAACGATAACCACCGGCAAGTAACACTCGCAGTTCATTAGTAAAATCGTCGAGTTCTTCAAAAGTTGTAATGGTGGTGGTATCATATGATGCACACTTAACCTTAAGAGACATGTTGTTATTCGTAATAACTGGAGAGCCAACAGAGATGTGTACAGCACGAAAGGTAGTCGTAGACTGATGAGATCCTCAAGAAAAATACGGCCTTTATATACCCTCGAAACTAGGTCAAGGTCATCCAAACGTGTTTTTTAAAAAAAAGCAACATATCGATAGTGCAGAAACACTATCGATATGTTGCCTTTTCTTATTTTTTTTTCATTTTTATTTTTTATTTATTTAAAATCAGTTACACACATGTACAACAATATATATAAACTACAGACTAGTTGCTAGTAGGCATAACATGAAGTGTAAGTTCAGTAGAGTTGGTTCCGCTAGGACCGTGAGATGCCAAATAGAGTGCGCCGGGGTGAATCAGTCGTAAATCTTCATTCTGCAGCAGTTGAACGAAGCGTTTGGGAAGAAATACTTGAAATTTCGGTTCATCACCAGGTGTGTAAGGTGCTTCACTCAATGTGCAATTGATGGCGTCTCCAATTGATGTTTCCATCTTCTTAATAGTGTGAATAATGTAATGTTTTTCTTCCTTCAATTCTGAACATTTCTTTGTCGGTAGTATTGTAGATTTAGAATGTTTGTTGAATTGATCAACAAGTGACTGTAGAAAAGTTTGCGATGCCATTATTTTCTTCTTACTATTGTTCGTCTTCTTCTTCTTGTGCTTGCGCGTCAGAGGTGTTGACTCCTCGGAGGTTAGAGTAATACTCATGCATTGTCATAGTGCCGCTCTCGCTTTTATACCCATCGCTTCCCCCACCACTTTGCTGGAGATAGACATTCAAACGATATGCATTCTTTAAAGCACATTGAGACTGCCGATGTTTAAAGTTTTTAGATGCAATACAGATGTTAGCAAAGTAGCAATAAAAATCTTTCTCCATTTGCACATTTATCACTTCATGGTTTGTATATGCTTGTATCCAATTTGCTTTTTCCAATCCTCTTGTAAAAATAGTTTTGAACTCTTTGCAGAAATGATTCATAATGTGTGGCATCATATTGTAGGTTATAAAACCTTCATCCCATGTTAGATTATGAAAATGTTTCATCAACCATTTGTTTGTTACTTTAGCTTTGGTTGTTAATCTGTTGAACGGCAAAAGAGGCATGAATAAAAAATGATAAACAACAGATGTTATCATATCTAGTACCACTAACTCTTTGATTATAAAATTTCCATCATTACCACGGAATGCCTGAAACTCTATGATACCTCGCTTTACTTCCATTATTTCCGTCTTCTTAGAGAATGAAACTCGTTTATCCATGATGACGTTCAGTACACAACTGGTATGTCAATGCGGATTGACAGCCTTTTATACTCCATCATTCTTCTTCTTCTTACTTACAATATTCTTTGTCTGTTTAATTTGTTGTTGATTGTTGATTGTTGAAACGTGATTCGTTTTCCTTATTTTCTTGATTTTCTTCTTCATTTAAATTAAAGTTGGTTTGATTGCGGTGTAACTGTCTCCACATCTCTACTTCATGCGGTATCCTATTGAAGATTGAAGTATCTACTGGACCGTATAGGGTTGGAACATATGGTTGTCTATCCAATGCATCAATTAAATAATCTTTGATAATTGTACTTGAGAATATTACCTGTTTAAAATATCTTGTTATAGGACCAGTAGCACAAGTTAAAGCGTAAAACTCTTCTTTTGTCAAATGTATTTTTATATTATATTTAGTTAAATCTCTAAATCGAACTAGTTGTTGACCACGTTATTTAACAATATCGATTTCAATATTTGATTCGAACAAACCTAGTTTTGTTTTTCTTCCAAACGTATTGTTACTCAAATAGCATTCCAAAAGATGTATATGTTTCATAAAAGATTCCCAAGAAGATTCAGTGAAGGTTACCATTTTAGATCCGTGATTCAAAATAACAGTTGGAGAGTAATCCAATGATTTCATTACTCCAGCAGACACAGTCTTTGTCATACAAGAAGAAATAGGATAAAATATTCTAAGAAATACCTCCATTAAGATGTTGGTAGAAATGTTATCTTCAATTTTCCTTTTCTTCGTTTCTTTTTCAACTTCCTCTTTGTCTGTCTTCTTATGTTTAAACTTGAGGAACTCTTCCATTTCCTGTTCAACTTGTCTTTCTATATCCAAACTATTGTCAGCCATAAGAGGTGTAGTTTCTTCATTAGCACTTGATGTAGTAGAACTCATCTTGCGGACGATGTTACCCATACGACAATCAAAGATGAAATGAATTTCCAGCTCTTCTTTCTCGCTTTTATACTCGCAGATGACCTAGATATTGTTGATCTTTTGTAAAAACCTTACAAATCGTGCAGATGTTGTATTAATCCTTTTTAAAGTACATTCTTCACAATTCCTGTCAGCGGTGTGTAAGTAACTATTTTGTCATGTAGAATTAAACAGTATGCTGAAGTTCCATCTGGTATTTTATCTTCAAATTCCATTTCAATTTTTATATCTACACTTGAAGATTTCACAGATTCATTTTGTTTTGAACAATCGATTACGACAATTGGAGCTTTTGAATAAAATTGTTCTGGTGATAAAAGTGGTGTATTCGTCTTACCATAATATGACGATTGAAATCTTGCATACATGTCATATAGAATGGAATAACGTTTCTTGTCAAATGAAACATTTAAACTGTCATATGGAAAGAACTGAGAGTTTAGAAAAACTTTGCAATTCTTTATCTTGCAATGGTCAAATTGACCAGCGTGCGCAGTTATAACATCTTTTCGTTTAGTCTGAAAACCGACTATTTTGTACCTTGCCCGTTCTAAATAAGTAGAGGTTTTAACAGTCCATGTTTGTCTTTCTGTTTGAGGCAATATGGGGTATTCATGAAATTCCCAACTCCTAAATGGTATCACAATATCACGGTCAGATTTTAATTTTTTCAATAATAATACTCGATGTTCATCCGCCAATCTGACATGAGGTACTCTCCATACAACTTTATCCAATTGAAGTTGCCATTCCAAATCGGCATCTTTAGTTCCACTTGGCGCTTGTATTACGTCCTTATTTGTTGAAGATCTGAGCAGTACCAGTTCTTGCTTTACGTTTATTATTATTCTTTTGTAATCTTCTGCGAATCCCAAAAGCAATCGTAAAGGTACATTAAAATCAAAGTAACCTTTTGAATTAGGAGTAATAGTGTCTTTATCAGGAGTCACCCATCCAGCCGAGATCAAAGAATTCTTTTCATGAGGTGTTATTGAAGTCAATTCTTTTAAAGTTGTTGATATACCAACTTTTTTTGTTGAATCAACTGTTACTCCAGATATCTCATATCTAATTTCATCAAACAGATATGCCATAGGGTTATTTATAAAAGGAACAGTTGAACCAGATTTTCCATCCAATGTTGTTACTCTTCCTTCGATATATAAATAACTTTCACATGGTAATGTGTAGATATCTTGTTGTTGAATGGGAATTCTTATTTCATCATTATTATTTAATTTTGATGAAGTGTAAGGGTTGTGAGTGTGATATTCCTTCTCCCATAGGGTTTCGTCGAATGTCGGTCCTTGTGCTATATCCAGTATATCCATGGTTGGCAAGTTTTAGTCCGATCTTCTGTAGGAAGCGTATGTTGTCCGGTGTTAACTCGTCGAATGTTGAGGAGCTACTGAGCTCCCGACTCTTCCGTTGTGGTTTAAATGATAATCCCATGTTGACTTTATGTTGCCGCTCTGATATGTAACCGTATAGTTATTGTTTCTCCTCTAAAGTCAACACTAATGCCGTCTTGATCCAATATGTTCAGTACGATGTCTGAAATGAAACTGGTGTTTAACGGTAGGTATATCAGGTTTTGTGGCTTCTCAACTATTTTAAAACCAGGAGCTACTGTCGGGTAAAATGTGTGTAATATATGTTGATTTACTCCATCTCTATATGATCCGTGTATAATATTACACGTTACATCAATACTGTTCACCTTTAATATTGTTACTGTTGTATCGCCAGTATAATCATTTCCAGGAGCTAAAATTCCTTTCTTCTTTGAAAATCCGAGCAAATTGCCGATTGAGTGGTCTAAGCTAAAATCTATATAATACTTTGAAGTTATTTCTGCTTTTAATGTATTATTATTACCTTTTATAGAAATATTTTCTTCTCCAAGTTTCTTTTGTAATACTTGGTTTATATCGTCTATTTCATATGCTCCTGTAGATAATGGAATTATTTTTAATTGTGAATAATTTCCTTTTTCATCTTTACTCTCATAATAATGTAGTAAATTATTTTTTTCCTTCTGTAACATTGGGAATTGAATTGTATGTAGTCAAATCCAATAATGCTGCTTCCCATAGTTTGTCCGTAGATAAACGTAATGCTGGGAAAAGTGTACTTTTCAATGTTGACGAATTTCCACTCAGCGACACTGTATACGATGACATCTTAAAGCTGACTGACGCTCTTCGCTAGGAACTCCAAACATAAATGTCCGCATATTTCCGTATTGCTAGGTTGCTCTCTTTTGTAGTTGTAGAATATATTATTGCAGTTCCGAAAATAATGTTGAAGTTCTTTTGGAGGCGGTAAATTTCCAAAACTATCAAAGTAGTAAACATTTTTTCCAAGTTTTTTATAACATACCCAATGAGTACCTGGTCCATAATTAGAGTCTAAATTTACTATTCCAGTTTCATTTTTCCACACTCTATTTGGTAATGTATCTTTCATAAAAACTCCTCTGAAGAATGGTATTTTTAAACATTTCACATATTTTGACAATTGATAGTTTGTTAATGCTTCATTTGAAATTATCAATTTATTCTTCTCATTTAATACACACGGTACGGTCTTAAGTAAAGACCCGATCCGTTTTTTACCATTGACCATATGGATGTTTTCTTGACTTTCCTTTTAGGGTTAGTGTGACGTCTTCTTTTGATGTTCCCGCCTCTTTTTGCAGCTTCTTTTTTACTAGGTTTTCTCCCGCGTCGTCTTCCACCACCAAACTTAGCTTTCGTCTTCATGGCTGTTGTCACTGCCCAAGCTGCTGCTTTTTCCGCAATACTGGCGTCACTTGATTTAACCCTTTGCCAAGCTTTTTCCGCTAGCGCTCTATCCGCTATTGATCTATTTGTTGAATCTGCAAACTTGGAATACGCTATATCGTGTTCTTTGCAAGCTTGATCTAATTTATTAATTCCAGGATCTCCTCTTGCTAAACGTTTTGCCAACTTAGTTCCGGGTCCACAATATTGATAGCCTCCGGGCAGATGAAATTCGTATGGTAAAGCGTCTATTGCTCGATTTAGAACAGCACCAACAGGAATCCGTCTTAGCAGGGATAACGCAGCTGATGTTATACCACGTCCTTTCTTGCCGCTGTCTTGACGACGACTGAGCGTTGCGGTCTTCATTATGTCGTCTTATATAACCAGCGTGTTTACTCCACGAGCTGCTTTACATAAATGAATAACACATGCACAATTTTTATATTTAAATACTTAATTATTCAAATTAATTATATACTGATTTATAATTCTATTTTTAATCCAAGCTTCTCGTTCATCGGGTTGAATCATCACATGACTCGTTGTACTAGCTATATGATTGTGGGTATCGATAAGTAAATTGCCCACTATTCTTATTAAACAGTCTAAAGTTACAGCATCTTTTGGATGTTGGGGATCGTGTAACTGCATAATACGTTTATCATTACACGTGTAAGCAGTCGAATCACTTTTCGACGTTGTTATGACTTGTCCAATAGTAGCAGCATTATTTAAATCTTCTCCTAGTAAAATATTAATTATTTTCTTCATCTTTGCATCATATTTGGTCCCAAAGTGTATATCCCAAGTTATTGTTTGTCTCAATGTAACACAATCATCATCTTCATAACCAGGATAAATATCTTTTATTCTTCTATTACGACCATTGTATGTACCTAATGTACCACCACTCGCAATTAATGTTTGCACCATTAGAGGTACATCTGTATCTTTTATACCAAATCTTCCATTTGTTATTGTTTTATGTCCTGCATCCCATTCATCATTATTTCCTTGCATTAAATCAAACTTTTCATTTTTATGTATAAATGTATCTCCTCGCTTTAGCACGGCATCTTCATGTTTTACAAAATTCGATGTTCCCCTTTTTAATTCTTTAGATAGTTGTTCCATAGTAACAGCGTCTTTTGGTTGAGAACCGAACTTTACATTTGACAACGCTTTTCCATGACAATCAATTTCATCAGCATCTTGTAAAATACAGTTGTCCTTGATGTATTTCAGGTTTACAGCATCCCCGTCTTCCTTTGGGTACCCAATGTCATTTATAATAAATTTATAAAAAGAAAATCCGCGTTGAGTCTTTTCCGGTATTATAGAATGTAAATATTCTTTATTAACTGAATCTTTATCATTTTTTGGATTTGCCACGTTGGTTATTCTATGATTCCCAGCATCATATGTCTGTCCATCTTTTAAACTATTACCCCATTGCAATTTTAAAGTATTTAAAAGTTCAGATGATAAATACTCTTTAGTAATTGCATCAGAACTGTCAGTTGGTTTACCAACATTAATTATTCTATGTGATTTAACATCATAAGTATTCTTGTTTAATTTCAATGATGTTGAAGTTGCTTCTTTTACTGTTTTTAAATTTGCTCCATCTGTATCTTCTTCTGGGTCTTTAACAAATTTTAGACGTTTGTTACTCATATCATAGTCACCTTCAGGTGTTTGCGACAATCCACTTCTTTTTCTGTTTTCTCCTCCTTGTACTCCTACCCCGGAGTACCGTCCGAACTTGTCAACGCTCATGATTGAACTGATCCACTGTATGCTCACTGCTCTCTTATATATCCGTGATGATTTATACAATTATTCCACGATTTCGAAGTTCGTCAACTAAAGCCACCCATTCATTATTTAAACCTGTATGACCAGCTTCCATGGCTTCATGTAATAGTCTCATTCTATCAACCAATTTGTTTATATCATTAGAGTAAATCACATTTGTATTATATAGGTTTTTCATTAAACCTTTACCAGATGTCGAAGTTTCTCCTTTTTTCTTTTTACCATATTCATCAATAAGTGATAAGTCCATAAGTGATAATGACTTCCTCTTAAGCGGTTTCTTCACAGCAGGTGCAGTTCGTAATGTTGGTAGTTTTTTCAGGGGAAACAATCTTTTTATTACAACTGTATATTTAGTTGCGCGTGTTCTATTTATCATTGAATCTTTGGAGTAATTCTTCTTATGAGCATTAGTATTTTGCAAAATTTCTTTAAAAGTATTTAAATCTTGAAGCGTATATCTTATAGGTATATTTTTGAAAATCAGTTCAAATAATCCTTTTGTTCCTTTATATTTATGCTCACCAATAACAATATCATCATCTTCAGTCAAATGTACTTTTGAATCTCCTATTTTTAATTCATTTCCATCAATTCTCGCACCATATACATGTGACTTGTGTAATTTTGGGTTATTTTTTATTTCATGTAACGTCTTCATGATATACTTTCTTCCAAGAGGTCCTTGTTGCAATATATCACTACTTAATTTTGTTAGATTTGGAATTGATTGTTCTGCTTCAGGTATATGTTGTTCTTGTTCTTCTTCTTTTTCAACATTTATTTCTGGTTCTTCTTGTCTTGTTTCTTCTTCTTCTTTTTGAGAAACTTCACTATCACTTGTGTAAGAATCATCATCATCTTCTTCCTTTTTCAAACTCTTTACTTCAAATTTAGAAACAGGTAGCAAAACATCTCCTTCATAATGAGGTTTACCAATAGTTTCTGTTATCTGTTTTAAAGGTTCTGTAATAGGCTTAAATGTAGTCTCCAGGAATTCTTCTCTTTCATTCAAACCCATTCTTAATGCTCGATTTTTAAGTCTAATCGAGTCACTCAGTGATTTTATTTCTTTTAATAGTTTTTCTTGGTTCACCATGTTTACGCTGCGAAGACCAATCTATTACTAAACGTATCATCAATAGTTCAATCGATTAATACAAATTTATCCAACCCTATACGATATCTTCCATTTTTTATAGCTTCTTCTTTCATAATAACAAGAAATCCATATTTTTCAGCCCATGCTTTGCCACACATTTCTTTAAATTTATCAAATGACATGTCTGCATTTACATGATCATTATATATGTGCTTTAAATTTGTTTCATCTTGCTTGAAGATAATAAGTAGATTTGCATTATCTCTTATTATTGTTTTGGAATTTTACTGTAAGTTTGACCAATATCAATGCTATCAATATTGTAATGTCTTCCCATGGCAAAATAACTTCTAATAGTGTCGTGATTTTCACAAGATACATCATCAAATATAAATATAGAAAATGGTTTAGCCTCGTTTGGCTCCATTATAGTTTCACTAGCATTAAACTTGTAAAAATTAACTTCAGGCACACTTGCAAGTACCTTATCCAATAGTTGGTATTTGGGTTGTTGCAAAGATTTGGAAAAGATGTAAATGTTGTTGAAACGTAATCCTTTAGGATTTGTTATTAAGTTAAAAACCACATTCGTCTTTCCACAATTTGACGGTCCAGTTATTAAATATCTTATTGTGTTTGGCAGTAGTTCACCATGTTTTCCATGATTTAACTTGTCGTTGTCAACTGTTAATTCATCAATATTATTAATAAAAAATCGATCCTTTTGTTGCACAATCTCCATCTTGTGTAAAGGTTAAACACATAATGAGTTCACAAATTGCTACACCAAGTATTTTGTAGGGATCCAAGAGTCTTCACTTTTATCAAATCCCAACCAACGTACTTTAAACTTATCCTTTTTTCTTTGTAAAATTTTTTCAACAAGATATACATCGCCAACTGATGATTTTAACAGCTCGTGTCCGTAGAATCCACCTTCAAGTAATTCTCCCTTGTTGTCTTTTAATATGTAAGTTTCAGGTATTGTCGGTTGCACTTTATAGATTGTAAACACTTCATTAGTCCAGTTTGGCAGATACCTTTTACTAAATACTCCTTTATACTTACTTATACGAACTTTATCATCAACTTTAAATGTTTTAGGCTGCATTTTTTCATGTATAGGAGTTGTATTATTCCTAATACGTTTTAATACCATCTTAGCATTACCGCTATTTACTTGGTTAGGTTTCATACCAATGGTTCGATGATACTTGTTGTTATATTCTTTTATAAGTTGCGGTAAGATATCATACCAAACATATGATCCTCGTTTGGAAAATGTTTTATACATTGCTCCTTTTAATGTTCTATTGAATCTTTCTATTATTGAAGCTTTAACTTCAGAATTTGTAGAATAATGATTTATTTTATACTTCTTCATTAAAGCTGCAAAGACTTTGTTAAAATACTCTTTCCCATCATCAGTTTGTAGATGTTTGATGTTAAATTTATTTCTTTGTATAGCCGTTTCCATAGCTTTTGTAACACTTTTACCAGTCTTGTCCTTTAGCGGTAAGGCATCAGCCACTTTAGTAAAACAGTCTATAATCGCTAAAATGTATTTGAATCCTTTATTCAACTTACTATGTGGTATCATTTCAATGAGATCGGCTTGGAAAAGATCATTCATTCCTTTTATAATTGTATTTCTTCTAGGAAATTTTCTTCTTGCCGGCTTATGAAGTTCATTTACAATCTTGTTCCTTAAATCTTCCATCTTCAGTTGTGTCTTCCACACCGCTTGTAAGAGTACTGATCTCTAAAATGGTTTATCCTCTTTTATATGGTTAGATTATAGGTCAAGGCCATATTACATTGGTGTAAAAAGAGGGAACATGACATTGGGCTTGTCATGTCCCCTCTTCTTTACGGAAAGGAAAAAGGAAGAAGGTAAAGGACGAAGAATAGGTTTACTGGTCGATAGGGTATAAGGAGTAATGTCCGAATGGTAGAGTTTTTATATTATCTTCCAGGATGTACCTCTTATCATCCTTACAACTCAAAGCCCATTTGGTTTGCTTTACACTGAAGAGACGATGGTTGAAGCTTCTTATGGTGTTAAATGTTGCTGTTGTCTCAACATTTTCAAATAAGCATCTCTTGTATTCTTCAAACTGTACATTCTTCTTCAGGTATGAGGTTTTTATACCCTTGGCCTTCTTTACGATTTCATGTTCTCTTCTTTCATTTTTGTACAGTTTAAATGAATATAGTTTAGACATTAAAGCTACAACCTCTTCCATTGGCACGCCATTTGTCTCGTCTTTGAACTTTCCTAATACCTTTTTATTTCTACCGTTGTCGTAGTTGGGATGGTTTTGTGGATAATCAGAAAAGTCAAAGTCAGTAGTATATATAAAAGTACGTAGGTCTTCATACATGTCTTCTGTTTTTATCCAATAAATAAAAGCATCTGTATCCATATATGCAATCCCGATGTTTTCTCTTCCATAAAACTTCACCATCTTGTTGTAGTGAAAGTCATACATGTGGGTTTTAGAAATATCCAAAATAGACATTCCCACATAAAGAGGACGATCCATTGTTATTGAGATTTTGTTCATGGAAACAGCTACAAGATTTTTGTTGATTATTATGGACGATCCGAAGTTAGGTTTTTGTACCAGCTTTTGTAGTTTCACCGGATCACTAACTAATTTCACATTCTTATGCTTTCTTTTGTTTTCCAGTGTCTTGCCAAATATCGCATTATTCATCAATTTAAAAAAGTCCTTTTGAAAATTAGATGTAGCCGCAGTTCTTCTTTTTGTGTTATTGTCAATGTATGACTTTAACCAACAGGATTGAGAAAATTGTAAAGCTCTATTAATTTTTGTTATTCTCAATCCTAATTCTAGGGCTTGTTGTATTACCCAATAATGAGCAACATATCTTGATTTGTTGGTTAAAGTCCTCATCAATTTAGGCCATCTACCAGTTGGTGATATTTCCGTCTTGGCCAGTAGAGGTAAATCATAATGGTGGTCATGCAAATGTTCAGGGTACTCGATGTCTACATCCAAAATATAACCAGTATCTCCATGTTTTGCCATGTCCATGATGTTTCCAATAGAATCAGGGTCTACCCATTTAAAGTCGCCATATGGGAGAGGATTCGACATGGCCCATCCATAAAGGTTATTTGCATCAAAATAACCTAAATATGTACTTGGTTTTGATGCATCAAAATTGGGCAGATATTTGTTATTTGCCTTTACATGTCGTGTTACACTTTGAGTTAATCCTCCTAGAACACCTGATTCCAACATCAGTATCATGTCTATATCTGTAAGAAGTTGGAGTTTACAGTTAGTTTCCTTCAACATTGCTTGCCAAGCTAGTCCAGGTGATGTACAAGAATGCAGAGGGTCCAGTCCATACGCCTTAAAACATGTACTTCTAAACTCTTCCATTATATCACAAAGTAAAGTTACATCTAGTTTAACATAAAAGTCCGAATATTCTCCAAGTGTTTTGAATCCTAATTCATTCCAAACTCTACACGCATGTTCATAATCTTCATGGGATATATCCGTATCGTATAGTTTACTTTTGAATTCTTCTTTTGGTGGAAGGGATGTTTCATTAAATCGTTCTAAGCTATCTATATAATCATATGGGAAAACACCTTTGCGAAGAACTAAATTAACCTTGTCATTACTTACAATCTTCTTGGTTTCTATTAAATCTTCTGTTCTCAGGTTTTCAGAAAGTTTCATTAAACTAGATGGCATAAAACGGTAAGAGTCTAAAAACAGAATTTTGATATTTCCAGCTTTTTTAGTAAAACTTATAAACTTCTCCATGGTTTCTGCTATGACATCAATTTCTCCATTATCTCTTCCTAATTCCGGAATGATAAAATGCGCATCATAACCACTAAGGTTATGTTTTATTACAGGTATATTTGTGGGGATCTTGTAGTTGATATTGCATCTGTTACATGCAGCACCTCTATAATACCCTGTCAGATGGTCATGATCATGAACCTTGTGATTTTCCACAGTAAATTCATTTGTACATAAATAACAATGAGTCGCATTTTCATGTTGAATCTCTTCTTCTTCATCCAAAGGTATCATCGGTATAATATCACTATACAATCTTTCAACACTTTCTGCTATTGTATACAACTGATCAAGGAATATTTTAGAAGCATTAACACCACGATAGACAATAGGTTTTGAAGTTAAATTAAATCTATTTAGATGTTTTTCAGAAAGAGTAGATTTAACCATTAAACAAAAACTGTTTGGATCATGTATCTGATACTTAACACTTTTCTTTGCTACATCGCCATCATTATCTTCAATAGGAACTAGTGTATATTCAAAATCAGCATAGATAACAATGGGAATCCGGTATTGATGGGAGATTTTTTCAAATTTTAACTCTGCCTTATTTGGACACGGTAAGATAATTTTTGCTTCATAGTTGTTGTTACATAGTTTTTTATGCTCTTGTAACCATTCGTTTCCTTGTCTTCTTTCTTCACAAAAATTAAAGCATCTTTTGCAAATTATCTTCTTATTTCTATTTTTAGATAATTGATTGCTAACAAGAGTTTCAAATTTTTTAATCCATACGTAGTGGGAAACATCACCTCTTGTAAGCAGTAATAAGTCTGTATGATCTGGGAGTTCATTCTTCACCACACGCAATGGGTACACTTTATTCGAACTGTCCAAACCAAAAACATTGACAGATGTTCCAGGGTTTTGTTTTTCAAACTTTGAGATGTCCTTTAAAGCCACTGGGTAAGTCAATCCTTGGAAATTATATCGATATCTTTGTATTTCATATTCTTCATTGAGTCTTACTGCATGGTCAGGTGGTACAAATTTTGCCGTCATTGCATATCTAAAACATTCCATATCTTCATTTTGAATATTTATGCACGATTTGGTGTTTGAAATTTTCTTTGGGAGCGGAATATAACTGCTACCCCTTAATCCATACCCATGTTTATGAACTCTGATATCCATACCCTCAATACTAACCAAACTCCAACCAGATCCTCTTCCTTCATGTTCTTGAATTTTTGTTAAAATTTCTTCCAAACAATCTTCAACTATTGAATTAATATCTGAACTTGCCATTATGGTCTGGTTTTTTGTCATGAATCCTCTTGGTGACATTTCTCCTTCTACATTAGTAAACATAGCATTTAACAATATGCCAAATTTAATAAAATTTTGCCTTTTTAATTCTTTTGCGAGTGTTTTACTTACAATTCTTCTTACTTCTTTAAAAAACTGCTCCAATTCCAATTTTTCATTTTGAATTTTGTGGTGCATTACTACTCTACCTTCTAAGGCAAATACTTTTAAACTCGGTATAGCATTAGATGGTCCTGCTAAAGGTTCTTCTTGTTGTTCTTGTTCTTGTTCTTGTTGTTGTTCTTGTTGTTGTTCTTCTTGTTGCTCTTCTCCATATAGTTTTAAATCTTCATATTCGGTTTCTGTTACATGTTCATTATTATTATGGAATAACTCTTTGTGTATTTCTAGTAGAATATTATCATGAAAAGTTTCTAAGCAAATTTCACATTGATGCATCTTGTTGATGTTTACTCTTTGAAATTTAGCAGCGAAATGAAATGCTTCTCTACTGCTCCCTTTTTATAACCTCCCAGTTGTAGTGGGGGGACGGTAAGATTTTTAGTGAGATGTTAAAAATAGTAGGTTAAGACTAAAGCTGAAAAGTAATGATTAAAGCCTATATTTTCTTCCAATTGCAAATACTCCACATAAGCCTCCGCCCATAGCCATAACAGATCACTGTTACGCCAATATACACCAAAGGTGGGTCTATCATCAACTAAAATTGGAGATGCTATGTTTACTAATCTTTCATTTTCTATCCATGTCATAACTTCAATTACAAACCTTCCTATAATATCCATTGGAGAATTCGGATCCACAAATATTCTTGTTACAACATTTTCACTTAACAAAGGCTCTTCAATTTGTTCATTGTTTTCTACATTGTTTTCTTCATCGTTTTCTTCATCCAACTCCAATACTTCTTCAACTTTTGTACATTTGTTATAAAATATTGGAGCATCTCGGGGAGACATGTTCACTCTAGCTATTATTGGCAATGAATGTCCCAACGCAAACCACGACACTCTTATATAGGCAAGTCAATGAGTGGGGGTTTCTTTTAATAATAAATTTTTATTAAAAGAAAATAATTTAATTCTGTCTTTACCAAAATATTACTCTTAATTAGAGCTTTCCAATGATGTATCGCTTGCCCTATTCCGGCAAACCTTTCTCAAGTTATAAGTAAATGTGTTAGCACTTGGCTGGCTGAGGGGGGGGGGGGTGGGGGAGGGGGCGGGGGGGGCGGGGGCGGGGGAGGGGGCGGGGGCGGGGGAGGGGGCGGGGGCGGGGGGGGCGGGGGAGGGGGGGGAGGGGGCGGGGGCGGGGGAGGGGTCGGGGGGTGGGGGAGGGGGCAGGGGCGGGGGCGGGGGAGGGGACGGGGCGGGGGAGGGGGCGGGGGCGGGGGAGGGGGCGGGGGCGGGGGGGGCGGGGGAGGGGGCGGGGGCGGGGGAGGGGGCGGGGGAGGGGGCGGGGGGCGGGGGAGGGGGCGGGGGCGGGGGCGGGGGAGGGGGTAAGGGCGGGGGGGGGGGTATGCATTAATGGATTGAGGTCAAGGTCACCAAAAAATAATAATGATCCAAGGTGATGGAGGCGACTGTAACCGTCTCCACCACCCTGTGTTCCTCAAACACTCCCAATCCCAACCCAAAAAGTTACGTCTTGCAAGGGATCCCAATTTTTTTTGCCCGCACGCACTTTGGCGATCCAGTTTGGTGAGCTGTGATACGGGATGCCAGTCTCGGGCCATTTGGCACTGGGCTTGACCATGTGGTAGTTAGGGACACTGGAACAGCTAGTGCAAGACGCAACTCTAACCTCCCACCCTTAATCTAAGCCCACCCAATCATATTTTTGCCTGACCAAAATCAAAAACAATAAAAATATGCGCTACCTACGGCACAACGCGCATGTTCCCACCCATATTTAATGAAGTTCAATCGAACTTCTTAAATTTACATTTACATTTTAATTTAATCTACCCAACCTAACAGCTAGCTGTGGAATGTAAAAAATTATTAGTACACAGATAAACAAACACAGACATAGATACACACACACACATACACACAAATACCATAAACTAATACCTAAGATTAAAAACACATTTCTTAAACATAAATAATACCATAAAACACCTTAATGCTAACATCGCAATGCATAAAAACATAGACACACACACACACACACAACAAATATTAAATAGTAATAGCCTAACAACAAGAGTAACTCAAATATATATCGGCCGCTTATACATTTGAGTTGCCCTCTGAGTCGGGTCGGAGCGTCGCGTCCGAAATTCCGAGCCCGACTGTGGCGGCAATAGTCGTCGGGGTAGTTCTCGGCTCCCAGAGTGGTGGGGGGCCGGGAGGGGTTTCAGGGGCGCGGAACTTTCCAGAAATGTCAGTGGAAAATTCCAAACGGATGTGCTTTGTTACATGTGGGTCGCCTAAAACGCAGGTGGAGCCTTGTACCTCTCAATTTGCATTAGATAGCATCAAATTACATCCGCTGACAAGTACATCCGCAGCTTTCCCCATCGCGTGGCAGCATAATTATCGTCGATTGTTATCCACCCTCTTCCGCCGCTTAATTATACTTCCAACAGAAATAGGCCGCCAAAACACGCAACTTGTTTTTAACATACAATAGACTATTGTTTGGAAATGCATTACTTATGCTCATAATCCTTGGCCTGGTCGGTACTTCTTACACGCTACACCCAAGACGTTGTGACGTCGGGGGGGGGGGGCTTCCGGTTTCCGGTCCGGTCGGGGGGGGGGGGGGGGGGTGGTCATGCATGAGTAACCATCCGCATGTATATAAACGACGGGAAGCTCGCGAGCCTCCCATATAGGGAGCTGACACCCCAACGGTAAACAACCAATCCGTGAGTTCATACCACATAGTACTTTAACACACTATTTATTTTAACATTTTTATTATTTTTACACTATTTCTTAACACTACATCAGTTATTTTCGTGTCGAGTTTCCATTTTTTTTTTTTTTTAATTAAAATATGCTAATTAACATCGTGTGCAGGAAACTCACACTGATTAATTGCAGGTTCCATTCTTACACACCTGTTTCCTCCTTAATATGCAAATTACTCTCTTACTTTAACAACACTTAAACTGTAACCGCTACTTCTCGGTCATATTAATATAATTAGTGCTACACTACGGGATTTACCTGTGCAATAGTGCACGCTATGTTTCCTGCACGTCTGCAGGTAATACACCTTACAATCATATACTTATTGCTACATTACACAAGACATTTCTTGCACACCTGCAGGTAATACACTTACTGACCGTCTACTATTATAATTATTGCTACAGTACAAGAGACATTTCTTGCACACCTGCAGCTTATACACTTTACAACCGTTTAATATTAAAATTATTGCTATACTACAATGGTTACCTGTTCAATCACAGTTGTGGTCCCCCCACTTGCTTATCCACAGAGCAATACTTGCAATCCTACAACTGAATAATTAATTAACTTCCGCGATCACCAGTACTTTTTTAAACTATCCGTCTCTTCCTCTGACTCTTGTGACCGTAGCCACAGCCGACTGACAAATAACCGAGCTCTCCCGAACCTCGCTCTTTTATGCGGTTTTCTCGGGGAGGGGGTTGGAGGGGAGTCGCACGTGACTCATCGATCGCATAAAAAGGGGGGGTTGCTGCCGCGCGCGCGCCATTTCGGTGGCGGAATCGTTCGGGTGAGGAACTATCCGTAAGTCTCTGGCGCTTTTACAACTAACGCTTGTTACTCTAAAATGTGTTTGCACTTAATATGCTAATTAGTCTCTATATTTATGCACGGGACATTTCCTGCACACCTGCAGGTGATACACCTTACAACGGTACTATTATAATTGTTGCTACAATACAAGATTTACCTGTCCAATTGGCAATTGTGATCCCACTTAGTCGTGCACGGGATATTTCTTGCACATTAGCAGGTCATACACTTTACAACCGTCTAATTTTATAGTTATTGCTACAGTACAAGATTTACCTGTACAATTGTATTCCTACTTATTCGTGCACGGAACATTACTTGCAATCCTGCACCTGAATAATTAATTAACTTCTGCGGCTACCGATACTTTTCTTCGCCTATATGTTTCCCCCTGCTACAACCTTTCGCGGCGCCGCCCGACAAATAACTGAGCTCTCCGAAGTTCTGTTCTTTTATGTCATCCTCTCAGGGGGAGGGGTTGTGGAAGGGGGGGGCACAACCCCTATAAAACGGGCATCGGTACCGCGCGCGCGTCATTATAGTGGCGATAGGGCAACAGTAAACAACTATCCGCAAGTCTCTAACACCTAGTCTAACACTTTTTTACTTACGCTTTTTTACTCTAACATATGTTTGCACTTATTATGCTAATTAGTCTCTATATATTCAGACACACTCGCGGGCGCCGGTCATATACTCGCCAATTGTCGGAGAGTACACATCTCCCCTTCGTATATTATCATGGCTTCGCACTCTTTACAACTAAAGCTTTTACGCACAAAACATATTTTACAGAAACAATCTAACTCCAAAGTTTGTAAACCGCGTACTACATTGGCTAAGCTTAAGAAATACTACAGTTTTCACCCGTTGTACTTTGCAAAACCTAGCCTGTGCAACACTGCATACTGTACTGATACTGTTTTGCACGCTGTCTTAACTGACATGCTGCAGTATCAAAATTTCAATCTTGTTACACCTATTGACGATGCTATCCAATTATTCTTATTCACTATATTACCGGGTTTATATGATCGTTCTTCCTTGGGCACATGTCTCATTCTACTGTATCAACTCGCACTGTAAACACCTAGGAGCTCTCCTATCATGCAACTATTATTTTAATTTAATTTTAAAAATAAACTAAAACCTCCCGCGGCCCGGCGCCGCCCCACCCCTCCCCATTCCCACCGAGCCCCTGAGGCTCCCACTTTTTTAAAACCCCCTCCAAATGACCTTGACCCACTTCCCAAACCCATCCTTCACTCTCACCCCACACTTCCAACCCCACACCTGCCTCTTCCAACCAATGACCTTGAACTGGCCCAACTGTAGCCATTCCCCACTACTCATAATGTGTTCCTAATCCTTTATTTTCGCTGCCTAACATAAATATATTACTAAAATATCAACTCAAGAAATTTTTTTTATATTTTTTTAATAGTTTATTTTCTATTTTAGCTTTTTAGAACTAGTAACAATACTAGTTAAAATATTTAAGGGACCGCTGCGAGCCATATAATGAATAAGCCTCTAAGAAAAAAAAGACGGAAATAAGCATTTAAATTCAAATATAAATTAAAGCAACCCAACAACAACATCCTTATTTTTTGTAATTTTTGTATTGACATTAAATGGGAATATCCTACTTGTCTTGTTGGATATATTAAATGGGAATGTATTATTTTTTATAAATAAAATAATTAAAGCAATGGAACAACTATTTAGTTGAAGGAATTTAGAGTTAATTAGGTATAAAGTTTCTTTAACAAAGAGCAATCAAAATTATTTCTCGAGTTTAAAAAGAATTAAGATTAATGAGTCTTGTAAACTGACACGGTAGCTGCAATGTGCGTTACTTTATTATTTATTAGTTTATACTTCTAGCTTACTCGGCATAAAACTGTGCTAAAATACAATTAATTCGGTAAATGTTCTTTATTTTATCTTTTTTTACCGCATAAAGAAAAAATTACACTGAGTCTGGCACAAGACTAAACAAACATGTAACTGAATGAACTATAAGTAGAAAACAATCATATCAAATCTCTTGATAAGCTTCTTAAAAAAGAAATGGTATAAAAAATCAATAACAATCTTGTGTACAAGAGTAGTGGGAAAAAGCCACTTCTAAACCGGAAGTGACGTCAGCTGCCAGGGCAGCTGCAGGGGTCAGATGGTGTCAGCTGCCAGGGCAGCTGCAGGGTGCAGATGGCGAGAGCATATGCCCTGAATTTGAAGTAGAATTGGGCATGAATTAAGAGTTAGTTCAAAATTGAAATTCAACAGTTATAACTGGAGCCTGGAAAGTATGTCAAGGTCATTCAGAGTAAGTTTTAAAAAAGCCTACCCAACTACTACCAGAAATAGTTCAAATTTGAACTAGTTGGTGATAGTGGGATAGGCTGAAGTAAATTTTGAATTTTATTTGTGAACATATAATTAATGTGCAACAGCAGAGTTTAAACAAGTTGAACTTTTGTGATGAACTACAGAGTTGTAAATGCAAACACCAACGACGATGAGAAGGTAAACGCAGAGTCCCCAGATGATGTATTTGAAAAGCTTGAACAAACGTAACATTTCGAGTTGGTTTTCCCGTTCCATTTCCAATCGTTTAATTTCCAATTTCAATTTATCCTCTTCCATTCTAGTTATGAAGGGAACTTCATCCATCATATCCATCATGATTTTGTAGTGTTTGAAATTTTAAAACAAGTGATGTTGATAGTTCAAAAGTTGAAGACGGAATGAGAAGTGAAAGCGAGAAATGTTAGTTAAATAAAGAAGTGGTGGGGGGAACGAAGAATTACAAAGAAGTGGTGGGGGAAATATTTTGCTGTTCATTATTACCATCAGTAGTGTCAGATGGTGCAGGAGTTAGATTTAGTAAACTGTCTTCGTCCGAACTTTCAATCTTATCACAAATAGGACAATCGTATGTTATTTCCAAATTCATTTTGATGGTTGTAAAATTATCTACAAGTTCTTGTAAAATATTAAAAATGTCTTGTAACTCTTCTTTAGAGTTTATTTCAAAACTAGAATTCATTCGGGCCAATGGAGAGTTGTTCATTATTGGAGAGTCGGTGATGGAATGAGGATCGGCGCATAGGGAGGGGGCTTATATAATGGTGACCTTGAGCAGGCGTCTAGGGAGGGGGGCTGTCTAGGGAGGGGGCTTTTATATAGGGAACCTTGAGCTTATGATTGAATAAAACGTTTAGTTCTTCTTCTCCATCTTTTAATTCAATTATTTGAACCGAAGTAGTTGTTTCATCTTCTTCACTTGATGAAGAAAACAATTCACCAGGATTTAAATATTGAACTACAATTCTGAACCATCTTATAGGATATTCGTCAATGACAGAAAGTAAGTTTTGAAACAATTCTTCCATCTCCTCCCTGTCAGTTATTATATGTTCAAATTTGATAAATTTGTTTTCCATGTTGTTAGTTAGAGTGTTGGAAGTGGAATGATTTAATATTATATAAAAATTAGAACTAGTGGTGGGGGGAAATCTCAAGGTCATCCAAATGAAGTTTTAAAAAAGAGTGTAAAACTGAAATTACACATTTGATGGTTCTACAGGATCGGAATACCAATCTGATCTGTATTTACATCTTTTTATCATATGTGTACAAAAATCATCTTGATGAGAATTGGTGCGTTGACAATGAGCAAGATCTAGAGGGTGAAATTTGAAACATCTTTGAGGACAACATGTATGAAAATATCTTGATTTGTAAAATTTGAAAGTTCGCAATTCCGGTGGTGGTAGTTGTTTTGTTTTGCATTTGCAATAACAAGATCCGAAGAATTCACATTTAGTACAAGCTAACCCATCCACCATCATTGGTCCTAAATCTGTACACTGTTGTTCACAACAGTAACGAGGTTTGTACTTGTATTTTTGCTCTTCCATGTTGACGCTGCGGAGTCCAGTGAAAGAATAAGAGTGTATAGTGTTCAATAGTGAGTTTTATGTACTGTGAAAAGTGGTAGGGGTAATTTCAAGGTCATCCAAATGGAGTTTTAAAAATTATACCTTACAAGTGTAAGGATTATTAAAATTTAGGAAGTTTGTTTCTCTTTGTTTTCTTCAGACTTTTTCTCTCTCTCCGCCTTAGCCATAGCAACAAGTTCTTCTGTTGATAATGGATGTACTTCAGGAAATTTTAAAATTAATTTAGCTTGATATCCTTCTTTAGTTAATACATCTAAATCTTGGGTCATTTGTTCAATGGTGTTGTAGTCTTTTCCATAGATTTTTCCATCAAGTTGAATCATCATTCTGTACAACATTTTCTTAAATAGGTCTTGTCGTGGTGAGAGCTAAGAAGCGAATGATTATTTATACAAGTATCACATCCTTTTTATTAACTCACATTGATCATGTGATTCTTTAGTTGTAGCTTTGTCTGTCAAAAGTTATTCAACATTGGTAATACTTTTGGAACTTGATGTTATGTTGACCAGTTGGCGATGAAGAAGTTGTAGGTTGTGTAGAAATAAATATTTCATCATCGCAATATTTTGTTTTAGTGAACATCCTTGTATTAGTAGCACTAACATCAACAGTTAAGTGATAACCACCGGTAAGTAAAACTCGCATTTCGTTAGTTAAATCTTCAAGTTGTTCAAAAGTAGTTATGGTGTTGGTATCATAAGATGCACACTTAACCTTTAGGGACATGTTGCAGTTTTATATTCAGGGATTAAGAGCGAGATGTGTACGGTATGAAAGGTAGCAGTAGACTGATGAATTTTGCAAGTACATTTCCCCTTTTATAATTATACAAAATTGGGTCAAGGTCATCCTGTGGAATTTTTAAAAAAAGCAACATATTGTAATGTACAAAGACATTACAATATGTTGCTTTTTTTATTTTTATTTTTTGTTTTGTTTTATATCATATTTATTGAAAAAACAAATACAAAGAAATATTTACAATGTTATGTACAAATTAATCAGTAGTAGGTGTTACATGAATTGTAAGTTCAGTAGAGTTGTTTCCACTGGGTCCATGTGATACCAAATAGAGTGCGCCGGGTTGAATTATACGAAGATCTTCATTTTGAAGTAGTTGTATGAAGCGCTTTGGTAAGAAGATCTGAAATTTTGCTTCATCACCAATTGTATAAGGTGCCTCGCTCAAAGTGCAATTTATAGCATCACCTACTGAAGTTTCCATTTTCTTAATAGTATGAATGATGTAGTGTTTCTCTTCTTTTAGTTCAGAACATTTCTTCGTAGGTAGAATTGATGATTTAGAATGAGCGTTGAACTGATCAACTAAACTTTGAAGTAAGTTCTGTGATGCCATATTGATGTTGTTGTTAATCTTCTTGTTAATAAGAATGTCCGTCGGAGATGTTGTCTCTTCGGAGGTTTGAGTAATACTCATGCTGTGTCATGGTAGCGCTCTCACTTTTATAATCGACACTACCCCCACCACTGACACTACCCCCACCAGTTTGTTGAAGGAAATTATTCAAGCGGTAGGCATTCTTTAAAGCGCACTGCGACCTTCGATGTTTAAAACTTTTTGATGAAATACAAAGTTCGTTGAAGTAGCATTGGAAATCTTTATCAATTATTGCATTAATCACTTCGTTGCTTGTAAATGATTGTATCCAATTTGCTTTTTCCAATCCCCTTGTGTAGATAATTTTAAACTCTTTGCAATAATGATTCATAATGTGCGGCATCATATTATAATTAATGAAACCTTCATCCCATCTTAAGTTGTGAAAATGTTTGTTCAACCATTTGTTTGTAACTTTCGCTTTAGTTGTTAGTCTATTAAATGGTACTGGAGGTTTGAACAAATAATGATAAACTACTGATGTGTTCATGTCCAAGATTACTAATTCTTTAATAATAAAATTACCATCATTTCCTCGGAAAGCTTGAAATTCAATTATACCTCTTTTAACTTCCATTATATGTGGCGCATTAGAAAACGAAACCCGTTTATTCATGATGAAGTCTTACTAACAACTGACTTAAAAATTGAATGAGCCGATGTTTATAACAGACAGGATTGTTCTTCTTCTTTCACTTCTTGTGCCACTTCATCAATATTAAAATTGGTGTGATAGTTGTTTAATTGTCTCCACATTTCAACTTCTTGAGGTATTCTATTAAAGATTGAAGTATCCACGGGACCGTATAAAATTGGAACAAAAGGTTTTTTGTCCAATGTATCAATTAGATAGTCTTTAATTATTGCACTTGAAAATATTAGTTGTTTCAAATATCTGGTGACGGGACCGGTAGTACAACTTAAAGTATAAAATTCTTCTTTAGTGAAATATAATTTAACATTATGTGTAGTTAAATCTCTGAAGCGAACAATTTGTCCTCCACGATGTTTTACTATATCAACTTCAATATTTGATTCCAATAAACTTAATCTTGTTCTTCTTCCAAATGTGTTGTTACTTAAATAGCACTCCAAAAGATGTAAATGTTTCATGAGAGATTCCCAAGTAATTTCACTGAAAGTAACCATTTTGTTTCCATGATTTAAAATAACAATTGGTGAATAATCCATTGATTTTAAAATTCCAACTGATATACTTTTTGTCATGCATGAAGAAATTGGGTAGATAATCCGAAGAAATACTTCTGTTAAAATATTGGTTGTAATGTTAACTTCAACCTTCTTCCTTTTTACTTCTTTTTCAGCTTTTTCTTCTTCTCTCTTCTTATGTTTGTTGAATTTTAGGAACTCGTCCATTTCTCGTTCAACTTGTTTTTCTATATCTGAACTATTATCATCCATTAGAGGTGTATTTTCTTCTCCGTTAGTAGAATTCATCTTGCGAATGATGTTTCCCATACGACGGTTGAAGATAGAATGAAGTTTCTACTAATTATTTTCTCGCTTTTATATTTTTCGTAAATCCTTGAAATTTATACAATTACATAATTGTTTGTTTTGAACTTGTCTTTCACAAATGAAATTCTAACCTCAAAAATTAAAGCAGATAATTCTAACCTCAAAAATTTGCAGTTGTTGTACAATTCTTCTTAAAGTACATTCTTCACAATTCCGGTCAGCGGTGTATAAGTAACTATTTTATCATGTAGAATTAGACAGTATGCCGAAGTTCCATCCGCTACTGGTTCTTCAAATTCCATTTCAATTTTTATATCTACACTTGATGATTTTACCGATTCATTTTGTTTTGAACAATCGATTACAATTATTGGAGCCTTGGAATAATACTGGTCAGGTGATAATAGTGGTGTATTAGTCTTTCCATAATATGACGATTGAAATCTTGCATACATATCGTATAAAATAGAAAAACGTTTTTTGCTGAACATGACATTCAAATTGTCATAGGGAAAGAATTGAGAGTTTAGGAAAACTTTACAATTCTTTATTTTACAGTGATCAAATTGACCAGCATTTGCAGTGATAACATCTTTTCGCTTAGTTTGAAAACCGAGTATTATGTACCTTGCTCGTTCCAAGTAAGTTGATGTCTTGACGGTCCATGTTTGTCGTTCTGTCTGAGGTAGTGTAGGGTATTCATGAAATTCCCAACTTCGGAATGGCATCACAATATCACGGTCAGATTTCAACTTTCTCAATAATAGGATTCTATGTTCATCAGCCAATCTTACATGAGGTACTCTCCAAACAACTTTATCCAACTGTAGTTGCCATTCCAGTTTATCTTCCGTAGTTGCAGGGTCTGCAAGTATCAAGTCCTTATTAGTTGAAGATCTGAGTAATACTAATTCTTGTTTGACATTTATTATTACCCGTTTGTAATCTTCAGCGAATCCCAAAAGCAATCGTAAAGGTACATGAAAATCAAAGTGACCGTTGGAAGCTGGTGTTATAGTGTCTTTATCGGGGGCAACCCATCCGGCGGTGACTATTGAATTCTTCTCATGCGGTGTTAATGATGTTAATCCTTTCAATGTCGTTGTTAAACCAACCTTTTTTGTTGAATCAACCGTCACCCCTGATATTTCATATCTTATTTCATCAAAAAGATATGCCATCGGGTTATTTATAAAAGGAACTGTTGAAGCAGTTTTTCCATCCAATTTTAATACCCGTCCTTCAATGTACAAGTAACTTTCACACGGTAAAGTGTAAATATCTTGTTGTTGAATGGGGATCCTTATTTCATCGTTATTGTTTAATTTTGATGAAGTGTAAGGGTTGTGCGTGTGATATTCCTTCTCCCATAGTGTTTCGTCGAACGTTGGTCCTTGAGATATATCCAGGATATCCATCGCTGTTAAGTTTCAATCCAATCTTCTGTAGAAAACGAATGTTTTCCGATGTTAACTCTTCCAATGTCGAGGAGCTACTGAGCTCCCGACTCTTCCGTTGCGGTTTAAATGATAATCCCATGTTGACTTTTATGTTGCTGCTCTGATGTGTATCCGTATAGTAATTGTTTCTCCTCTAAAGTCAACACTATGACCGTCTTGATCCAATATGTTCAGTACGATGTCTGAAATGAAACTGGTGTTTAACGGTAGGTATATCAAGTTTTGTGGCTTCTCAACAATTTTAAAACCGGGAGCCACTGTTGGATAAAATGTATGTAAAATATGTTGATTAACTCCATCTCTATACGATCCGTGTATAATGTTGCACGTGACATCAATACTATTTACTTTCAATATTGTTACAGTTGAATCACCTGAATGAGTAGTTCCAGGAGTTAAGATTTTTTTTTTTGTATCTGTAAATCCAAGTAAACTGCCAATCGACTGTTCCAAGCTGACATCAATATAATATTTTGAAGTTATTTCTGCTTTTAAAGTATTATTGTTTCCTTTAACGGTGATATTGTCTTCTCCGAGTTGTTTCTGTAATAATTGGTTTATATCATCAATTTCATAAGCTCCAGTAGGAAATGTAATTATTTTCAATTCTGAGTATTTTCCTGCAGCATCCTTAGTTTCATAATAATGTAGTAAATTGTTTTTTCCTTCTGTAACATTAGGAATTGAATTATAGGTAGTCAAATCAAGTAATGCCGCTTCCCATAATCTTTCCTTGGATAGACGCAATGCTGGGAACAGCGTACTTTTCAATGTGGATGAATTTCCACTCAGTGACACTGTATACGATGACATCTTAAAGCTGACTGACACTCTTCGCTAGAAACTCCAAACATAAATGCCCACATATTTCAGTATTGTTAGGTTGTTCTCTTTTGTAATTGTAAAAAATGTTTTTGGAGTTTCGAAAATAATGTTGCAGTTCTTTTGGCGGTGGTAGATTGCCAAAACTGTCAAAGTAGTAAATGGTTTGTCCGAGTTTTTTATAGCATACCCAATGAGTGCCTGGACCATAGGTGGAATCCAAATTTACTATTCCAGTTTCATTTTTCCATATTTTAGTTGGTAATGCATCTTTCATAAAAACTCCTCGAAAGAATGGTATTTTCAAACATTTTACATAATCATTTAACTGATGATTTGTTAAGGCTTTATTTGGAATTATCAATTGATTCTTCTTATTTAGTACACACGGTATGGTCTTAGGTATAAACCTGCTCCGTTTTTTACCATTTGCCAAACAGAAGTCTTCTTTACACTTGCCTTATGAGTTCTACGACGTCCTTTTTTAATGTTTCCACCTCTTTTGGGAGCGCCTCTCTTTGCAGGTCTTCCTCTGCGACGTCTTCCACCACCTAACTTTGCTTTTGTCTTCATGGCTGTAGTTACTGCCCAAGCTGCTGCTTTTTCTGCAATATTTGCGTCACTTGATTTTACTCTTTGCCAAGCTTTTTCCGCTAGAATTTTATCTGCTATTGATCTATTTGTTGAATCTTTATACTTTGAATATGCTATATCGTGTTCTTTGCAAGCTTGATCTAATTTATTAATTCCAGGATCTCCTCTTGCTAAACGTTTTGCCAACTTAGTTCCAGGTCCACAATATTGATAACCTCCGGGCAGATGTAATTCGTATGGTAAAGCGTCTATCGTTCGATTTACAACAGCACCAACTGGAATCCGTCTGAGCAGGGATAATGCAGCTGATGTTATACCACGTCCTCTCTTGCCGCTGTCTTGACGATGACTGAGCGATACGGTCTTCATTATGTTGTCTTATATAACTGGTGTGTTTACTCTACGAGATACTTTACATAAATGAATAACTTGTGCAAAATCTTTTATATTTAAAGACTTAGTTATTCAAATTAATTATATACTGATTTATGATTCTATTTTTAATCCAAGCTTCTCGTTCATCGGGTTGAATCACCACATGATTCGTTGTACTAGCTATATGATTGTGGGTATCAATAAGTAAATTACCCACTATTCTTATTAAACAATCTAAAGTTACAGCATCTTTTGGATGTTGAGGATCTTGTAACTGCATAATACGTTTATCATTACACGTGTAAGCTGTTGAATCACTTTTTGATGTTTTTATGACTTGTCCAAAAAGATGTGACTTGTGTTTGTCTCAATGTAACACAATCATCATCTTCATAACCAGGATAAATATCTTTTATTCTTCTATTACGACCATTGTATGTACCTAATGTACCACCACTCGCAATTAATGTTTGCACCATTAGAGGTACATCTGTATCTTTTATACCAAATCTTCCATTTGTTATTGTTTTATGTCCTGCATCCCATTCATCATTATTTCCTTGCATTAAATCAAACTTTTCATTTTTATGTATAAATGTATCTCCTCGCTTTAGCACGGCATCTTCATGTTTTACAAAATTGGATGTTTCCTTTTTTAATTCTTTAGATAATTGTTCTATAGTAACAGCATCTTTTGGTTGAGAACCGAACTTTACATTTGACAATACTTTCCCATGACAATCGATTTCATCATCATCTTGTAAAATACAGTTGTCCTTGATATATTTCAGGTTTACAGCATCGCCGTCTTCCTTTGGGTATCCAATGTCATTTATAATAAATTTATAAAAAGAATATCCATGTTTAGTTTTTTCCGGTATTATAGAATGTAAATATTCTTTATTAACTGAATCTTTATCATTTTTGGGATTTCCCACGTTGGTTATTCTATAATTTCCAGCATCATATGTTTGTCCATCTTTTAAGTTGTTACCCCATTGCAATTTTAAAGTATTTGAAAGTTCAGATGATAAGTACTCTTTAGTAATTGCATCAGAACCTTCAGTTGGTTTACCAACATTAATTAATCTATGTGATTTAACATCGTAAGTATTCTTATGTAATTTTAATGATGTTGAAGTAGCTTCTTTTACTGTCTTCAAATTTGCTCCATCAGTATCTTCTTCTGGATCTTTAACTAGTTTTAAACGTTTATTACTTATGCTATAGTCACCTTCAGGTGTTTGCGGTAATCCACTTCTTTTTCTGTCTTCTCCAACTTGCACTCCTAAAGCGGAGTACCGTCCGAACTTGTCGACGCTCATGTTAGAACTGATACGTCTTATGCTTGCACCTCTTTTATATCCACGGACAATTATACGACTATACCGCGATTCCTAAGTTCATCAACTAGAGCCACCCATTCATTATTCAAACCTGTATGACCGGCTTCCATGGCTTCATGCAATAGTCTCATTCTATCAACCAATTTATTGATATCGTTGTAGTAAATCACATTCGTATTGTATAGATTTTTCATCAATCCTTTACCAGATGTTGAAGTATCTCCTTTACTCTTTTTACCATGTTGTTCAAGAAGTGATAAATCCATAAGTGATAAAGATTTTCTTTTCAGTGGTTGTCTCACCGCTGGTGCAGTACGTAATGTTGGCAATTTTCGTGGAGGAAACAACTTTTTTATAACGATGTTATATTTTGTTGCACGTGAACGATTTATCATTGCATCCTTTACATAGTTTCTTTTATGAGCGTTAGTATTTTGGAGAATCTCCTTAAAAACACTTAAATCTTTGGATGAATATCTTAGTGGTATGTTTTTAAAAATTAATTCATATAATCCTTTTGTTCCTTTATATCTATGATCACCAATAATGATGTAATCGTCTTGTGTTATTTCAAGCTTTGAATCGCCAATCTTCAATTCATTCCCATCAATTCTTGCTCCGTATACGTGTGATCTACTCAAATTCGGGTTTGATTTCATATCATGTAGCATTTTCATTATATATTTTCTTCCAAGAGGTCCATGTTGTAATATATCGCTACTCAATTGAGTTAAATTTGGAATAGATTGTTCAGCTTCAGGTATTGGCTGTTCTTCTTCCTTTTCAACAATTGGTTCTTCTTCTTCTTTTGTTTCTTCTTGCTCACTAGCACTTGTATATGAATCATCATCTTCTTCTTTTTTTAATGCTTGTACTTCTTGTTTAGAAACTGGTAGTAAAACATCTCCTTCATAACGAGGTTTACCAATAGTTTCTGATATCTGTTTTAAAGGTTCCGTAATAGGTTTAAATGTAGTCTCTAGAAATTCTTCTCTTTCACTTAAACCCATCCTCAATGCACGATTCTTCATCCTAATAGAATCACTCAGTGATTTTATTTCTTTCAATAGTTTTTCTTGATTCACCATGTTTACACTGTGAAGTTCAACATGTAACTAGATGTAGCATCGGTAGTTCAACGCATAAATACAAATTTATCCAACCCTATACGATATCTACCATTTTTAATATCTTCTTCCTTCATAATAACGAGAAAGCTATATTTCTCATTCCATGCTTTGCCACACATCTCTTTAAATTTTTCAAATGGCATATCCGCATTTACATGATCATTATATATATGCTTTAAATTTGTTTCATCTTGCTTGAAGATGATCAACATATTTGCATTGTCTCTTATAAGTTGTTTTGGAATTTTACTGTATGTTTGACCAATATAAATGCTATCAATATTATGATGTCTTCCCATAGCAAAATAATTCCTTATTGTGTCATGATTTTCACAAGAAACATCGTCAAATATAAAAATAGAAAATGGTTTTGCTTCATTTGGTTGCATAATTGTTTCACTGGCATTAAACTTGTAAAAATTCACTTCAGGTACACTTGCAAGTACTTTATCCAATAATTGATATTTTGGTTGTTGCAATGATTTTGAAAAAATGTATATATTATTAAAACGCAATCCTTTAGGATTAGTTATAAGGTTAAAAACAACATTAGTTTTTCCACAATTTGAAGGACCAGTTATTAGACATCTTATCGTATTTGGTAGTAATTCACCATGTTTTCCATGATTTAACTTATCATTGTCAACTGTCAATTCATCAATGTTATTGATATTAAATCGATCTTTTTGTTGTACAATCTCCATCTTGTATAAAGGTTAAACACACAATGAGCTATTAAACAACTATACTAAGTCTTTTGAAGGAATCCAAGAGTCTTCACTTTTATCAAACCCTAACCACCGGACTTTAACCATATCCTTTTTCCTTTGTAAAATCTTCTCGACAAGATATACATCACCAACTGTTGATTTCAACAATTCGTGTCCGTAGAATCCACCTTGAAGTAATTCACCCTTGTTATCCTTTAATAAATAGGTTTCAGGTATAGTTGGTTGCACTTTATAAATTGTAAATACTTCATTAGTCCAATTTGGTAGATATCTTTTACTAAATACACCTTTGTATTTGCTTATACGAACTTTATCGTTGACCTTGAACTTCTTTGGTTGCAATTTTTCCAATTTCGGTGTTGTATTATTTTTAATGCGTTGTAATACAATTTTGGCATTAGCACTATTTACCTGGATAGGTTTCATTCCAATGGTACGATGATATTTGTTGTTATACTCTTTTATAAGTTGTGGTAATATGTCATACCACACGTATGATCCTCGTTTTGAAAATTGTTTATACATCGCACCTTTTAATGTTCTATTGAATCTTTCAATTATTGAAGCTTTAACTTCAGAATTTGTAGAATAATGATTTATTTGATATTTCTTCATCAAAGCTCCAAAGTCTTTATTAAAATATTCTTTTCCATCATCGGTCTGTAGATGTTTAATTTTAAATTTATTTCTTTGTATTGTGGTTTCCATAGCTTTTGTAACACTTTTACCAGTCTTATCCTTCAATGGTAAAGCATCAGCTATTTTAGTAAAACAGTCTATAATTGTTAAAATATATTTAAATCCTTTATTTATTTTACTGTGCGGTATCATTTCAATGAGATCAGCTTGATAAAGATCATTCATTCCTTTAATGATTGTACTTCTTCTTGGAAATCTTCTTCTTGCTGGTTTATGTAGTTCATTTACAATCTTGTCCTTCACACTTTCCATCTTCAGATGTTTCTTGTACACCGCTTGTAAAAATACTGACCCATAGAATAGTTAATTCTCATTTATATAGTTTGAATATAGGTCAAGGCCATTTCCTATTAGTGTAAAAAAGAGGGAACATGGCATTGGGCTTGCCATGTCCCCTCTTCTTTACGGAAAGGAAAAAGGAAGAAGGTAGAGGACGAAGAATAGGTTTACTGGTCGATAGGGTTCAGGGAGTAGTGGCCGAATGGTAAAGTATTAATTTTATCTTCTAAAATATGGCGCTTGTCATCTTTGTAGCTTAATGCCCACTTTGTTTGTTTGACACTAAAAAGTTGATGATTATAACTTCTAATAGTGTTGAACGTTGCAGTTGTTTCAACATTTTCAAACAAACATCTTTTATAATGTTCAAACTGTACGTTCTTCTTCAGGAAAGAAGTTTTTATTCCTTTGGCCTTCTTCGTGACTTGATGTTCGTTCCTCTCGTTTATGTACAGTTGAAATGAATACAGTTTGGACATTAATGCTACAATTTCCATCATCGGCACACCATTTGTTTCATCTTTAAATTTTCCCAATACTTTCTTATTTCTGTCATAGTCGTAATTTGGATGATCCTTAGGATAATCGGAAAAGTCGAAATCATCTTTATATATAAAGGTGCGTAGATCTTCATACATGTCATTTGTTTTAATCCAGTAAATTAGTGCATCCGTGTCCATATATGCAATACCAATGTTCTCTCTTCCATAATAGTTAACCATCTTCTTATAATGAAACTCGTACATATGTGTTTTTGAAATATCCAAGATTGACATTCCAAGATACAAAGGACGATCCATTGTAACTGACTTCTTGTTCATGGAAATAACAACTAGATTTTCATTAATAATTATAGATGAACCAAAGTTTGGTTGTTGCACCAATTTCTGTAATTTTACTGGATCAGTTACCAATTTGATATCCTTATGTTTCCTTTTGTTTTCCAAAGTCTTGCCAAATATTGCGTTATTCATTAATTTGAAAAAATCTTTTTGAAAACTTGATGTAGCAGTGGCTCTTCTTCTTGTGTTGTTGTCGATGTAAGGTTTTAACCAACAAGATTGAGAAAATTGTAGTACTCGATTAATTTTTGTAATTCTCAATCCTAAGTCTAAAGCTTGTTGTATCATCCAGTAGTGTCCAACATATCGAGACTTGTCGGTTAAAGTCATCATTAATTTTGGCCATCTTCCAGTAGGGGAAATTTCAGTCTTAGGAAGAAGTGGTAAATCATAATGTTGATCATGAAGATGTTCAGGATATTCAAAATTAACATCAAAAATGTAACCAGTTTCACCATGCTTCGGTATATCCATTATGTTTCCAATCGATTCTGGATCTATCCATTTAAAATTATCATATGGAAGGGGATTCGACATTGCCCATCCGTATAAGTTATTTGCATCAAAATAACCCAGGAATGTTGTTGGTTTTGATGCATCATAATCGGGCAGATACTTGTTGTTCGCCTTGAAATATCGTGTAACGCTTTGCGTCAATCCCCCTCGAACTCCTGACTCTAACATCATAACCATATCTATATCAGTAAGAAGTTGTATTTTACAATTTGTTTCTTTCAACATAGCTTGCCATGCTAATCCAGGTGAAGTGTACGAATGAAGAGGGTCCAATCCATATGCTGCAAAACATGTATTTCTAAATTCTTCCATTATATCACATAGTAAAGTTACATCCAATTTAACATAAAAATCTGAATATTCTCCCAATGTTCTAAATCCTAAATCGTTCCATACTTTACATGCATGATCATAGTCCTCTTGAGATATGTCCATGTCATAAAGTTTACTTTTGAATTCTTCTTTAGCCGGAAGTGATGTTTCATTAAATCTTTCTAAACTGTCTATGTAATCATATGGAAACACACCTTTCCGAAGTACCAAATCCAGTTTGTCGTTATTTACAATCTTCTTTGTTTCGATTAAATCTTGTTTCCTTAAATTTTCTGAAAGTTTGGACAAACTCGATGGCATAAATCTGTAGGAGTCTAAGAATCTTAGTTTCATGTTTCCAACTTCTTTGGAAAAACTTATGAACTTCTCTGAAGTTTCAGCTAACACATCGATTTTACCATCGTCTCTTCCTAGTTCAGGTATTATAAAATGAGCATCGTACCCACTGAGGTTATGCAGAACCACAGGAATAAATAGTGGTAAACGATAGCTTAAGTTGCATTTATTACAAGCAGCACCCCTGTAATAACCTGTGAGGTGATCGTGATCTTTAACTTTATAATTCTCAATAGTAAAATCATTTTTGCATAAGAAACATCGAGTTGCATTTTCATGTTGAATTTCTTCTTCTTCCTCCATCGGTTTCATTGGTACAATATTTGTATATAATCTTTGTGCATTTCCAGCTATTGAATATAAGTGATCAAGAAATATTTTTTCTACATTTTCACCACGATATACTAGAGGTTCTGAAGTTAATCCATATCTGTTTAAATGTTCTTCTGATAATGTTGATTTAACCATTAAACAAAAACTGTTTGGTTTGTGCATTTGATACTTGACACTTTTTCTAGCTTCACAATTTTCATCTTCAACAGGAACAAGTGTTGATTCAAAGTCCGCATACACAACTAGAGGAATACGGTACTGATGATGAACCTTTTCAAATGTAACAAATGCTCTGCTTTCCGAAGGTAAAATAATCTTTGCTTCAAAATTATTGTTACATAATCTTTTGTGCTCTTGTAACCATTCTCTTGAGTGTAGCCCATCTCGTTTAAAATTGAAACATCTCTTGCAAATTAACTTTCTGTGTCGATCTTTAGAAAGCTGCTTATTAACAAGACGATCAAATTGCTTTATGTACACATAGTGAGACACATCTCCTCGCGTTAGTAGTAGTAAATCCGTATGATCTGGTAGCTCTTCTTTTGCAATACGTAAAGGATACACTTTGTTTGAACTATCTAATGCAAAAACATTGATAGACGTACCAGGATTTTTCTTCTCAAATTTTGATATATCTTTCAGTGATACAGGATAAGTGATTCCTTGAAAATTGTATCTAAATCTTTGATTTTCATATTCTTGGTTAGGTCTATTCACATGAAGTGGTGGTACAAATTTAGCTGTCATTGCATAACGAAAACATTCATTGTCTTCATTTTTAACATTAACACAAGATTTTGTATTTTCAATTCTTTTTGGTAAAGGAATGTAACTAGATCCCATTAGTCCATATCCATGTTTGTGAACTCTTATATCTAATACTTCAATACTTGTAAGACTCCATCCGGATCCTCTTCCTTCGTGTTCCTGAATTTTTGTTAATATTTCTTCTATACAATTTTCTATTATTGAATCAATGTTTGAACTTTCCATAATGGTTCGGTTTTTTGTTATGAATCCTCTTGGTGATAATTCTTCTTGTACATTTATAAACATAGCTTCTAGTAGTAAACCAAATTTAAGAAAATTTAATCTTTTCAATTCTTCTTTTAAAATTTTACTTACGATTGGTTTTGCTTCTCTAATAAATTCTTCTAGCTTCAAGTTTTCATTTTGAATCTTATGATGCATTACTACTTTACCGGGTAATGCAAATACTTGTAGATTCGGTAAAGTAGTTGAAGATGTTGCTGTTATTTCATCTTGTTCTTCTTGTTGTTCTTGTTCTTCTTGTTGTTCTTGTTCTTCTTGTTGTTCTTGTTCTTCTTGTTGTTCTTGTTCTTCTTGTTGTTCTTGTTCTTGTTGTTCTTGTTTTTCTTCTGGGTTGTTGTGAATTAGTTCTTTATGACAGTCTAATAGAATTTCATCGTGAAACGATTCCGAACATTTATCGCAACGATACATGTTGAGATGTTTACTCTTCGAAATTTTGCCAAGAAATGAAATAGGCTCTCGCGTTCCTCCTTTTATAACGGTCCCCCCACCACTATTTCATCTTCTTCACTATACAAGGAAATCAAACTTTTTAAATAAAAATATTAACCTTCAACAAACTAATTGTTCATTCGTGTTCTTTATTCCCATTGGAGTTTTAGTATATACTTCTTTATATTCAAGCTTTAACTAACTTTCCCCCACCCAACTAATTTTAGTTACTTTTAAAACCAAACACCTGCCCTCCAAACATCTATTAGGACAGATGTTATAGGACAGATGTTGAAAGAACAAATGTTAGGGTGGAAATGGCTAGAGCACAGGCACTTGGTTAAACTAAATTTGCACATAAATTAACTAGAGTTGAACTAAAAATTCGCATAAATTAAAAGTTAGTTCAAAACTAAAATTCGACAGTGTTAAGAAACTCTAACATTTGAACAAGAATAAACATTAGTTCAAAACTGAAATTCAACAGTGTTAACCAAATTCTAACAGTCGAACAAATAGGTCAAGGTAATCCAATTTTAACGCGAGAACGAGGAATAGAGCACTAAGTGGCATGTTAGTCCATTACCACAAAGTGATCTATTCCTCGCTCTCTATTCTACATCTACTTTTTTCAGTTTACTTATTTATATTAAAATGTTCAAATTTTACTATGTAGAATGTCCATTCTTTCTCTTCAACTCTTCGATTGTTTTTAGCAATTGTAACAAATATTCGTTAGTTTTCACCAAAGTCTTTAGTTTGCTACATCCAATTTCAATGGAAGGTATTATAAGTTGTAATTTTATAAGTTCAATCTTTTCTTTCTTGCGAATTTCTTTCTTTATTATATTATTCCTTATTTTTGCTGAAGATTTAAACTCCATGTTGTTTCTGCTAAAGCCACAATAATAATAAAAGTCTCTTGAAACAACCTGCATTTATACACATTCCCCCACCACTTTATAATCCCCACTCCTTTCCCCCTCTTCTTTATATGTGGAAGGAAGTATTATAATTAGATTCCTAATATTTCTTTTCCTTCTTCACTACGTGGGGGAAGGGTAATTTGTTATTACACTAGTTGTGCAAGAAAATAGCCGCCAGTGTCCACACCTTGTTCGTAGCACTCCATCATAGATTGTGCCCACTGCAACATGCGGTCTCTGTCATTTGGTGTGACAAGGAAAGAATGACTATCACCATACAATATAAAAGAGTCAATTCGTACATAACATCCTGAGTCCAACCATTTATTAGCTTCAGCCATAAACTTTTCTATTGTATCAAATGGAAATTGTGGATCAATTGCTATGACTTTACGTTCTTCACTAAGTTCAACAGTATAATCATCATCGTCCTCATCATCTTCACTTTCACTGTCGTTACTTAAAGTGTCTTCAGATTGTTCAAAAACATCAGAAATTTCAGAAAAATTAAAATTTTCATTCAGATGAGGAGGCATTTTGAAGCAAGAAATATTATAAACAGCAGAGACGAAACGACAAGAGCGGCGTGTAGAAGAAAAATGAAGGGGTGACCAACGCTCGCTCCGCTTTTATAATAGTATGCAAATGAGGGGTAGGTGCTGACCATGACCAGTCATCGACCCAAAGGAGTGGGGGAAGTACTTTTCTTACTACTTGGATGGAAGTAGGTTAGTAGGTCACGAGACTTAGAGTGTTAAAAAATAATGGGGGAGAAACACGACGCTATAACACGTTGTGTTTCTCCCCCAGTATTTTTTTTAAGCAATAATTTGGAAAAAGCTATGTGAATTTACTTGCTACGCCCCCACCTTGTAATACCATCCAGTTTGTGTCTGAGGAGATAGTCTTTAGAGTCTAACTCATAAACGGATTTCTCTTTGCGCAAGGATTCAATCACTTTAATATTATATCTTACGCCGTTACAAGTTGCCAAAATGTGTTCGTTGTCAATAACACTTTCAAAAAAATAGACACAACCTCTCTTAAGCCTATTTCCTTTCACACCAATAATTTTGGATTGGTATTCAACAGTGGGGGTTTCTGTCACTTGTAGTTCAGAAATGTGTTTTACGACATGTACACGGCAAAAACTTTCGTTTTTTACACATTTCCTCCCACAAGGTGATCCTTTCTTAATTCCCCTAGTAAGCATTTCAGGGCAAGTAGTGGGACGGCTAAATGCCCTACGACGCTGTTCTTGTAATAATTGAAATTGCTCTGAAGGAGCGGGTTTAGGAGTAGGTTTAGGAGTAAGTTTAGGAGCTGGTTTAGAAGCTGGTTTAGGAGCTGATTTAGGAGATGATTTAGTAGCAGGTTGAGAGGATTCAGTTTTGTGATAGGTATGATCTTCAGGTGTACTAAGTGGTGGGGTAGGAGGCAATGGTGATAGTGGGATAATGGGTGTGCTTAGACGATGAACAATGGTTTCAAAGGAAGGGGTATTAGGATGGTGGTGAACTGGCTTCTGCGGTGGCGGCATAGTAGTTGATGGTGGTGCGGAGTCCTTTGAAGGCGAAGGCGGTGAAAAAATACTACGAAGTCTAGAAGTGTTAGTTGGCGGAAGAATAGCTCCAGAAGTTGAAGGTTGAGATGCAAGTCGATTCTTGTAGCAATCAGGAAGGTTTTTGAGGCGAAGAGTTTTCTTAGGTGCAGGAACAGCCGTAGTAGAAATAGAAGTCGAAGTAGAAGTTAAAGTAGAAGTTGTAGTTGGCAGAGATAACATGGTTGTGGCTCCAAGTTCGCAGCGTAACGTCTGGAATCAGAATGAAATGTTAGCCGCAGTCGGTACGTCTTTTATAACAATATGCAAATGAGAGGGGTAGCAGCTGGCCGAGACTGATTATTGACCTGGGAGGTGGGGGAAAAGGGGAAAGAGAAGGTATTTATTTAAAATAATTCGCATAACTTTTGACTAAAATAAGATAACCAAATTCTTCTTTTACCAAAATGTTTGTCTTACATAGACCTTTTCAATGATGTATCGCTTGTCCAAATCCGTCAATCCGTTATCAAGTTATAGCCATTTTAATTTTTCAGGTCATGACCGGTCATTCACCCGTAGTGGGGAAAGGAGTGGGGGTAGGAGTGGGGGAGGGAGGGAGGGAGGGGGGGGGGGGGTCGACTCCATTTTTTCGGGGGGGGGGAGGGGGGGGGAGGAGGGGGGGGGAGGAGGGGGGGGGGGGTCATTGACCCTTCCGAAAGTGGGTCAAGGTCATTCAAGATTTATAATGATCCAAGGTGATGGGAACAGTAATACTGTTCCCACCACCCTGTTTGCCTAGCGGTTCCCACTCCCAACCCACTAGTTACGTTCTGCAAGGGAGGTCCCTGGGCCGTCCGCATCAAAGCGTAACGTCCCGTCCGCATCAAAGCGTAACCATTAATTTCAGGGAAACTGGAACAGCAGGGAGGCCCCTGGTCCGTCCGCATCAAAGCGTAACGTCCCGTCCGCATCAAAGCGTAACCATTAATTTCAGGGAAACTGGAACAGCTAATGCAGAAACGCAACTCTAACACCCACCCAAACTAATCCCACCCATCATATTCCTAAACAAAATGCAAAAAACCTAGTCCGCAATTTGCGGATGTCCCACCCCTTCTAAGTGAAGTTCAACTGAACTTCTGAATTTACAGTTAATCTACCCCCTAACATCTAGCTGAAAGGCAAAACAACAACATAAATTATTAATATCAACACTTAAAACTAACAACACATCATTATTAAAAACCAAATAATTCAACACAACCAAATACCATCATTATTCTTAAAATTAATACACCTTAATGCTAAACACCTCTTAAAATTAATACACCTTAATGCTAAACCCAACTTATAACTAACATCGCAATGCGCAAATTATTTCTTAAATTAAATACACCTTAAAACTAAACACACACACACACATACCACATTGCATTAAAAAACGCAACATAGTAGAAGAAGTTCAAATATATATAGGCCTACTATATATTTGAAACCTCTTGCTGAGTCGCCAACAACCTTTCGCTATGAAAGTTTGTTGGCGACTGAAGCAAAGATATAGCTCCTATCGCTCCTCGGGTTTTCAAGGAGTGGGGGAAGTTGTTTCACTCCAGTACAGTGTTCAATCCAGTCCAATTCGCAGCAGTGTAAAAGGAAGGCGAAGGAGTGGGGAGCAGCATATGCACAGCAACGCAAAACCAAGGTTTGAGGTTAGAATTATCCATGTGCAGTAGCGCTAAAGTGAGTAATACAGGACTAGGCGCATGCGCAATAGCATAGTCACTATTCCGATCCGGAGAACTCGTTGCATGCGCAGCAGGTTTGAGGTTAGAATTATCCATGGCAGCTGCCATATTTAGTCTGGTTTCACCACATAAAGTCAACAACCGGTGGTGACCGGCCATTGACCTGGAAGAGTAGGGGAAGGAGTGGGGGAAAGAGTAGGGGAAGGGGGGGGGGGGCTCCATTTTTTCGGGGGGGGGGGGGGCTCCATTTTTTCGGGGGGGGGGGGGAGGTCATTGACCTTTCCGGTCGGTCATTGACCCCAAGGAGTAGGGATAGACACAGAACCCTACTTCTCTTACTACTCAGGTGAAAGTCGGTCAACCAGTCATTTGCTTGCCATCTGCCGCCATCTGGCTGGAGTTATTGCCTCTATAAAGGTGGGTAGTTTATCGCGCTACAAACATTCATTGCCTCGCATCCGCTCGGTCATCATCTCTCGTTAGTTTTATGTTATGACTACTTCACTTACTAGGTTTGAGGTTAGAATTATCCATGGAATAGCCTTCGTAAATTCTAACCTATAAAATTACTACTCTGGCTTTCTGTTTCAATTTCTTTTACACTTCATTTTATATCTCAGTCTTATTTTAACTTCTGAACTTAACACATCGGTTATGATGACTGCACAATGTTTAAAATTAAAGCTTTTGCGAACACAACACATATTACGAAGTACTTCTAAACCTTCAATTTCAAAGTGTAGAACTAATTTAAATAGAGTTAGGAAGAAGTACAGTTTTAACCCATTATACTCAAAGACTTCGCAGGTTAATGTTGATGATAATGTTATTTACAACATTTTGCATTCTATGTTACAATTCAACAACTTTGAACTTGTTACACCTATCGACTGTGTTCAACAAGTTTTTTTATTTTACCCCTACTATTCCTCATATAAGCGCTGTCACCACAATTCCTACTTCATGCTCCTCTATTCTCTTCAGTTAAGCTAAGGTTTGAGGTTAGACTTATCCATGGCGGCCGCCATGTCTAGTTCAGTTTCACCACATAGAGTCGGCGACCAGTTATTGGTCTAAAGGAGTGGGGGAATGGGTGGTGGGGAGAAGGTTGCCATTTTATAAGCCCTCTCCCTAGGCGGCGCTTCTCATTCAATCGCCAACTTTCAAACAATAAACACCTCTCCCATGGCACAAATGAATTATCCCACTATCACCAACTAGTTCAACTTTGAACTATTTCTGGTGGTAGTTGGGTAGGCTTTTTTAAAACTTACTCTGGATGACCTTGACATACTTTCCAGGCCCCCAGTTATAACTGTTGAATTTCAGTTTTGATCTTACTCTTAATTTTTGTTCAACTTTTAGAGTTTAGTTAACACAGTTGAATTTTACTTTTCAACTAACTCTTCATTCATGCCCAATTCTACTTCAAATTCAGGGCATATGCTCTCGCCATCTGCACCCTGCAGCTGCCCTGGCAGCTGACACCATCTGACCCCTGCAGCTGCCCTGGCAGCTGACGTCACTTCCGGTTTAGAAGTGGCTTTTTCCCACTACTTACAAGAAAACATGATTTTAAACATATTTTTTCTTATTTTGGTCAGTATAAGTTAATTATCAGTATTAAGTTTTTTGGAGCATGAAGTGAATCATTAAGTACATAGTAATACCCTTAATTTGTGATTCTCTGTATTGTGGAATCTAATATATAAAAATAATATAATAATAATAAATCTCTAATATTACTAACAGGAGCTACAATGTAAAAGAATGGAAATAATGGATTACCAACTCACTTGAACTATTTTTCTTACTTTAATAACTCAACATATTAACATAACTAATTAAAACATATTTACGTACTTTCAGTCAACAGAAGTAGTTCATATTAAATACTGACAAGTGTTTCCGTATCAGCTGTTTCATCTGGTTCTAATAGAAAATTCCTTTTCTGCTGACTTACGCAAGAATAACGTAGATTCCATCTGGATGTTATATAAATCGAATTATTAAATATAATGCCGGGCACCTCTTCAAGTCACCTTATAAATATCCTATGTCTTAGTGTTTTTAGTGTATTTTTTCAATATTTTAAAACATTTTAAAATCAAATTTAAAATATACTTATAAAATTTACAGTAGTACTTACGATCACAGTAGTAGGACGAAAATCACTTTGTGTTTTGATAGATGATAATGCTATTGAAAAAAAATAAAAATAAATTTATGACATAACACGAGATATAGATTGGGCGATGAATATTTCCGCTTTGAAAACGATAGCACCACCACCAGAGTGGGCTAGAGGCGAGGCGACAATCGCAGACCGTGGGGTTGTAAAGTAAGAGTACACCAGCATGCTCCACACATGTATCATATTAACTGTACAGTTGTCACGTCACATTGTTCTTTATTTATGTCAAATTTCGGTGGGTGACATAACTTATTCAATAACTTAAACTGCTTAGTTGTGTTGGCAATTAAATTAAATATTTGAATTGATGTAAGTTCAGGATTATTGCATAATCACTTTTTAGCGAATTTCCCTTTTTATATTCATATGAATATATTTTTATATTTTTATAATATATGAATACACAAGTGTATTCATAGTCAATCGTTTTGAGGTCTCTAGAAGCCAAAACAACATTCGTTCAAATTTTTATAAATAAAAAAAAATATTTAATAAATAACAAATACCAAATTGTATACAATTTACCATATACCTGCACTGGGAAAGAAATATAATCTATTTGCTTACAAAAACTCCATGGCAGGAAACCTTCATCCTCATTCCCATGGTGTATATGAAGAATATAAAAATACTAAATTCCATTGGAAATACGCTCAGTACGCAGGTCTGCTGTGACGGGAGTACTTTTCATCTTTATCACCCTTACTCACTTTCTTTCACCCTTATTTTATATGGTATTGTTAGAATTATTTATTGTGATTTTAGGATTTTTTGTTGCTTTTTCTGTTTTTGGGAAAGTAATGTATGAATTTACGAAAGTGATTCTAAAAATCTTTGTTTATTTAGTTGTGTACTCAAATAACTATTAGAACGCTTATTCTCTGAGTATGGTGATGAACGAATAAAACTTCTGCTACAATAAATTTAAATTATTTTGCAAAACAACATATTGATCAATCCACACTTATCTGCATATATTAGAAAAAAATATTGTAAGTTTGTTTCGCATGTAAAATTTTTTTATTATATTGTAGAATGACGAGGTATATTTTGTGTAGTATTACAGCAGTAGGAAATATTTTTCAAAATTCTTACTATATGTTTGGCGCATCGACATTTGTTATTACAAAACAGCTCAAGCACCACTAAAACAGACTCCAATAGATTTTTTGGGGAAATTCGATAAAAATTAAGTTATTCGTTAATAAACTGTTTATCAACTACAAGAAATTTACAAATTATAAGGAAATATAGGTCTTCCGTAAAAGTTTTAAGTCGATCAATAAAGTCGAAATAAATAATAAAGTAATCTTCCGCCATTGAAATTAGGTTTCATCAATACACTGAGGCACAAATACGCATGTATGAGGATTTCTGTCCTCTTCAAGTCTATTCATGTTTATAATTATTTGTTCAATATGTAGGTAGAATGAAGTGTGTAAAATGAGTTAAAATAAAAATATTATTATTCCATAGAGTATATAAATGCTACAATATCAATTGTTTTATGATGATAATAATAATAATAATATATAATAGTATATCTATTGTAATACCAGGTTAACCGAGCCTTGCTCGTTGGTTTTCATTAAGTTTTGATATAGTTTCATGGTAATAAAGCTATTAAATTTCCAACAACGACCAACTATACCTCTTCACAGTTAACAGCTATTTCAAAAAGTCTACTTAACATTAATGTTATTTTATTTTTGTATACCTTTCTTTGTTATTTCGTTACCAAAATAGCAACCCATAAGAACAATGTTAAAAAATACGAAATTCATACTTAAATTCAGAGCAAACTTATTTTTGAGCCAAATCAATCTTAAATGCAAAGTTTAAGCAAAATGTACCCGCTAGATTTCGAGATTGTGGAACACACATCCCTTCAGACAGTGCTCGTAATATAGTATAAGTAGCCGGTTAACCGAGCCTTGCTCGTTGATTTTAATTCACTTTTGATATGGTGTCATGTAATAAAGCTACTAAATTTTCCATCAAGAGTCAACTATACCTCTTCACAGTAAATAGCTGTTTTAAAAAAGACTGCTTAACTAATGTGCCTTTATGTGTTTGTTTATTATTTTTGTATACCTTGCGTTATTATTTTGTTACCAAAATAATAACCCATAAAACCAATGTTAATAATTACGATTTTTAAACTTAAATTTAGACCAAATTCAAATTTTCTTGGGATTGAGGCTGTTTCCAATTTTATTTTTGTGCGAAAACAATCTTAAATGCAAAGTTTAAGCAAAATCTTCTAGCTAGATTTCGAGATTGTGAAACGCACATCCCTTCAGACATTGCTCGTATTATAGAACAGAATTGACCACTCCCCAGGGGTGGTCAGCTTACGACTGTTTGGGTGTCTGGCTATCCCGGGTTCCCAAGCCAAGCTGTGAGTGTCTCTCATAGATTCCAAGAGCCTTTCTTAATATATTTAAGGTCTTAGCTCGTCTTTATTCTTTTCTGAGCTAACCGTGCTCACCTTCTCCTTCTTGTCGACCCTGCACCACAGGTGTCCCCTCCAACTTCTTTTTATCAACAAATGCTGGAGGGTTCTGGGAGTGTCCTTGTTGTGTTGCAGAAGCTGATGTGTGTCAAGCACTGCCCATGGTTTCTCAGTGTATCATCTGAATCCAAGTCACTTTGATCCTTGGACAGGAAGTGTGGTTGGTATAGATGGGGACACCAAACTCTGCATAGCCACGGGTAACCCCAGCATGTACGACAACTTTACGGGAAGAGGGCCTAGTAGTGTATACCCGTTCTTCGCCAATGAACTGCCCCTTTGCAACACGTTGTGCTGGTGATAAAAATAATGACACTAAGAAACGAAAAATACAATCCAGGCAGAAAAAGACATGGCGAACTATCAAGGAATGGGTGGAAACCTTTTAAGTGTCACCTAATCAAGCCGAGGCAGCGACGAGAGCAGCATGGGCAATGGAATAGCCCCGCCACTGCTTACGTCCTCCAGTGCTGTGACAAGATTTTTAGTGGCACCAGTTAGACACGAAAAGTCTCCGTTAGCCAAACAAACAAGCACAACTGAAGATGGCTGTACTTGACCTTTCTGAAGAAGAAGCCATCAGGCACCTTAAACTCAACCATCTCCGTGTGGGATTCCTCAGCTGTGCGGTACGTTTGAGGACCATGGTCCTTAGGTGCTTCACGTGCCTGGACTATTGCACCGTCACACGGTCGATATAGGCACACGGGAAAGGATCTGTCCGCTCTCTGCTACAAATGTGGGGAGACAAGACAAGGTTATAAAACTTAGGTCAAACCGTTTCACTGCTTAATTAGCAGTGAACTAAAGTTAAAGGGTGTAGGCACAGCAGTCAACCAAGTAGACGACTAGTTGAATCCAAACTAGTTTTGAGTGAGTCGGTGGCGTAGTGGTTAGCGCGCCGGACTTCGGGACCTTGGCAGCGATGTCGTGGGTTCGAATCCGCGTTCTGACTGTGACTTTTATCAGTACCTTTCACCTTGTACTGTAGCGGCTTACCCCCTTACTTCGTCTAATACGATCCACGCACAGATCAATAGTCTATGTGGACGGGGCAAAGTAAGGCAAAAAAAGGTCCACCAACCTCTTTAAAAAAAAAAAAAAAAAAAAAAAAAAACGTGAAAAGGATTTACACCTAGTTAAAAAAAAGTATTCACCATCAGATTATTGTTATGGTATAAATATTATAAACATTAAAAATTTATACTAATTGTAAACCAATTTATCTGGTGTTTACCTATAGTTAATTTTTATATGACGAAATGATTGAACGTAAATAGAAAGAAAAGGATAAAATAGTTTTATTAATACGATATTTTTAAACACAATAGAAGTGTCGGTGGTATAATTTATGTACAAAATATAAAACAAAACAATCTATTGAAATCCAGATAATTGTCATTATTAACAATATCACCAGTTTATCCCAAACGTCATCGTTCTGATAAGAGAAATCTAATTGGAAAAATCGTTATGTGCATGAATAGCTTGAAATATTGAGTAGAATACCCAACAATGATTTCAGACCAATTATTTGATACTGCCATCAAGAGTAATTGAATCCCCGGAAAATCCCTTGAATGCTTGGTTCTAATGAGCGTACCCGTCGATATAATTGCTAATCCAATAATAGCATCAGGTGTTTTTGTACTTTTTTACTTAAACTCCTATCTCGTTATTCAATTAATAAAAATATATTTAAAGACCAAAAACCAATTCTTTATCCATGGCTTTGATTCTATTGAAAACAATTTGATTGTTATGGATAAAAAAATAGTGTTAGTGTTAATTGTGTCAACAATGTTGGTTTTAATTAACAAGTAAGCCTAATACAATTTACGTAATTAACGTATTTATTAATTGCCTCTGAACCATTGATTTCATTGAATAAAATGTTTACAGTTATTTAATATAAGCCTTAAATAAATAATAAATAAAATTATAAAATAATTATTGGTATAATGGTCCATCCTTGTTGTTAACACTACAACTGTTCTTGTTAAAATACATCCTCAGGACAAACGATAAGCTCAAATCATTTTCCGTTTATGACCACTGATTTTATGACACAGTTACAGTCCTGTGTTTTACCGTGACGACATTCATGACGGTTAAAATAAAATTATTTTAATTTTTATGTATGACCGGAAGATGTGTTTCTCAACATACAGCTGTAATCTTTAACTACGAAAACGTACTTTTCAACATGTCATGTATTTAAATATTTTATTCAAAAATTAATGTGTTAAATAGTTGTCATAATGTTTATAACATTTTCAGACACAAAGAGTTGGCGTAGGATTTCCTATATTAAATAACTGAAAGATTTAACCTTCATTAATTAATTTCTGAACAAAATGTTCTTTTTTTATATTTTCACTTTTACTTAGACTAAGGTTTTTTTCTTGTTTTATATTTATTATTCAATGAACTTTTTTTTAACACAATAAAGAAAAAAATAATTCCAATTAAGTTAACAATTATAACAAAGATATCTGATTATTCAGTTGTTTGTAACTTTAAAATGATCTATGTAAATAACTAAATTAAACTAAGGCATATTGGCATTTAAATAATAATTGAAATCTACTGTACACTACTCTGTATAACCCTTCCTACTCAGCATCAAAGGCCCAACTTTGTGGTAGCAGAGCAAACATAAGTTATGTTGAACTTTGACTTTCTGCAGCTGAGCTAATGAAACCTCTTCAACTTAGAAGTTGTAACAATAAAAGTAAACCCAAAATATATTTTTTAATTGTAAACATTCTTATTGTTTAAAAGTATTTGGTGTTAGTGCAATGTAACTCATTGTAGAAATAAAATTTATAGTTACACGATTCAATCTTGACTACAACATGTGCGCTGAAACTGGTAATACGACTTTTTTTAAATAACAAAGGAAAATTAAGTTAGCAAGATATAAAACTTTATAGTGCCAACATTTATTTTCAAATTTTATGAATAAAAATAATTATCAACTGTTATTACACTTCTCGAATATTTTTGGCAAAAATTTAATCATCAATAATGATTACTGGTTTATCAAGAACCTTTTGAATATAAGATCCTAAAAATCACAACATAAATATTGAATAACATTTTGTTGTTCCTCAGAATAAACACAAAGAAAAAAATACATTTATATGTTATACCCCTATGTAGTTTGACCGTTCCTGTTACATTTTCCATAAATAATGTACACAATATTAACTTTTAACTTATTTACCGCACAGTTAAAAATTATAATAGTTTGTTACAAGTTAATGTGTTGAGTTTTATTTAATTTAATTTTTTATTGAATGTAAACAGTTTAAGCCTCAAATTCCTCAAACAACCTCGTAGGGTTAGGGTATCCAGACTGTAGGACATCGCCTATCTCCAAACTTGTTGTTAACGATGATGGATTTGACGCCCGGGCGTTCGATCACAGGCAATGTTACGCGCTCTGTCGCACATACGGTAAGGTTTTGGGGCCTCTTCGCCTGCTTGGTAAGCTATGATTGTCATTCGCTGATTAGTTCAAGTAAGAATTGGATGTAGTAAATAATATTCAATTAAGGAATTATCCTCGAATAAAGTTACAAATACATATATTATTGTTTAAATAACTTATCGCGGAAATTTTCCATTACTGATTAGTAGAAACAATTTCTCGACGTTTCGGGATCTGGAATCTGATCCTGCATTCAGGTACAAGAAATATCTATAACATAACAAAGATGGTAAAAACAAACCAGGCAAAACAGAAAATGAAGTCACAAAAATAAATAAACAAAATCTGATAAAAATATGCTTTCAAATCCATACATTGTTTTTACTAATCAGTGATGCAAAATGTCCGCAATAATAGTAAACCCGTCGTCATTTATTCTTATAAACTCTATACTACTTTTAATGTGTGTACAAAAGTTAAATATTTTTTTATGTTAAAATATTAAAATTTGACTTTTTCCTTTCTTTGGGCAAACGTTTACATAATTTAAATAATATTTTTTACATATGCTTAAGTTTTTCATAAATTTGCCAAACGTTCCCAATACGTATTTGAGTAAACGATGTTTGTATCATGTGATTAAGACCAAGTAAAAATATTATTTGTTGAGCTAAAATGAAAATTATATAGCATTTAAATACTTATTTCTTACAGGAACATTAAGGATAGGAATTCATATAAAGTTCTATCATTTGATTAGTGTTGTAATTATTTCACTGGGGAGCTAATCAGCATAAAAGACCCCTAAATTCTATGTGTCACATATTTTTAGTTTATTTTGGGCCTGTTTAAACATAACTAATTTCGTTCATGTGATAATCTTGGAAATTTAAGAGATTACTCTTAAACGATTAAATATTTTAGGTAAATCTTATTTGTCCTAAATTTGAGACTTCCCTTACGTAAAACTATTGTTTTTTAAGGGTAAAAACGTTAAATAAAAATGTATGCATTAAATTATACCAAACTCTTAGTCTGTATATTTTATGATATTTTTATTTAAAATATTTTATTCTATGTCATTTAATAACTAAATAATTTGGTCATATCAAATTTACTATTATTAATAGCATTAGAATAAAGGTTAATCAAGTGGGCATATTTTATAGCATAAGTTTTACAACTACGGTACAAAATAAATATTCTCAAAAACTGCAGAGTAGAATATAATGTATCATATTTATTTATTGATCCATACTTTTACTTTAAATAATTAGATTAGTGATATTAATCATAGCAATTATGTTTACAAAAAAATTTTAGATTGCTTAATTAAAATAAAAATGAAATATAAAATGAATTTTACTCAAGGAACCAAAGTAATTGGTTAGGAAAACGTGCTATTTCTTTCGAACAAAATATTTTTAGACCACTAATTAACTCCCATGGCAATACTGTGCTCGAAACCTCTCTGAAAAGCCAAGCTTCAACATCAATCTATTATTGAAGGTGTAGGCACGAGGCAGGTGATAAATAACCTTACTCTCTCTCACCGCGATCTCTCTCATGCTTTTATTTTCATATTTTATTGTTTTAATTTCCTGTAATAAAATTAATAAGGAGTTTAAAAATAGTTAACATCCAGAAAAATGAGTAATTGGGACAATCATCAAGATTCAAGGTATATTTCCTAAGATTTTCCACAAATAAAATACAACATGATATAAAAACAAAGGACAACAAATCGTTATTATTGTTATATACCATAAATGAAACAACATAGCATTATTAATAATAAATAGAATGTTTATAAAAAAGTGAATACACTATTATATATATTATAATTTTAATTAAAATGAAAATAGAAAAGAGTGGTAAGTGTCTCATTGGTCAAAACATGTTGAGATACCATGACCAACTCGACGCCTAGTACCAAGCAACACCTCTAACAATGATTCAAGATTCGAAATTTTTTATTGCCAAAAAATTTATGGTACCATCGGCATCATCAATACAAATTACACAATATTTTATGTTTTCGTACAATTCTCGTTTTTACTAAAATTCATTAACAGCCAGTTTGTTATTTCATGACTTGTAGAAACTATTAGGTCCCAGGACAGTTATACTAGTTGGGAAGTTGACATCGGGTACAGCAAACGAAGTTGTCATAACACTGGGGTAAGTCTTTTGGCTGTCAACTATGACACTTTAACTTCCTTCACAATCCATTTTAGTTCAAGACCGCAGTGGGGGGAGGGGCATCGGGCATGGAAACCCCTAGCTGGAACATATGTTCTTGACAGTGGACATGTAAACCCCCTAGCTGGAACATATGTTCTAGACAGCGGTGGGTGAGGAATTCAGCGAGCATGGAAACCCCTAGCGGGAACATGAGTCGACTGTCGGTTGGTTGGCCGTTTATAGGGCAGAGCGGACTGTTGTCACAGTACATGAGGTTAACACACTGAATGGATAAAACGACCGTCTAATGTCCCTTCTCTCACCCTTTCCTTTTCCTTCGATATCCCATCCTTCCGGGGTCTTGTGCAAAATTCCCATTAGAGGCAGACGTGCTTAATTGTTCGGCCGGGGTCTCCTTATCCACCAACAACAACAGCATAACTATTAGATCGATAGACCAGTTTTTAAATTAATCTAATCACAATCCTGAGGCTGCAACTTAAATTGATAGTTGTAACATTTATAAAAACAATTATTAAACTATTGATCTCTACTATTTTACTTTCTAACCTCTTTTTAAACTTTAACCATAAGAAGGTTTATGTTTGTTTACTTACATAAAAAAGCATTAAAAAAGTAAAACATTTTTTATATTCAAATTTATACTTTTATTTTATTTATTTACTTGTAGTTATGTAGAGTAGTTATTCGACTAGCAAGTTTAATATAAAAAGTTCTTAGCAAATAAAAATATTTATTGTGCTACAGCTGAAATTCACTCATGTAAGAAAAACTAGCTTAATTTCATTTTAATAAATTATAAATGTAATAATATTTTCTCTTCACTGTGCCTAACCAACAGTTTTCATTGAGAAATACGTAAAGGTCAGGTTTCAGTGTCAATCCATTATTCAAGGTGCAAGTGTGTGGCAGCTGACAGATGGTTGCCTCCCTCTTCCAACATTCCCACATTTATTTTTCTTACATCGCCTTAGTTCATTATTACTTTTAATACAACGATTATACTAATAGCCCGTATTTACTGTCCATGCAATATACAATATCATTTAAACTAACTTCATTTTGCTGTGGGTGACGATAGTGTTTTACAAATTTTTATTATTTTCTAATTTTTTTGTTATACTTTTCTTTTGCGTTTTCGTTAACCGTGGCTTTTGAATTTAAATCTCTTATAATTGTTTTCAACTCTTAACAAAGTCTAATACCAATTATGAACTAATTTGTAAGCCTATTTATTTTATATGTGTTTTTATTATTGCAAATATTGGCTTGTCACGTTTAACGGAAATTGCTACTGAGAAAAAATAATAAATATGTGGAAATGGTTCATAATTTTAATTCACTGATTACTTATATCAAGCAAAATGATCTAGTTATTGGAGAACTAGTGTTATTTATAAGTAGCTAGTTGGCGGGAAATGGGAATTTGTATTTCTTTACCTTCGCAGTGGTGCGTAGGCACACCTTTGCCGGGTGGCCTTCTGCGAGGTGTCGATACCTTTGGCGAGCAGAGCGGAAAGTTGCTTGTAGATCGGTAAATACAATTATATATACCATCCTATGATTACATTTCGTATTTTGGTCCATATATGTTTATGTGAAGTTTTTGTTTATTTTGATACGCTGAATTACCTGGTAACGTTGGTTGAAGCTGGACACCCTTATGCGTAACTCTACATAATAATATAAGTTTCTTAACTGTTTAACATTATCAGCTCAAGTCAAAGTTATTACCCTCGCATTATTTTGAAGCTGCATTAAGTGTTAACAGTTGGGAAAAAATACTTTGTCTAATAGTAGTTTTATAAGACATCACGGATGACAGCCTCTGTACTATTCTATGTGTAGCCAACAAAATATAGACTCTTACATTGTCAGTACCTTTTATTAAATGTTCTAGTGGTATCGATTTCAAATCTATATAGCCATTCTAAATCTTTAATACATTTACTTTATTGAAATGACGACGTAACTAAATAGGTAGTTTAAGCCAAGTGTGAATGAGAGATGAGTGTAGGATGATTGTGGCACGATCTTGTGATCTAGTTACTGACTACGGCCGACTTTCTTCTTAGAAAGAACTGCTAATAACCCTACACCAAATGTTATCTAGGGACCTAAAGTTTACATGGGATCCGAACCACAACTTCGTCCTCATTTATACGAATTGGTGTAATTATGTGGATGGTCTTTATGGATAAACTAGTATTCACTTGTGCCGACGTTCCCCCACCAGGGAATATGGCATCCACAAGCCATCACTTATAACTATCCACAGTTCGTGACCTCCAAGTAGCTGAATTACAGGGCGACGTCACCGCCCCAGTCCTCAATTAAATTCAATTCAAATCCGTTTATAAAAAAAAGAATACAACAAATAGAATATAGCATATTATGAAAGAAAATCAACAATAACAAAATAAAAGCTAAATATCCACAGTATATCTCAAGTGATTTTAACTAAATATAATTTAAACAATTGTTCATATGGAAATAAAATTTAACATCGGTATTTTAATTGCTCAATCTTAGCTACGTCTTTTTTATTGTTTAAAGCTATTAGGAGGCCACATTAGATAATGCTACAAATAATAAGATGCCCGGGATGAACTTCATGTATGTGATCACATAGTTGTCACTGTTGACAGTGATAAACAGCCTTGCCTCCCTCGTGTCAGGACTCTGTCTCATTTCTCTTTTGGACGATACAAACTACTTTCTCCATAAAATATTATACGTAAAATGAATTAAGTATATGTATTAATATTACCCATAAAGCTGTAAAACTGGTTACTGACCAACATAATTGCCATGCGATTTAAGTTTTTTATATTTTTTGCATACTTACTTAATCATACAGCAAACAATTCATTCAGGAAGAAAACGAACTGGAAATATTTATAGTAATTTTTGGAGCTTTTGAGACGATTTGAAAGTAAAATTAAAAGAAGCCTGGCAAAATTATATTTTAATTCTATGAAAAAAGTTAACACAATATATTGCTGATTGTGTTTTATTGTCATAAATCAAATTTCATCCTAACTATACAACTAAATAATTTTTATAAAGCTTTTTGTAAAACACCTATATTTCTTTTATTACTTTTGATCACAAAGAAATACGTAAAATGATATGTTAATGAAATGGTTTTTCTTAGGTCTAAAAATGTGCTGAATTCCAATATTTTTCTTATCAGTATTGGAGGAATCGAGAATTTGCTGTGTAAACTAGTAATACAAGTTCGTTCGCTACGCTCACTCGCCATGGCTGGGAGTCCTTTACTCGGAAATGAACTTTTTGAACTGCTTATTAAAAATATAACGCATTAGTTCAATTATACATTAGTTGAATCAGCTGATTCATTTTAAAACTACAAAACTGACTATAATAATGATAACATGGAATATTTTAATGGCTGTATGATTGAAAACCCAGTTTTCCATTTATGATTTGCTCCAATAAAATTATTCCTTATGGCCGAAATAGACACTGATAACAAATCTAAAATCTTTACAAAGTACAACAATTAAAATACTTTGATTTAGAGTATTAGACAATCTTAATCTAGCACTGTATAATAACATTTTCAGTTGCACACTAATGTAGTCTGACAAATATTCGAAATGGGCCAAAACATTTTATAAAATGCAGATTAAAATATTAGTAACAGACTTATATCTTATTCCAGAAAGGAATTAAATTTGAATTGGTCAAACAATCTGTCAGTGTCAGGATCTGCAGTGGTCATCTATTTGGCTTTCCTAAACTCAAAGCTTAAGCCCGCACAAAGTAATTTGTAGCGAACTCCAATTTAGCAAACCATCACTCAACATCTGCCTCTAATAACCCCTTTTACATCCAATTTCATCAGGAGGTCTAAAGTAGAATCTATAAGCCTTATAGACCCTAATCAAGCCCATTTATTTAGAATATTACACCATAACATGTAACCCAAAGAACCTGAGTTTTAGTTGTACAAATATTATTACAAAATGTAACAATATTTGTAATAATATTACAAATATTATTACAATATTATTTGTAACAGTTATTAACTGTTTTCAATGAAAAAAAGGCAAAAATCTAATTTCAGTATTTTAAGAATGAAAAACGACAGTTAAATATTCCTTACATAAAGCAGCTTCAAAACATAATCACATCGTTTTGCATACAAAGAAATATATGTGTGAAGCTAATAGTAAAGTTAGGCTTTGATTTACGATTTTGAAACACAATATTACCATTATAAATAATTATAAAAGACCAATAATTTCAGGAAACTCAGAACTTCATCATAGTTTGAGTAGTAGAGACGAATGGGGAAGGAAAATTTAGACGAGAGTTACATAGCGTGTGTTCGGTGACAAGTGGACAGTTAATGTCACCGCAGTTCAATCGATTGTAACTTGTGACTATTGACCGGGCAGAAATGACTGACCATCAAATTTGGTTATAGTTTGGATCAAGCGGTTGTCCCAAATGGCAAAGTACAAGGTGCATGCAAGTAATCGTCGATAATCTCAGTCACGAATATAATTACAGTTCGAAAAAAACGTTGTAGAATAATGCTTTAAGACGGATGGAGGAATACCATCGTGCCCGTTCCCTTTAAATGGGTCAAGAGAAGAAATTCCTACCATATAGTATAATGAGTGTTAAAAAATTCAAAATAAATCACTTAAAATATAATGGTATAAATAAACCCATAATAAACGGATATAAATCACATTTACAAATTAAATAAATTAACCAACAATTTTAACACTCCATATATAGGATAGTAATATCATATTTAATACAGTAATATTATCTTATAGTCACTTTAGATAGTTCACTTAGGGTCACTTTAGATAGGGTCACTTTAGATAGGTCCCTGACATTCAAAAGCCACCTACAAAAGACAGCAGCCAAGGTGAGAACCAGGACTAACATCGTCCATCACCTTGCTGGCTCCACATGGGGAGTTAACGCACAAGTTCTGCGAACCACTGCTCTGTCCCTAGTTTACTCAACTGCTGAGTACTGTGCTCCCGTGTGGTTGAACAGTGTGCATGTCAGGGATATCGACGTCCAGCTAAACAGGGCTATGAGAGCCATTAGTGGTACACTCATGGCAACCCCTGTACCCTGGCTCCCGGTGCTGTGTAATATCGCTCCACCTGAAACCAGACGAAGGGATGCATTCATTAGGGAATATACTAAGATCTTATCTGCTCCACACCTACCCATCCATGATTACCCACCCCAGGACACGGGCAGATTGAGGTCCCGAAGACCACCACTGCGGACAGCATCCCAGTTGATGGACACAAACTTTTCAATCCATACCGACTGGACTTCCTCCTGGGACTCTTTCGAAGGTCGGAATCACTTTTTGATTGTTGACCCAACCTTGGCAGTAAGTGGTATGGATCTTCCTTGGAAGCAGTGGACTGTTCTCAATAGATTCCGCACTGGAGTAGGAAGATGTAATTATTGGAAATACAAATGGGGAATGACAGAAGACCAGTCATGCGGCTGTGGAGCGGAGTTTCAGACGACTCACATAGTCAATGAGTGCCCTTTGAGTGCTTTCCCGGAAGGGCTGATGGGCCTTCATTGCGCAGGTGAAGCTGGGCTGCAATGGCTTAGAGCCCTGGATTTAGCTTTATAGAGAGATCATTAATGTTTATTTTAGTTTTATTTTAAATGTATTGACGCAGGTGCTTTGCACTGCAGAACATCTTTTATTTATTTTGTTGTTATTATTTTAAGATGGTAGCTGGTTATGACAGCCATACGATGTATATATATATATTATCTTATCTTATACTCTAAAACAAGCTCCGTTTGCACGGGCAAAGTTTTTTCGTTCCAAGGATTTTTTATTTTTTGGTTGATTATGGGAGTTTTGGCCACCAGGAATCGATTGGCGTAGCTCGGAAAAATCATGTTTTCGCGCTAGAGCCCTTCAAAGTTCCCATGTTATCCTTATGGAGGTTTTTAAATTGAAAAAAAATCAGCTGATAACTGCAGATAAAACCAATGTGTTATATCTTTAAAGGAAAATTATACCAAAGTGCAGCACCCTTTGGCCTGGCGAGTGAGCGAAGCGAACGAGCTCGTCTTAAAAATCAAGAGAGCGAGTGAGCGGAAAGAACGAGCTTTGCGTGAGAATGAAAGTAATCATTTTACCAAGCTTAAGCTCGGTCCTCCTTGTACTTATACTCTAAAACAAGCAATGTTTGCACGGGCAAAATTATGTTCTCTCCAAGAATTTTTTATTTTTTTGTTGATTATGGGGGTTTTGGCCACCAGGAATCGGTTTAGGTTGGTCCCGTGGTTGGGGAAAATCCGATTTTCGTCCTAGAGCTCTTGTAAGTTCATATGTTATCCTTATGGATATTTTTAAATTGAACAAAAATCAGCATAAACCAATGTGTTACAAATGTAACCTGTGGTTTAGGAAAATTTTACCAAATTGCAGCACCCTTCAGCCTGGTGAGTGAGCGAAGCAAACGAGCTCGTCTTAAAAAGGAAGCTGGTGAATGAGCGGAGCGAACGAGCTTAAGCTCGGCCCTCTGGTACTATATACTCTCAAACAAGCAATGTTTGCACGTGCAAAGATTTTTTCCGGCCAATGATTTTTTTATGCATATGAGGCTTTTGGCCACGAGAAATCAATTGGAGCGTGTCCCATAGCTGGGAAAAATCCAGTTTTCGCGCTAGAGCCCTTCAAAGCTCCCATGTTATCCTAAAGGAGATTTTTAAATTGCACAAAAGTCAGCTTATAACTGTAGATATAAACCAATGTGTTATATCTTTAAAGGAAAATTATACCTAAGTGCAGCACCCTTCGGCCTGGTGAATGATAGAAGCGAAAGAACTCGTTTTAAAAATTAAGAGGGTGAGTGAGAGGAGCGAACGAGCTGTGTGTGGGGAACGAAAGAAATAGTTTTACCGATCTTAAGCTCGGTCTCCCTGGTACTAAATACAAAAAGTAACAAGACTTTAACGTTCCTTGATATAAAATTCATATAAATTATTAAAACTAATGGTTTCATCAAGTTAGTATAAATACTCATTACAACCTAGTTTGAAAATTCCCATGCACTTAATAGTTTTCTCCGCAGGGCCGAATTGGGTTCGGCAAAAAGTCTACAGGAACAAAAAGTCTACAGGAAGTCCAAGGAGGCTGCTGTGTTTCCCATACGATTAAGCCTTGAAATTGTTGAATGATACGCATAGGACGTTGGGTGAATCTGTATTTCATAAAGGTCTCTGAAATGCATTTAAGTTGAGCTGCACTTTATGTCAATCAGGGCAAGAAGGATGGGACAGCCAATAAGGCCATTTAAATCTGTATAGAGAAAGCTTACATCAAATACGCTGTAATAAACATCTAGAGGGACCAGATCACTGTATAGCCCAACTTGAGATCATCTATTAAAACACCTTGTAAGTTAAATCCAAGCGTGGTTCTTAACATCGTATAAATCGCCTCTGTATGTTCTGGAGCCTATCGCAATGCCACTGATCACATCACCACTTTGGAAAGGAGACCACACAACAATGAAATACTCAAAGAGTGGCCGGACCAACGACTTGAAAAGTAGATCAAATGAATTGGGGCTCAGGTCATAACAAGTTCTGAAAATAAATATGTTCATTCTATTCGCTCCTTTACTGAAAATGTATGCTCCTCAAGGTTCAATTATTTGTTCATTGTTGTCTATTACATTCTGAAAAAAGAACTTCTCCAAAGCAAGGTTTTCAAATATTTTTGGCTAACACAGATTAGATTACAACAGAACTTTAATTTTCAAAATTGGATCTGTCACCAACCTTGAGTATAGGCACTACATATTCATTCGTGCTTGAAGAAATCAGAAAAATGTTCCACCTTAATAAGCTCATTAAATTCAAAAGTAAGGACGGGGGGCAACGATTTAGTTTTAAAACAGATTTAGGAATACCATCAAGTACGGGCCTTTTGAATGGTTAAAAAATAACTTTCTACAATATAGTATAATGGATATCGAAAAGTTAAAATTAATCCTTTTAGAACATAATGACTTAATAAATGGTTATAAAACAGGTTTAAACTGAATAAAAGAATATATAATCAAAGTGAAAAATGAGTACTTTTTTATATAGTATTAAAAAAATTGTTTTATATACTAACTGAAAATTTAGTTTAAAACTCAGTTATTATAAAAATTGATTATAAAAACATCGAAACCGATTACAAAAACGGTGAGTGTAAGTTATATTTCCTTCTAACTGACTTGTGTTGTGGCTTATTCATATCTAGCCATTAATTTCAACACCATATGTTTATGACATATGGCAAAACAAACAAACACACGCTGGCCTCATTGTAAAAATAGTTGGTGTGCAAGAAAGGATGTCCCTGTCCCCGGCCCTCCATATTCAGAAAATAAAATAAAAGAGATTTACTTCACCCTTTGGAGTATGACACACATCCTTCAAGTAAAAATTCTATAAAAAAAGTGGTACATGCAATTTGACCATAAGGGAAGTGTCCATATTAATAAATGATTACAACACCACTAGTTTCTCAATATGTTGTTAATCAAGTAAGAGAATTGTCTAAAAGGATCCCTGGTAAGTCTACTCTGTGTGAATGTTTAGAACTAAGGATATCAACTATCCGAACATTTTAAACTACCTTAAAAATGTTTCATCAACATAAGAATGATATTAGACTATAGGATAAGGAAAATCTTTATATTGTTCGAGAACAAAAAAGATAGCTAAAAAACGGTTGGAGTTGACTGGCTCTTGATGAAGTGATACGACCTTCAATTTTTGCAGAATCAACAGTCACTAAGGAGGTATACATCGACATCCTCAAAACTTTATGCCAAACCACAAACTAATTTTAACTGACAGTAAGATGGTACCATTCCAAACTGGGGTAAGATACTACATATGTGACATAAATGACAAGTTTCCTCATCGGTATGGATTAGACGAGGTGGTCCATACCTTGGCCTCCACAATTCATGGACAAACATTCTTCTAACTTTTTAGGAAGTGGGCTGGGGGGGGGGGTTGTGACAAAGAAAATGTTCAATGTATTGATAAATTTCAGGAAAAAATTCTTAAGGCGATTGGAAGCATAACTCCACCAACGCTCAGAGAAAAGTGTTCTGCAATTGAATTGATACTACAAATTACTTCAAACCATGGCGATTACGTGGAAATAGTTTAGTTTACTTTTAAACAAAATTATGCAACAGTATATAAAAAAATATTTTTTAAGTAAAAACTTTATCATAAACATTTTAATGAAACGATTTTTATGTTTTAAGTTATTTGGTTTTTCATTTAATCTTCAAATGTGTCCAACGATCTATACACAATCAACATATCAACCAATAACCAGTTTAAAGACAACCAATTAAATTATTAATCGAAAGGTAATTTATTTGGTGGTACCAACTTCTTGTATGGGAACATTATCTTTAAAACTCAGTTTATCAGTTGTTTGGATATGATGGTGTTTTAATATGAAATTTAAATATCTACAATATTTGAAATAGTTTGTATTTTTAAAATAAAACTTATAGGGAAGTGGTTCCCTCAATTTTATGCTTTTGGCGCTATAACCTAAATTAGACAGAAACGAAATTATTCTTTATGGACTATTGTTATTTTGGACTACCGAATTTTCATTACAATCTCAGTTATGGAACAACAATCTATGGCAATCTCATGTTTGTGAAATGGCTTTATAACTGAATTTGACCAACATCATCCGAAATTGGTGCCAAAACGGAAACAATAATCGAAAGCTAAGTTTTCCTTTGTGTAAGTGTGATTTAATGCAGAAATAAAACCATCACTTTGAGTAAAATATTTTTTTTTACTTTTTTCCCTATAGAAAAGTTAAAAAATATATCTCAATGGACTGTCAGTGCCCCTCAGAATAAAATATATAAAATTGAATTGTATTCCAAAAAAACGAAATGTGATTAATTTTTAAATAGCTTTAAGTATATTGGTTTTTAGAAATTGAACAATGCTTTACAATATTGTTAGGAACTTAAATTCTACATTGCTTTTACAGAACAAGAGCATTACATTGTGGTGTAGGAGTGAAGACAGAATAAAGTTATTAGAAGTTCAGAGGTGAATATGCTGAGCCGTGAAGAGTTGTTGAAATCCGATCCGTTACATTAAAACCTACTTACTACGCTAAAGGCGCTCGAATATGATGTCATTTGTAAAAGTTCTTACTGTATGGAATTCTTCGAATGCTAAGTACTTTACACACATTTTCAAATACAAATGGTTTTTAAAGAGGTTTTAAGCAGTATTATATATTTATCTGAATTTATAGTTAACGATTATGACTGTTATGATTATTCTTGTTATGTTTTTTTTTTTTTTTTTTTAGCTTTGATCAAATATTTTTAAAGTATATGAGAATGAATACACAACAATACATTGGTATCAAGACATGAGAACTTCCTATTGGGACAACGATTTCACAAAAAGTAATTTTTCGCACCATATAGATGTTATGCATTCAAGGAACTACGTGATTCTGAACTATTTATGTTCATTGAGAAGAAAACCCCGCCCTATTTGCTATCATTAAAAACTTCCTCACTTTAAAATTTCTTCTTTGTTTTAATTTTTTATATAGCAGGTTGGTATGCAGGTTAAGTGGCCTATCTGAAAATCATATAAATGAATTTACTTAACATATTATTCATATTATAGTAGTTTGTGGTCAACAACTTAATATCATATAAAACACATATAGAACATTGTTTTGAAAATGAATCCCTAATGATTTTGTAATATATGACAATTAATGTGCATGGCAGATATTTTATTGTACAATTTAAAGATATTTTATAACACAAATAAAAAGTTTATTACCAAACAAACATGTTGGGACACAATTAGTATTTTAAAATAATAGTCAGGTTAAATCTTACCCTTAACAAAACATTACTCAAATACTCATAGATTTTTTTTTCGATTTAAGTAAAGGAATATAAATCATGGACAGCACTTGGAATAAAGTTACTGCATTCGGGAAATGGAGTACCTGCCATGAAATGTTATTGGAAACCGATATTCTGCATTAAAAGACACTTGTCTATCCCTCGCGAACTTCAGGATCTTAACTTTTTTACATATACATGTCATAACCCAAAGTATAATATATATACTCTTGTACCATGTTGGTTATCAACATGTTACATGATTTTTAACAGTTACGTTTGCGCTTAAGATTTTTCTTAATATACCGTATTTTACTAGCAATTTATAGAAAAGGTTTTAAAATTACTATTTAGTCTTATTTGCTGTATAACTGGCAAAAAAGTGTTTTCACTTGCATAAATATGTCAAGTGTGCTATAACAATCGAACTATTTCAAAATTGTTATTATTGGGCACTACCCACCTTCAGGTTTATGGCGAAGTTTTGTAGAGATGCGGCGAATTCTTCAGCCTTGTCAAAATAAAAAAAAAAAAAAAAAACACAAACACACACGGACATTTACACGGACACAGAACACGAATATACTACAAAACACGCCAAATTAAGCCCGACGTTTCGGAAAACTATAAAAAACGTTCCCGTTATCAAGGGTTTTTTAAATTTCTTCAACCGAGCCGAGCGCCTGACCACGACTGAAGGTGACTCATCGTTCCTGGCTGGAGGCGGGGGAGGGGGAGCAGCGGTCCTATTCATTCCTTTCATTGATAACATAGGCCTTGTGTTATCAGTCAGCTGATTTACTTCTACTTTCACTGACTCCAAATAAATGGAATTTATTTCAACAGATGGGCGTGAAATAGGCTGCTTCTCAAAGGCCATAAACAATGATTCCGTCAGATTACGTTTTTTCCAGTCAGATTCTTTATATAAAACGACACTTTCATCCCATTTTATACTATGGCCTGTATAATAAGGCATTAAATAAGGTCAACGGGAATATGGCTAATAATAGTCAGAGTTTAATTGAACGACAGAAACCAATCACAACTGTTTGCATACCGTACGTTAAAAACCTTTCAGAGAAAATAAGACGTATTAATTCTAAACATCAGATAAGAACTGTTTTTAAGTCGGGCTCAACAATCAGAAGTCAGGTTACGAAAATAAAGCCTAATAATGAGGATCAAAAAAACAAAAATGTTGTGTACAAAATTCCATGTTCTTGTGGCCAAAATTACATAGGCCAGACGTCTAGACCGTTACAGATTCGGATCTCAGAACACATGAAAAAAGTTAAAAACAAAGAACTTTATGGCTCAAAAATATGTGAACATGTGTTTGATACAGGCCATAGTATAAAATGGGATGAAAGTGTCGTTTTATATAAAGAATCTGACTGGAAAAAACGTAATCTGACGGAATCATTGTTTATGGCCTTTGAGAAGCAGCCTATTTCACGCCCATCTGTTGAAATAAATTCCATTTATTTGGAGTCAGTGAAAGTAGAAGTAAATCAGCTGACTGATAACACAAGGCCTATGTTATCAATGAAAGGAATGAATAGGACCGCTGCTCCCCCTCCCCCGCCTCCAGCCAGGAACGATGAGTCACCTTCAGTCGTGGTCAGGCGCTCGGCTCGGTTGAAGAAATTTAAAAACCCTTGATAACGGGAAACGTTTTTTATAGTTTTCCGAAACGTCGGGCTTAATTTGGCGTGTTTTGTAGTATATTCGTGTTCTGTGTCCGTGTAAATGTCCGTGTGTGTTTGTGTTTTTTTTTTTTTTTTTTTTTTATTTTGACAAGGCTGAAGAATTCGCCGCATCTCTACAAAACTTCGCCATAAACCTGAAGGTGGGTAGTGCCCAATAATAACAATTTTGAAACATCAGTACCCCACCTAAAACATGTCTTTTAAGGAAAGAACAATCGAACTACTATGGTGAAATTTTACCATTTACTTCTTTATATAGAATCTACCATGTAAAGTTGTATGTTTTATTTACATTTTATAATTTTATATTTCAGCTATTTCAGGAATATAAATCATGGACAGCACTTGGAACAAAGTCACTGCATTCGGGAAATGGAGTACCTGCCATGAAATGTTATTGGAAACCGATATTCTGCATTAAAAGACACTTGTCTATCCCTCGCGAACTTCAGGATCTTAATTTTTTTACATATATATGTCATAACCCAAAGTATAATATATATACTCTTGTACCATTTTAGTTATCAACATGTTACATGATTTTTAACAGTTACGTTTGCGCTTAAGATTTTTCTTAATATACCGTATTTTACTAGCAATTTATAGAAAAGGTTTTAAAATTACTATTTAGTCTTATTTGCTGTATAACTGGCAAAAAAGTGTTTTTACTTGCATAAATATGTCAAGTGTGCTATAACAATCGAACTACTATGGTGAAATTTTACCATTTACTTCTTTATATAGAATCTACCATGTAAAGTTGTATGTTTTATTTACATTTTATAATTTTATATTTCAGCTTGTTCTTTTGATTTCTTTTAAACTTTTTTACTACCTTAGAAGTTTTTTATTCTTCTCATAAAAAACCTAGACAAATATTAATTGGTGTGCAACTTAGTTGGTCTTAATATTTTGGAAATTCATAAGTTTATTTTAAACCTTAATCACACATAATGATACGCAAATAATACTAATAGTGCAATACTGATTACATAAGGCAAATCAAAATTTGGCACCAAATAATAAGTGTTACACTTGGAAAAAATATAATAAATTCCATAATAATGTATTATGCATTACTGTAATATGATAACGTAAAAAATATTGAATTCGTCATCAATAACAAACGATTCGATAGGTTTGGATTCAGATTGTTGTTCGGATTGGATGTGCGATCTTAATTTAAATCCAAAGGCTTACCGATAAACTAGATTTATTTTACTGCCTGTCAAAGTGGTCCAGTGGGAATAAAAATGCGAAGTTTAAAGGATAACGCACAAAACCGATTCTGACGTAAACTTGCTCCAGTGAAAAATGTTATTATTCTCTAGTCTACCAAATAATACCTTTTTTATACATTAATATGAAACGAATGATATGAAATTGTATACATTTATAAAATTGCATTGGTTCATTTTGCAAACGGACGAACTATTTAATAATATGATTTTTCGTCTATTATATTGATAGTTGAACAGGAATATGAAACAAAATATATGCCTTTTGTTTTTCATGACATTGTTATTGGTTTGAAAAGTAATTTTATTATTGTGGTAAAACAAAAATAAATTTTGACCTGGATTCCATTTTCTCAAAATTAAAATTAACAGTTTACATTCCCTTTCAGTTTATTACATAAATTAATAAAAAAATGCCATGATAACAGTTGACCTGGAAATACAAATTACACCGTTATATAGTTTTTAATATTGATAATATTGACCATATATTAAGTATCCGCAGTCATATATGTAGTATTTGTACAGACAAATCTATAATCCGTCTGTGAACTTTTTATGTTATTAAATGAATATAAGTCTTGTGCTGGAACTCATTAAAAAACTATCTTGGACTTCGGCTGGGTTTCATTATACAGTGTGATTGAGAAGTCCCGGAACTGTGAAATATATTTTTTACCATTATAGATGCAGTAATGAAACTTGGTATACCAATAATAGCTATAAATATCTACTCTTTTAAGCTATTATCACTTTTTTATCCCATACGGGGGACGGCCTACGAGGTCGGTCAGTCAAAATTCTTAAATAGCAGCATAGGTCGAATTTGGTATCAAAGGTCTCAGTTAGTAGAGTACAATGCCGCAAACCAGACTTCAAACGGATGACCGAGACGGAAATGGCAGGCAAACAAAATTTCCATTAAATCATAAGGGCACAACTTAAAAATGCAATAACTTTCTTAATATTCACCTTTTGAGGTCGGGTTTGTGGCTTATTACTCCAAATACAAAGAAGTTTAAAATGGTGTATGATGTGACAAGGGCCAAATAAGTTTCATTTTACACACGCTTTAAGGGATGTCCCTCTTGGAAGTCTTACAGAAATCTGCTTTGGCATTGTACTTTAATAACTGAGACCTTTAATTTGATACCAAATTCGACCTATGCTGCTATTTAAGAATTTTGACTGACTCCTCGTAGGCCGTCCCCATTATGGGATAAAAAAGTGATAATAGTTTAAAAGAGTAGGTATTTATAGCTTTATTGGTATATCAAGTTTCATTACTTTATCTATAATGGTAAAAAATATATTTCACCGTTCTGGGACTTTTCAGTCACACTGTATAGAGAAAGTGGTACAATGGCTATGAGTATCAAATTCAAGAATGGGTTGTTCGAGGAAGCCAGTAGATGGCAACCAGTAAAATAGGACGGTTGACCTTTTAAAAGAGCCATATAGTATACGTAAAGAGATAGCTATCTATATTGACAATAAAGTTGATGTATTCATCATGTCTAGTATTAGCCTCTCTGAATATCACAAATTATTAATTTTATAAACTTGAAGACACTTTTAACATCTGAGAAGATCCAATAGAATAATATATATCCTTGACTATGACTCCCTGAGTATGTTTAACATATAGCGGAAATAATGACTATGCTATATGTGGCTCTATGTGAAATAATGGCTCTGATGTTTTACAGGTCCTATGCCTGAATGTGTTCTAGATTAAAAAGTTAAAACACTTTTAAAAACGTATACTTTATTTTCGATTCAGGTCACAAATTACTAACATTTGAGTTCTTGATTGACCTGTTGATAAAATTTAATAGCGTTAGCTTTGTTGAAAAATTTTCCTCTGGAATTAAAGCAAGCATTATGATAATACATTAAATAAAGAGTTGATGGACTTAGTTTAGTAATCAATGTATAAAAAAACTTTGGAGAGTAAAAATATAATTATAGACAATTCATTGCCTAAATCAATTTTTTTTAATGCTTTTCTAAACCGACCTACAATATGTAATTTTGTCTTACAGTATCGTGATCGAATGTAGGAGGAAAAAACAATACATAAACTTCGTTTCAAACAGATAGCCACGTGGATTTGTAAAAGTTGCAGTTGAAGTGATTGTCAATAAAGCAGGATTTATTTTACTCCTAGTCAAAGCGAACCGTCAGGATTAAAATTTGAACGGAATTTAACAGGACGTTACCTTTGATCCAGGTGTAACATTCATCTCAACTGAATGAATAGTCTAAAGTTATATGAAACTTTATGTAAAATACTTTATAATAAATTTTAATATTATAATAGTTATGAAATATTGTAATATGTCAAGAATGTGTGCCTTCAATATTTGTTGATCATAAAACATCATATTTTTACAGCAGGAGTCAACTAATTTCTATGCCAAAGTTACACTGTCACCAGTTGTTCTAGTATAATGAGTGTTCTTTCAATAATAGATTCTGTTAAACAATATTATGGATGGTAGGCCTATGTCAGAATGAGGAGTTTACTTAGATCAGGTACCTAGATCTATTGGTGCTAATTAGTTGCTAATTTCTTTTTTTAAACGCTCTTAAAAACGTATACTTTATTTTCTATTCAGACTACAAATTACTGGTATTTGAGTTCTTGATTGACCTGTAGATAAAATATAATAGCGTTAGCTTTGTTGATAAATTTTCCTCTGGAATTAAAGCAAGCATTTTTATTTTATTTTATGTTATTGCTAATTGTTGCTAATTAAGCTCAAAAACTTAATAATTGTTTAAAAAACTTCAACTTACGCTTTTAGAATATATTTCAATAATTTATAAGGATTCAATTTTTCTTAGGTAAAATTTAAAACAGTTACGTTTTTTTCAAAATCCTGTATTGTCAACCAGCTTTGTGATTGTTGCCTGGGAAGAGAGTTGTCCATTACTTGCTGGGTCATCCCAGATAGTGAGTTAGTGCATTACCTTTTATAATCCAACCCGGGTGTGCGACTGACTATAAACGTGTAAATTCACTCAAAACTACTTCTATCAACTTCTAACAATTATTTTAAGATCTATTTCTATCAATTATGATTTTGACGCTGTATTTGTGTGGGATGAAGGGTCTCACGTGACGACACGTTCGTCTGATGCCGGGATCACCAATGTTGAACTCTGCCCATGCTCGAGGGTAGAGTGTCGTGAACTTGACTTGACCAATGACCACCGTGCGTTCAGCCTACCTCCACTGGCTTTCTTCTTAAAAAGCCACACCAACATAGAGTTTACTGAAACTATATATAATTAAAAAGAGATAAAAAATTAAAACAAAAAACAAAAAAATACATTTTAGTAAAAAATATTGTTGTAGTAAGTTAAAATATTATAAGTTTAATAAATACTGGAATCTTTATATATCTAAATATGTATGAACCAAAGTACAAAAACGGATAGCCAAATATTTTTTATAATCAACTTTTCCGTCGGAGTTCTAAACAATGGAATAAACTACAGGGTTAGGCAAAATTATGGACACCCCAAGTTAACTTTTTAACGCGTTGCAGTAGGAAAACTAAACTCGGCACATGTTAACAACATGAAAAACTGCACTTTTTCATCAACTACACAACTTTGCCCCTGCCCCCAAAATGGGGTATTTTGGGGGCAGCCCCAAATTTTCAAATGTAAACCAATATTGAGTGGCCCCTCATTTTAAACGGTCTATCAAGATAAATTAAATGGCGCAAACCGGAGGTCGATATTTCGTCCCTAACCAAAATGGCAGCCATTTCAAAATTTGACATTTGCAAGCAAGTTTAAGTCTGGACACCCCCAATTAATTTTTTTAACACGTTGCAGTAGGAAAACCAAACTGTGCATAATGTTATCAAGACAACAAACGCAATTTTTCATCAAATACACAACTTTGCCCCGACCCCCAAAATGGGGTATTTTGGGGGCAGCCCCAAATTTTCAAAAGTAAACCCCTATTGAGTGACCCCTCATTTTAAACGGTTTATCAAGAGAAATTGAATGGCACAAACCCTAGGTCGATATCTCATCTCTGACCAAAATGGCAGCCATTTTAAAGTTCGAGAAGGGTTAATTGACATTTGGTAAAATTAAATCGGAAAATAGCCTTTTTATAATCGAGAATTTCTGTAATTATTTTAGAATGGAACCTACTAGTTCTTTTCTGCTTCTAAGTTCAATTCTAAAAGAATTCCAGAAATTCTCGATTCTAAAAAAGCTATTTTCCGATTTAATTTTACCGAATGTCAATTAACCCTTCTCGAATTTTAAAATGGCTGCCATTTTGCTTAGAGATGAGATATCGACATAGGGTTTGTGCCATTCAATTTCTCTTGATAAACCGTTTAAAATGAGGGGTCACTCAATAGGGGTTTACTTTTGAAAATTTGGGGCTGCCCCCAAAATACCCCATTTTGGGGGTCGGGGCAAAGTTGTGTATTTGATGAAAAATTGCGTTTATTGTCTTGATAACATTATGCACAGTTTGGTTTTCCTACTGCAACGTGTTAAAAAAATTAATTGGGGGTGTCCAGACTTAAACTTGCTTGCAAATGTCATATTTTGAAATGGCTGCCATTTTGGTTAGGGACGAAATATCGACCTCCGGTTTGCGCCATTTAATTTATCTTGATAGACCGTTTAAAATGAGGGGCCACTCAATAGGGGTTTACATTTGAAAATTTGGGGCTACCCCCAAAATACCCCATTTTGGGGGCAGGGGCAAAGTTGTGTAGTTGATGAAAAAGTGCAGTTTTTCATGTTGTTAACATGTGCCGAGTTTAGTTTTCCTACTGCAACGTGTTAAAAAGTTAACTGGGGGTGTCCATACTTTTGCCTAACCCTGTACAGCTGGTTGCACGAGACGTGAGACAGTCCGCGCATGAGGGAGGGGAACAAGAGGGCTGGGAGGGGTATGGAGTAGGAGTGGGAGGGGCAGCCAACTGTGTACTAGCCTGGCTGCACACATTCGCCAAATTGTCCTAGCTTTGATTTCCGTAACATATAACCATTAAACATGTTAGAAAAACCACAAAGTAATAATACAATACAGCTGAACCATAATTAAGAATAACGATAAACAGTTATTGATATTCAGTTGATTCAAATTCAATGTTTCACTGACTATTATTGCGTCAATGTTTTTAGGATGCATGTAGTGACTGGCACATGACAACAGCTAACAGCTGACTGACGGTGCTGCACTCTGGCGGCGTTTGGACGCGCATGCGCAAAAGCCTCTTTTGCTAGTGCGCATCTGATACACTGTCTCACGTCTCGTGCAACCAGCTGTACACAGTGTGTTCATTTTTTTATGTTTACCATTGGGATCTCCCAAACTATAAAAGTTACAGCAAAGGTCAAATTAGCAAAGTAGTGTGGAATTATAAGCTAAACGAAATTATGTGTAAAATTCCCAAATATTTCTACTGGTTCGTTCGCTGTGCTCGAAAAACTGTTTTTTGCTCAAAACTTCTTTTGCGTATAACTTTGTTATTTGTTGAAATACAAAAAAAATTAGATAAAACTTTACTGAAATTTTACGTAGATTCTGAATATTAAAACTAAAATTTTTTTACTTCAAACAGTTTTTGAGATATTTTAGACAAGTTGATTATTTTTAATACAAGTATGTATTTTTTTCATCATCATAAAAAAGAAATAATTTTTTTGATCACAAAAATACCAAATATGGCATATTTATTTATCATAATAATTATTTAATTATAAAAAATGTGATTAATAAGCAACCCTGAAATGCTAAATATGAGGATGCTTCTAACATGCGGTGCAACAATGGTGTAAATCAGCTGTTTTTCATTTTGTGTTTCATATTTTGTTGCTTACATTGTTGATCAGCTGTTTACCGGCATCCGCGGTTCCCATAAAACGTGTAAATCAGCTGTTACATGGGATGCCGGTAAACAGCTGATCAACAATATAAGCAACAAAATATGAAACACAAAATGAAAAACAGCTGATTTACACCATTGTTGCACCACATGTTAGGAGCATCCTCATATTTAGCATTTCAGGGTTGCTTATTAATCACATTTTTTATAATTAAATAATTATTATGATAAATAAATATGCCATATTTGGTATTTTCGTGATCAGAAAAATTATTTCTTTTTTATGATGATGAAAAAAATACATACTTGTATTAAAAATAATCAACTTGTCTAAAATATCTCAAACACTGTTTGAAGTAAAAAAATTAGTTTTAATATTTAGAATCTACGTAAAATTTCAGTAAAGTTTTATCTAAAAAGTTTTTTTGTATTTCAACAAATAACAAAGTTATACGCAAAAGAAGTTTTGAGCAAAAAACAGTTTTTCGAGCATAGCGAACGAACGAGTAGAGATATCTGGGATTTTTACTCATCATTTTGTTCAGCTTATAATTCCGCACAACTTTGCTAATTTGACCTTTGCTGTAACTTTTATAGTTTGCGAGATCCCAATGGTGAGCATAAAAAAATGAACACACTGTATAGCAACTACATTGTTGTATTCATAAGACAAATAATCATGTGATGACGACAGTACTCTCCACGTAAACTTCTATTAGTTGTTCCCCTTCGAATATCTCCGAGTGGAACTCCTGTGACAAGGAAAGCAAACATTGAATAGGAGTGTAACGTTTAAATAAAATTATTCTCCACTTCTCTAACATGGTTATTTTCAATAATAGTTATTTGTTATGTGAAGCAAATTTACCACTCCATCTGTCACTTTATTTTGCAAATGTAATGGTCCTCTCAATTACACTGTAGATATTGTTATGTTCTCAATTTCATGAATATCCAATTCGTTTTACATTGCCAATCACTTTTACACAAACCTTCCAACCAACAAATTTGTTACAGTACAGTTTTTCTATATCATTCAAACTCAGGTTATGATTTGTCTAACTTGCTTCATAATGTGTGATATGTAAAGGATTTAATAGAGTATTTATTCAATCATTACATAACACATAGAGTTTTTATTTCTTATTTAGCTTATCGTATAGCTCATTGCTTGTATGTAGGCACTTTGCTTGCGTTGCTTGTAGTTATGGGAATCTGTTGCGTTATTATGAATATATTCAACGTTGAATTGTAACTATGAAGACTCGTGGTTGCTTTTCAGTAGCTGAAAAATTGCTATGAAATAAGAACTTCCAAATTGTATCTCACGTAATATACTATCTTCTGATTAACGTATAAATGGTCAATCCGTATGATCTGAAACAAATGAATACCACATTTTCTAAAATTTCTACCAAAACGTTTCAAAATGAGTTTATAATTGGAAGACTATAATTTATGATCCTATTACATTACTTACCACCCTACTGCTGTTAAACTCCTTAATTCACTAGATTGATTTAAGCTGTTGGCCTAAAACAATCACTGCCTATAACAATACCATATGTACCTGAAAACATAAACATGTTTTCGGTAGTTAATTAACGTTATATTTCCTCCAGCAAATAAGTATAAAGAATGATGTTATATTTGATGTTATAGAGTCCGAAATTGGTGTCACAAACAGTTGTAAGAGTTAGAAATGAAACTCATGTTAAACAATGTGTAATTTTATTGCGACAGACTTTAAAACTATGTATACAAATCTAGTATTTTTTTTTTCTTCTGGAAACGTGATATTCCTTTCTATAACTCGCCGTATTTATTGAAAGAAACCATATAAGAGAAATAGCATCAGCTTCAAAAACATCAATGTAAAGAAATAACCTAAAGACCCCACCAGATAGATCCAACTAAAAACTGTTTTTAACCTCTGCTTATTTGGTTATGGAAGGAAAACCAGAAGTAATACTAGTTTCAGTTGCTAGCAGATGTTAAGGAAGCAAATAATATGCTAAATGGAATTTCAGGTAAAAACTTACAACAGCACGATTCGCCAATTCTTTTAAAGAACTCCAAATTCCCACCACTTCCAAAATAACCAATTTGATAACGTAATTAAATCTTCACTTTAACTTTTCTAAAAAACGAAAAATTCCAACTGATGAAAATTGTTTATAAAAATTCATTCAAAGATCAAAAATGTGCATTCGGCTTGGTTACATATAATTATTGAATTTTGATAAGAACGAGGGAGAGTTTAATCTGTATTGAATTTTGTAATAACATTAATTTATAGCGTTAATTCCTTAATAACGGATGCTGTGATGAGAGACCAGTCATTTATCCACATCCTTCTAGAGTAGTGACATAAGAAGAATAAGAAAGTGGCTTAAGACTAAATCAGGTGAAACCTGATCAACTAGCGAGATAGAGTGGATAAATGGAGCTAAGTCACAGTCGCTTTGTTCCTGTGTATAGATTTTCGAAATCAAATTCAGTAGTTATATTTTGGGAGTAGATACACCGTAAACTCACTGTCAAGATATATTAACACACTAAAATTGCCTTTAACAAAAGTACAAACAAATGAATATTCTCTTTACTTCAGGATTGTATAAGTGTGTAACATACTTGATTAAAAACTAATATCAAAAGTCCCATTAACAATGATGGCTGGGCAGTACTACAACTGTAACGGGTAATTCAGGGGGAGCAAGCTTAATATGTCAGTTTGTCTGGCGACTCTGCCCTCCCTGTTTTGATTAACCTGGTTACAACACGATATTACAGTCGTTCCCCCTGTCTCATTTAAGGTGCGGCTACACATAGCAGGAAAGGACACGGAAAGGACACGGACAGGACAATTTCTGATGAATGCTCCCTGTGTTATCAAATGGTAGCGGCTACACATAGCAGGAAAGAACACGGAAAGGACACGGACGGGACATTCGCCGTGTCGGATGGATCGCCAGACGAGCATTCATCCGCCACTGTCGTGTCCTGTCCGTATCCCGTCCTGGTATGTGTAGCCACCCCTTCCGACACTATCAGAAAATTCTGACGGTAGCTCTGTGTAGTGAATGTGGCGGCCGGCGAGATGAGCAGTGTCGGACGGCTGCGCGCGCAGCCTTCCATATGGAAAAATTAATGAGTTTCTAAGCTCTGTAAATTTTTATTTTTTCATGATACGTTCATTTTTTATGATTTTTTTTATCACCAAGCGACATTTTGTATCCATTTGATACATAGCCCAAAGTAACTTATTACCATTTAAAAACTACTAACACGGGGTTTTTATTAAAGGTTTTCGTAGTTTCAACGGGATATTATTGCAGTCTACATTTAAATAGCTCAACTAGTTATAACTACAGTCAATTTAACAATTGTTTAATGTAAAAGGATATTTTAAATATTTTTTTTAGAAAATTTGTTTTATTATAGTTTACAAACAACTTTATTTTGAATTCTATGAGTTAAAAAAAAATGTGATATTTTTCTCCTGGACATAACTTCCAACAGTAACAAAATAGACCACCAGAGTTTTCTCCAGACGTAAACTCTCGATTACTTCTCATATGTTTATGTTACATAGCTTAAGTATTTTAACAAGGACCTTATATGTTAGTTTGGCAGGTAAAAGATCTGTTTAGGAGGCATATAACGCTCCATAACATTCTTAAACACTTCAGTAATCTCGTACAAGGAAATGTTAGAGACCCAGTGGGTTTTTGTTTAGAATGATTTGTGCCCAACTTTGAGGGAAACCTAAATAATGGTTTCCCTCCGAAATCTATTTTTAATCTTTCCAGAACTCTACGTTAAATTTTTAACTATCATTGGTGGAAAACTTGGTTCGTATATATATTTCAAACTATTTTATTTATATTAAAATATCCTTATTGAGAATATTATGGTTTTATATGTAATAATATCACTTACATCAGCTTTGACAAAGCCCTCAGAGCGTTAATTGGCAGTAGCTACATACAACCTCGTCAAATACGTTATACCACTATATCTGTGGTAATCATCATTCTCTACAAAAGCACTACAAGTTGGGGAATCAAGTTATACAAGCTTTTTAAATCCGACAACAAAATAAAAAAATTTTTAATAAGTAATTTTAATTGTCTTTTAGAAAATAGCATTAAAAAATTATGATATTATAGTTTAAAAGATATTTCGTGACTTATGGCAACACTATGTAAGATTTTGGATTTTCTCTTGGCTTGGAGATACAGTATTTTAATTATATTTCCGTTTAAAGATAGCAAAATAATGTAAAGCAGTTATTCGTAGTGAGCACATTACAATATTTTTATTTATATATTTTTTAATCAATTTTTATGATTTAACAAGAAAAATTATAAATGTTTATGAAAAAAAATATAAAAAATATAAAAATCCACATTATACAGAGTCTCCTAGACCACAGGTACACAACTTTTAAAATTAAACGAATAATTTGTTCACGAAAACAAATGGAACGATAATGGGTAAACTGGTTACGTAATATTGATTGACTTTAATTTCTATGTACAAGGCGAATCAAAAGTGCCATATCACCAGGAGACGTTAGTTAAAAAAATGGCGTTGTATGCCATTTTTATATTCTACACTTTATTCACAAGATAATTTTGCAATAAATTTTCACCCCTAATCTTAACGGATTAAGAGTTAATGACAGTGGAAGATTTGGCATTTCCTTTATTTTTGTGTAATATTTGTGGAAAGGCAAAATAATGTTTGGGCAACACCTTTAATTTATAATGGAAATGTATTCAAAATGAGGTTTTAATACATTACTTGGATATGAATTTTCTGTTTTAAGTAAAAGGTTTAACGATAATGGATGTTGTTCTTCAGTGAAAAAACTTTACTTCCATCACCATTATGTTCTAAGCCGTTTTGATTACCTATACGTATCAAATTGTAAATTTGTCTTTAAATAATGTGTAAAATATTAAAATCATTAGCAATGGGGGCTTTTATTTAAAATTAACAACTTCAGTTTTTGATAAGACACTTCTGTTACGCTCTGCACATTGAAATTAGCTTCAATAGATAGGGCGTAACCAGTTTACATATAATGATACAATTTGTTTTGGCTAAAAATTAATTGTGTTGATTATAAAAGGGGTGTACGTGTGGTCTGTGACACACTGTACATTCCATTACAGAACGAAGCCAGACTGATTATATCAGAGATATTGCAACTGATAAACCTGATAGGTGTAATGACCAAAGTGGATAATATTGGACTTCAATAAATCAAAATGGACGAATTCCGTAGCCGAATGACAAATACATTAAGGCATGCAATATTAATGCATGGGCATGCAATAATTGTTCATTAATTTTTCACTGTAAATTTTAAATTTAATATACACCAGGCGGTGTAGGCCTATAAACTTTTTCATAGTAAATTTATAATGTAAGATTACAATGTATTTCACATATACCTCCTTCACTTAAGCAAAATGTAGCTTTAGATGGTTTTAAATCTTATAAATGATTTAAAACTTAATATTCATTTATTGTGAATAGCAAAGAATATTTTCCCGTTCGGTTCCATATTAAAATTTTCCGTTTCGTGCATTTGTTTCCCGGTTCAATGAAGATGCTTGGATGTTTTTGTGCTAACAGACCTTGCATCACAAAGTATAGCGCTCTGTGTAACAATTCGATCTATTTATAAAGTTCATATTACCTTTGATCATAAAAAAGGCACAAGTAAAACACAAAGTAACATGTTTATAGGAAAACGATAGTGTCCATGTAAATATTGTATATTTGTTGTGTTAAAATATTATTAGATTAAAAGTTTATTTATTTTTTTTAAATAAGGTTATATATATTTTATTTAAATTTAATATATATAAATATATTTAATAAATACTCTTTTCTTCTATCAAGTTTGAAACAATTTTATTAATTTTCGTCTATCTAGTAGACTTCATCAGATAATAAAAAAAAATATAAAATAAAATATATAAATATGTACAATATAAAAAAATTATCAACAAAACTAAACAAAAAATGACAACATAAATAAAAATAGAAATAAACAGATGATTTCAAGTTTGAGGAATTGAATGGGTAAGTTGGTAGGTCTTCTATAAGTTTAAAATTATTTTGCATATAATATACCGCATTTTATCTCAGGTTGAGGCCAGAGGGATGTTTTGTTTGGAGTATTAACTGATGGGCCAGTTCAGAGCGCCTGAGGTTGATGGCATTGATGTTTTTGTTATTGTCAACTTCAACTTTATCTTCAATTTTTTTCTTGTTATGTGAATTGGCATGTTTTGCTACAGATTTGTCTTGGTCTTCGTGTGTGATGTCGGCCCGATGACCTGTCATCCGAACACTCAAAAAGTTTGAAGTTTGGCCAATATACTGCTTTTCACAGAATTTGCATTCAAGTTGGTATACAACATTTCTGCTGTTGCAGTCCATTTACCCTCTGATTGGATATGTTTTATTTTTGGAGCTGCTCTTAAATTTGTAATTGGGTTTTTCCATCAGAGTACAGGTACCGCACTCGGTTTCCCGCATTTTTTCGATATATTTTTCTTAATTCTGGCACTCGTCTTTTTCGTCAAGTTAGTACTTACCAACATGTTCTTGAGGTTAGGTGGTTTTTTTTTTTTAAAATAACCCGAGGCGCTTTGGAAAACAGATTTTTTGTTTCCGGTGAGGATTGCAAAATGGGGAATAATGTTTTTATTACACTATTTATCTTATGGAGTCCTGGGTAGAACTGAGTAATGAACTATGGCTCATTACTGGTAAACCGATTTGTCCCCTGAGTTTTTGGTCTGTTAATTTGATTTTTTATTACTTTATCCGTGTACCCAGATCGTTTAAGAGAGTGTGTTAGCTTGCTTACATAATTTAAAAAATCCGAATTTTCAGTATGTAGTTTCTTGGCTCTTAATGATAAGCTTTTAGGGATTGATTTTTTTATGTAAGTAGGGTGACAACTTTTGTAGTTTAAATACTGCATAGTGTTGGTTTCCTTGAGATGAAGTTTTGTTTTTATCTTTCCAGATTCAACTACAATATCCGCATCTAAGAATGTAATGGATTTACAGGAAAAATTCCAAGTAAAACGGAGGGAAGAGAAAGAATCAAGGGACTGTAAAAATTCTTGTAGTCGTTCCTCTCCATGTTCCCATACAAAAAATATGTCGTCTATGAACCTATACCAGACGAGCGGACGATAATCTTGAGAGTTTAAGAAATTCTTCTCATATTTCCCCATAAACAAATTCGCAAAGCTGGGAGCCACCCGTGTGCCCATGGCTGTCCCATTTACTTGCAAGTAGATTTTGTCTTTAAATGTAAAAGCATTCATTGTAAGAATAAATTTAACTAAAGCTGTTAATAATTTTGTTGTTGGGAGGGAATTTGCAGGTCTAGAGTCAAGAAAATCGTTCACTGCTTCTATACCTTCACTGTGTGGTATATTAGTATATAGCGAAGTGACATCCACAGTGACAAGTATGGTTTCTGGTTTTAAAGGTTGATTTATTTGTTGGAGTCTGTCCAAAAAATCGTCTATATTTTTATGTAGGAAGGGAAGGGAGTACTTTTACAAGTTCTTGCATCTGATCTTCAACAAAACCTGATATTCGTTCAGTTGGGCACCCATAACTCGCAACAATAGGCCGTCCTGGTGGGGGTTTGACATTTTTATGGATCTTCGGCAGTATATAAAATGTTGGAGTGCGTGGATTCTTAGGAACCAACATATTGATCGTCTTTTTGTTGAGACCTTCCTCTGGACCATGTTTTAATATAAAGTTGGCAATTCTTTCATTAAAATCAAAGGTAGGGTCTTCATCAAGTAGTTGGTAAAACTTTGTGTCCGACAGTTGACGGTCCGCCTCAGCCACATAATCAGTTAAATCTTGTATTACAATTTTATTTCCCTAATCGGCTGGCAATATAATAATATCATTATTAGTTTTCAAACTTCTAACTGCTTTTCTATCTGAAGTTGTTATTTTCTGATTCTTTTTTAGAGAATCTTCAAATGTCGAGCTAGACAAATTTGACAATATTATGCTGATAAATTGTTCGATAGGATGATTTGGTGGAAGTGGTTGAGGTTCAACTTCAGGTTGGCTTCAAAATTTCTTTAAACATTGTTTTACGTCACCCGAGCATGGTATTGGATCAGTTGTTGAACGATAGTATTTATACCTAATGTCACGTGCAAAAGAAAGAGCGTGATTAAACTTTGGTGTAGGACAAAAAGTGAGACCCTTCGATAATACAGATATTTCATCATTTGACAGTATATAGGTAGAAAGATTTTCGATGTTGTCACATTCATCCATATTTTTGAATGGTTGATTGGTTGTTTCTACAGTATTTGGGATAAGTTGGCTTACACTATTAGTTTGGACAATCTCATTATTTAGTGGAAGTATGTTTCTTAAAACATTTTCTTTGTTAGCATTAGATTCCTCATTGTTTTCATTAGTTTGGCTACTTATTCCCAAAGTTGTTGACATTATCCCATTAATATTATCATACTAGTAATCATACTAGTTTCATTATTTACTAAAAAAGCATGTCCATAAGTAGTAATATTTGAAATAATTTCCTTTCTTTCCTTAACATCTACACTATTATTTTTATATATTTATTATATTTAGTATATAATATATTTTATATATTTATTATATGCATATTAAATAAGATAGCTTTAAATTGGAACAACATTAGTTTTATTTTATATTTTTATAACTGTGTCTCTTTATCCAATTTTTTTCCTTACATTTATCGTTTTTAAAAACAATCGAAACGTCAAGATATGTATTATCTATCGTTAATACTTTAGTTATTTCATGGAAATAACTGGAGAAGACATTTGTTATTATTCATGCATAGTAAGGAAAGATTGGTATTTCACTGAGGACCTGCTAGAAATGACATATTCTAAGAAGCTTTCAGTGGAGGACGAGCTGCGTGCTGTTTCTTAATAGATCCCGGTGGAGCACGTTGCACTCCAGGAGATAGCGCTTAACTATTTGGCAAATTTTCCCCAAAAGACTTGAAAGCCAGCTGACATGAGAATACTCAATTTGAAAAAATGAGTATGTTCATGTTTTCTTATATGGAAGTTAGTAAAATGCAACGTAAAATAGATAGAATTCAAAATTCAGCCATCATAATTTGATGTGTCAAATTAAAATTCTTATATTTATTTTAATTTTTTATCTAATATTTTACCTAAAATATCAAAAACATTAAAGCTCAATTACGCATTCAAATCTACCTATTGTGTCGGTTCTTTTAACTGTCATTTTCGTACGATCACTTCATTAACCTAAGGAGTGGTAAAATTACAAAAATAACTTATACTCTATATGAATAAATTAAATTTGTATAAAAAGAAACGGGATATCAACATTGGAAAAACACAGTATCAAAACAAAGGTTTAAGACTTGAAAATGCGTCAAACTGTCTTTTTCAGATAATAAAGTTATAATGTTTCAACTAAACAGTATTTCAAGCAAAACCATAAAAAAATGTTTATGTTCGCTATGTCATACGAGACTGGTTTAAAGCCATTTAGGCGGTCGTACTATAAACATGAAAGGTATTTGATTAAAGTGACAAAAACCCATATAATATTTTGGCCACTATACAGTATACATACAAGATTATAAGTTGATTTTAATAAAAATATATATGTACTTTAGTAATTTATGACAAAGGAATTGGAGCATCCACCTGCATTGAGAATTGGACAATCCACCTAAGAAATCAAACATAATGAACTTTCACTCAGAAATGGTCACGTTTTCCCTGGCTGCTGAAATACTCTTGGAACCTACATTCCATTTCCACAGTGTTGCTCTTGAAAGTAAGTAAACACATCCATCCATATTATTTTATTATTCAATTTATCTCCTGTAAAAATCAACTAAATACAGCACTCATTATGTGAACTATATCGACTCTCCTCGGTTTAGTTTGTGTTATTTGCTGATGGATTGGTTTGTGATGAAGCGATTGACACATTATTCCATACAATTAAAAATATATCTATGATCTAAAACGAGATTTTAATTTTATTGCAACATAATATGTCACATGAAAGTATGTTTTCATTAAGTATATGAGGGAGGTGAAAACTCACCATTATTTACATAAATATACAACTTCCACTAAAATACACCACATTACTTATATTGTTAACCACATTCAACATTCTGTTATGTGTAATATATGCTCACAGGTTCGCCTACGTACCAAACAGTTTTAGAGCCAAGCATACAGCATATCGTATTGAATTAAGTTGAACTTTGTTATTGAATGTAAATATAGCATTTACACATACAAACCAGATATGCACTGTTTATTAATACGGTTTTCGCACTGTCAGCGTGCATTGAAACACAATCTGTATGCAGATTTACATTTTGCAATCACCAATGAAACACGTGCTAAATTTTCATTGTATCTCGTAAAACCCACGAGGATCGTTCATAAGCGTTATACGTTTTTGATACATTGATGCTATTTCACTGCATGTTAATAGGACCATATAATAATGAATGTAAAATATTTACTGTAATTTTTATATTCCTGCGATTTCTTAATCTCATTATTTTCTATATTTTAAATTTTTTTTTATATAGAACGAATTTCGTAAGGTGTCCTAACGTAAAAAATCCAGAATTGTTTTATAATTGTTGGCAGAAAAGAAACTGATTGACGAAGATTCACATGGTTTCGAAATAATTTCATAGAGATAAAAAAAATTTATTAAAACTAGCAAACATGATTACTGTAGAAGTTATGTGGAAATCGGCTGAGTTTTAAATACTACTATTTCAAAATAAATTATTTCATAGTAACTTTAATATATATTTTTTATTGCAATGATCACCTTATATTGTTTTTTATAGTACTAAATGCTATTTTACGTTTAATCTATTAGGTTGAATATTTTTGGTTAAACTTATAGGAGCCATACTAACATTAAGTTTCATAGTTTGCACTTAAGTATATGACAAAGAAATATCGTTTATTGTTTTGGAAGTATTTTCCAGGGAGAAATATAGAGTGCTTTCTACAAAGAATCTGTTATTGTCTGTTATAAATAAGTTATCTTTTGTTCAATTAATATGATTTTCAAGATAACCAGAACCTTCTCGTTTATTGTTTTAAATAAGGTCATGAAACACTTGTTGATCAATGTTGGGATTAAAATATAAAAATTTTATCAAATTAGTCCCGTCCAATGTAACATAAAATTAAAATATATATTTTTTAATTTCGTAATTTAATGGTAAAAATATGTAACAACAACAAAAACATTTTGATTAAATTTAACCATCCACATTCCTACTATCCTTTATAAGTTATATTTAAACGAGCTCTTTTCGTTGTAAAATAGTAAAAATAAATTAAACTACACGAAAAGTTTCAAAAAGGTTTTTTTTCTGCTTGGATGACATCGTAAGGTTTGGATTTTTTATGTTAATCCATCATTAAAAGGAGTAAATGTGGCAGTTGATTTATGTCCTCGCCTTTCCTAAAGAATGAAATTTTTTTATAGGAATTTTTTTATACAGTCTGTCAGTAGGACGTGCGCTAAATACATTGAGCATGCACTGAAAGTCTAACGAGATTTTACTCTTGCGTATGTGTTTGGACTTCTAGTTACTGAAAATTCGATTGCCACCTTGACACAACATTGGGGTTATCCCCTGGATTAAGTCTTAAAGGAAACTGTTGGCCTCTGTCATGTTATCTACAATTTTTAAAGCATTTGAATATATGCAAAATCCCATAGACCCGATCTTGTATTGTCGACCAAGTTATCGCATTTTTAACTTTTCTTAAAATGATTTTATATTAAAAGTGGAAATCATATGCGGCTTCATAAGATTTTTGCTCGAACGTACATTTTCGGTTGGGGGTTTTCTATTATTCTCTGGCATCAGGACCTTAAAGCTAAAGTTAAATTAAGTCAAATAGAAGAAATCAACAATTCAGTCTCAAATGGACGTCCAACCTAGAAATGGCAGGCAGTCAAACTTTGAATTAAAATATATTACCCTAATTTCATAATTTAATTATTCGTGACATATTTGACCTTTTCATTTGGTTTTGTGCCGTTTTGTTTGACCTTTAAAAGGATGTAAAACATTCCGATGGCAAATAAAGGTTTTCTCTGCCACTTCCTTTAGGTTCGTATGCCATGTTGTATTCAAACTAAAAGGTGTAAACCTCGACTTGTTCATTAACTAGATGTCTTAACAATTATCAAAAGTCAAATTTCGTTGGACTTTCTCTTCTCTGTGCTCAACCTCTTTAGCTGCAGGACTTGCAACCCTTTGGAGCATTGTTCTCTCGATTAATGTACACACATTTCCTGTATAGTCGTCAAATATTTTTCATTCGAATATGTTTATTTTTTATATTATTTACTGAAGTAAAGCTTTATACAGATAATATAAATATCCAGTTACATTAAGGTACTGTTTCTAAATAAGTGTCTTTAATGGTTTATATTTGAACTAACCCATGTTGGTTTTTTGTAGAGTAAAAAAAATATGTATTCATGGTAGACTAATCTTCTTAATAACAATTTATTATAAAATAATTACAAATAAAACTTACTAAACGAATGTCACCTATAATTTCATGTAAATATTTTATATTGCATATATATGAGGAGTGCTTTTCCTCCTTCAAATTATCCTCTTTATAATGTGTTATATATATATATATATATATATATATATATATATATCTATATATATATATATATATATATATATATATATATATATATATATATATATTTATTTATGATCACTATGTCTACAATTATTCTACCTGTTAGAACCTTTAGACAAATCTATAACCGACATTCAAATAAACTATTTGAGTTGATTATTTCTAAGTGGTCATTTAATCACATTATTTTTGTCTGCAGCAAAGTGCCAAGATGAAACTCACATGTGATTAAATAGTTGTCACTGAAGACAGTGATATACAGTCTCCCTTGTGTCACAGTCTCACTCCTCTTATCAGGTAATACAATTTATTTTGCTTCATAAATATAATCCTAAATTTATTAATCATATTAATACACCATTAAAATATGTATATTAAAACAAGTGTTATTTAATGTACTCAGTGTTGAAATATTTATAAAAAAGATAGTATTCTTACTATCAGTACTCTTGACTGCCTCTTACTTACCAGGATTTATTTAGAAGTTTATTTAAGGAAATTTTCTTTTTAATTAAGTATATTCGTTGCTTTAAACTTTTTGATAATGAACGCTTTTGGTATATTTAGACAATAAATGCATATTAGGTATGAATTTAAGTACTATAAAAAATATATAGATACATAATATGTTAGTATTGTGTTGCAAAATGTTAATGAATTATAAGCAATTCGGGGTTTTCAAATAAACTTTGTATTTTACGATTAGATTTTTCATACCAGAAACTCGTAATAGCCTCTACAGTAACATTTTGTAAAATTCTATCGAAAACTTATGAATGCATAATACAGTGAAAATTTAATTATCTACACAGTGCAAAGCAATAATCAGATAGGGTTCACATTTCAATAGTTGGATTGATTCATTTGCGTGGATTCTGTTAACGTGTAATCTCCTTTTACATTTTTCTAGATCTACTGTCATAATACACTCACTGTCAATGTCAGTAAAACAAAGTTCATGCCTATATTTTCTAGAAGTGACCAAGACCCTGGCCCGAGGATGCTGATGATGCACTCCTGCGGTGGCCCGGGAACGGCGGCCTGCGGCTGTGGTGTTGTTGAGCGTGTTGAACAATATAAATACTTGGGTGTAGTTATGGACCACAAAATGTGCTGGGTTCCACACGTTCAATACATCAAGTAACGTCTTAGAAGGATGCTATATGCCTTTTCGCAGCTCGGTGGGGTGCTTTCCGTGGGCCATCGCAGGACTGTTTACTACGCATTTGTGCAATCGATCTTGCATTACGGACTCTTGGGATGGGGAGGGGCAACGGCGGCCGTTTTGGAGCCGCTAGCTGTGACCCAACGAGCGATAATTAAAATACTTCTAAATAAAAACCAAAGATATCCTACTAACCAACTCTTTCTTGATTTTCCAGTGTTTAACGTAAGACAGATCTATATTAAAACTCTTTTAATACACATAAAAAAAATAAAATCAGTCTCTTTTCAAACATTCAGCATAACTATAATACGAGGAATAGACAACATTTTGGATTCATTTTTCCAAGACTACAGCGTAGTTCAGAACTATCTTGTTCCTTCTATATTTCACACACACTCTATCGCAACTTACCAACAAATATTTTAGAGATGGAGGGGTGCAGTCTCGCCGTCTACAAGCGGGAAATAAGTAAATGGCTTCTTGAAATAGGTGCTGATAGCGCGGAGGCCCTCTTACTGTCCAATTATGCACGTTAATCTTGTCACTTTTGAGCCCATGCAATGAAGTCTGCAGTCCAGCAACCCATCAAAAACACTAACTACTTCAGTTCATATATTTTCCCCCCTTTATCACTTTCTTTCTTTTCACTGTAAATAATTTTTGTTTCACAAAAAGTATTTTGATGGTTTATTTATTTATTTTTTTTTTAATTTTTTTATTATTTTTTGTGTATTTGCAATAATGTTAAAAGTCGGTTTTTTTTTGAGGGAGAGGCGGAAAAATGCATTACGCACACAGGTGGCCAGCCTGTAGTGTGGGGCTCCCCTAAAAAACGGGTTTACCCACTAAAAAACCTCTTCTACTCTTTAGGAATCTAACCTGGAATTGTTTATCACATACGTCAGGCTAGGCCTAAATTTGGCTTACACACGTGGGGCTCGCTCCTTATCCAGCCGCTGGATCAAGGGGTCTGGGCCACTTCGCGGTCCAGATCGGTTTTCTTTTCCAGGAGGATACCCCGGAAGAACTGTGACAAACAATCCCAGTTGCCCTCATCCTCCAAAATCTTTTGGCAGACCGAGTCCACCGAAAATGCACCAAAGATTTGTGTGGCCTCCAGGCGGGGCCCTTCCCAACGGGGACAGCGGAAGAATGTGTGTTCCGCGTCGTCGGGAACACCCGGGCAATAAATGCAGTCCGGTGAACCGGTCTTTTCCATACGGTACAACCGAAAATAGCCGTGACCTGTCAAAAATTGGGTCAGGTAGTAGTCCACCTCCCCATGCCGCCGTTCCACCCATGGTTGGACCTGCTTGATAAGTCGCGCAGTCCATCGTCCTCGGGTGTCGTGCTCCCAGCCGTGTTGCCACTGCTGGAAGGTTCGGGAGCGCTCTTCTGTTCTTGCCGTGTCCTTGCCTATCTCGCCTTGTCTCTGATAAATCGCTTTCCTCTCCCCTGCCAAGAGCTTGACAGGGATGACTCCGGCGACCACCAGGACGGCAGGCTCGGACACCGTCCGGTAGGCGGAACACATCCGAAGCGCAGCTTGACGCTGAACCCGGGCGAGTCGCAACCTGTAGCACTCCTTATCTAGAGCGCCTGCCCACACCTCTGCCCCGTAAAGGAGCACGGACTGGACCGCGGACATCAACAGACGTCTTCTGCTGGATCGGGGACCCCCGACATTGGCCATCAGCCTACTAAGGTTAGTGACTACCTTAGCAGCCTTGTCTGCCGTACGGAAGATCTGATCCCTCCAGGATAACTTGGTGTCCACCATAACCCCAAGGTATTTGGCGGCACGAGTTGATGTGACCACCTCCCTTCCCACTCGAAACCGGACGACGGTGTCGATCCTCTTCTTCGTGAGAATCACGATCTCCGTCTTACTGAGAGCAAGCGAGAGACCGTGATCGGACATCCAGTTGTTGACCACCCGCATGACTCGGTTCAACTTTAGTTGGGCCAGCTCAACGTTGCGTGCAGGAATGAGAGCTGCGACGTCATCGGCGTACCCAACCAAAGTGGTTTCCTCAGGCATCTCGGACCTCAGGAGGCTGTCATAGGCAACGTTCCAGAGATCCGGGCCGAGTATTGAACCTTGTGCGGCACCAGAAGTGACTTCCATCGTCCGCGTTCCGTCCCTTGTGTCATAGATCAGGCTTCGAGAGCGTAGATAATCCTCGATGAGCCGCAACAGATATGCAGGAATACGAAAGGTGTTCGAAGCGCATCCAACATATCGACCCACCTCGCCGAGTTGAAGGCATTCTTGACATCAAGCGTAACAAGAAGCACTACTCGGCGGGAGAAATGGTTGTGGCTCTCGGCTCTCTCCACAGCTCTCTGAACTTCGGTGACAGCGTCGATCGTTGACCGTCCCTTTCTGAAGCCGTACTGACGGGGGCATAAGTCCCCGGCAGCTTCCACGGCTGAAGTCAGACGGGAACGGATCAGCTTCTCGAACAGCTTCCCAGCCGTGTCCAACATGCAGAGAGGCCTGTGGGACGACGGCAGTTCGGGATCACCTTTGCCCTTGCTGATCAGTACAAGCCTGGCTGTTTTCCAGGGAGCCGGAAACACCCCTTCTACCAAACAGGCATTGTACATTCTCAACAACAAGTCAGCGTTGATTGAAAATACTTTCTTTAAAGCCTCACTGGGAATCCCGTTCGGGCCAGGAGCCTTGTTGCTCTTCAGGGAGAGAACGGAGGTTTCCAGCTCCTCGAAAGTGAAGAGTGGAACGTCCTCTACCCGTCCGAAGTCAACCGGCGGTCGCTGTGGATGTTCAGGAAACAACGCAGTGACGATCCTCATCATGGTGGCACCCTCCATGATGGAAGGTGGAGAGCGGGCGCCGAGTTTCTGTGTTACAAGTTTGTAACCCAGGCCCCACGGGTCGGAGTCAACGTCGTCACGAAGTCTCCTCCAGCTATTCGCTTTGCTCCTGTTGATCGCCTGGCGGAGAGATTTTCTCGCAGCTTTATAGGCCTCCGACTTACGAACTCTGTCTGCGGGAATTCTCGCTCTAGTGGCGGCTCGTCTAGTTCTTAAACATGTTCTTCTCAGTTCCGCAATCTCTTCAGTCCACCAGTAAACGGGTTGTTTGTCGCGTCGGGGTTTCCTTCGCGGCATAGACTGGTCGCAGGCCGAGACGATCAGTTCCAGCGTGGATGTTACTCGTGCCTCGGCCCCAGCCTCACCAGGATTCCCCTGCGCTCCCCGAGAGATGACTTCGGTGAACTTGACCACGTCCAGTTTGTTGGTGTTCCACCGGCGTGGCCCTTCCTGAGATGCGTAAACTCGACGATTTGCCTGATCATGCATGTCAAAAACGATGTATTGGTGGTCGCTACCCGTGTAGTGCTCCACAACCCTCCAGCCAGAGATCCTCGGAAGGAGCGACTCAGATGCAAAGGTGACGTCGGGGATCGTGCCTCTCTGTCCGGGGCGCCGAAAAGTAGGTGTGTCGCCCTGGTTGAGGACGACAAGACCGGCCCTGGCGATGAAATCCAGGATGTATTTCCCCCGGGAGCTGGTAGAGGGCATTCCCCACTCGACGGCCCTGGCGTTTAAATCGCCACCAATGACGACATGCCTGGTGGTGCCGAGAACGCACTCCTCTAGGCTATCTATCTTGTCGCGGAAGTCCTGGACGGCCTCGTTGGGTGTGAGGTAGCAACTGAAGATAGTCACGTCCCTACACCGAACCCAGACGAATCCTCGGCCGCGCCCGTGACTCCGCACCAAAACATCTCGTGTATTACGTGCCCAAAATGCAGCAGTACCGAGGCTGTCCGAGATCCAAATGTTTGGGTCTCTGTCCCGATACTGTTCCCTGATAAGGAGCGCGTCAGCACCAAGTTCTCGGGCGAGCTGATCTAGAAGGTTGTCAGCTCCCCAGGATCTATGAAGGTTGGCCTGGAGGATGCGAATTACCGGCCGCTGCCTTTTGCCTGTTCAAGTGCGGTTCTGAAGGCACCGCACTGACCAGACCCGGGTAAGTGATCGAGGGCACTGGAGCCTGAATCCTTGCAGAGGAAGCAGGAGGGGCTCGAGGAACATTCCTTACGTTTGTGGCCCTGGCTTCCACTCTGGAAGCAGTTGGCACTCCTGTCGGGCCCTTTACAGTTACGGGAGGAGTGGCCGAAACCGAGACAGCGGAAGCATCTTGAAACTATCACCCTCCGTTTGAGCCTGCAACTGACCCAACCGACTCTGAGGTGCTGAAGGCTAAGCAGCTTATTGGCGTGCTTTTCGCTCATCTCAGCAACAGCCATCCGGAGTTGACTTCGGTTAGGCTTTGTCAGCCATACCCTCACTCCATCAGCCGGTATCTCCGGGAGTGCCACCTGGATCGCACGGGTCACCTCATCTTCGGTGGAGAGGACATCAAGGTCCCGAATCTCGACCGAACACTTCGGTTCTAGGGCCTTGATGGAGCCTTTGTCCCCAAGTGCAGTCTTGAGGGAAGCGGCAAAACCGATCTTGTCACTCGACTTCCCCAGTTCGAGGAGGACATCCCCGTTCTGGGTTCGCCGAATAGACTTGATAACGGTGTCGGTCTCTTCCGGTTTGGCCTGCGATCTAATCTGACCCAGAACATCGGCAAAAGATCGCCCCCCTAAGGGCTTGATCAAGATTGCCTCCGTCCTGGGCTTCTTAGGCCTGGGTTGTTTAGGCTTTCTGACAGACTTGCCAGAGGCCTCCCCAACCGGGTTTGAGACTTGCGTCCGCTCCACCCTCGACGCACTTTTCGAAGCTGCCTCCGCTTGCTTCTGCCTCCTCCTTTCCTTCTTAGACAGGCGCGTCTTCCAGCCCCCCAAAGGTGTTGAGGCAGAGTTTGCTGCCAAGGCAGGATTAGCCGCCGGAGCAGGAACCTCTGCAGGAGTAGCCGCTGGAATCACGGCAGCGCCCGGGGCGGATTCAGTAGCCTGGACAAGAGATGTCTGCGATGCCGCAGTGACAAAAACCGGTCTCGGCACTGAGTCCACCTCAACAAGCTCAGGGCTTCCCGGCGAAGAACCGCTCTGCCTCTTCTTTCGCTTTCTGGCTTGAGTCTGGGACTCAGCCAGGTGAGCTTGAGGCGAAGCAGAGATGACTCGGTTCGTGACATCGCGCTAATGCTTCACTGCCTTTAGCCTGATTTTCCGGCATTCCTCGATTTCTTCTAGAGCATCTTCGAGTTTCGGGATCCTCTCTTTTATCGCCTTGTTCACGTTCTTTTGAATTTAGAGGGCCTTGGCCATCTCCTTCAAAAGAGCTTTCATCTTCTTCAGACGTGAGTCTTCCTCCTCGTGGGCGTCGTCCTGCTGCTGCCGAAGCATTTGCAGCTCGAATGCCGCACGAAGAGGGCTCTTCCTGGGAGGAATCCCTTGGATATTGGCTAATGGTGTTGCCGGCTCGGCCACCTCCATCGCCATACCGATCTCCTCCTTCTTCTGTCCGGATTTGAACGACGATCCGGCACCACCAAGAGCCTTGAATGGCACCGGCGGGGGGTGGTTTTAATACCCTTCGTCGGCGTTCCAGTGTTCAAGGTCGGAGACCTCTGCAGTCTTGAGCTGCGCTTAAAGGCGGCCTGCTCTATCTCATCATCGTTCGTGTTTTGCATTTTAAAATCCATACTTTTGTTTCACCAGCGCATCGTTCGGCAAGAGGCGGCCCTTCATCGGCCGAGAGCGGGTACACCCTCGGAGGTCTACCCCCCGTAGGAGATAAGACACCCCTACCCCGGTACTCCGGGGCCCGAACCTCCGTTTGCCCAGCACCGATACACAAAATGTGCCGGACGTGCTGATGGTCGCACCGTGGCAATGCAGAGTCCGATCCCTGCATCCATGCCGCACTCCCTGACTAAGGTCCGAAGCGGCTGGCTTCTGACGACACACTGGAGGAGACCATCGGCAGTGCGAGGCACACATCAGTCCTTGCAACACAACAGGGACACTCCCAGGACCCCCCAGCATGCGCCGGTCGAAAGAAGGTGGAAAGACACCCTTGATTCGGGGTCGAAAACAAGAAGGTGAGCAAGATTAGCTCAGGAAAGAATAAAGACGGTGAGCTAAGACCTGAAAGATGAGAAGAAAGGCCCTAGCTCGGGAAGAACTGTGAGGAGGGTCTCACAGCTTGGCTCAGGTACCCCGGGGTCGCCAAGAAACACCCGTACAAACAGTGGAAAGCCCACTGCCCCTGAGGGGGTTAAAAGTAGGTTTAAGTTTAGTATAATTTATGTAATATTTTCATTTCTGTTCCATGTAAATTAGTATCAGTGAAAGTGCAGTGTTTTTATTTTTAAATAGCATCGGCAGAACTGATTACAGACTCGTCCCCATACACAGACTTATCGTCTTTTTGGGGACTCATCCATTATAATGCAACTTGTAATATAATTTATGTATCTTTCTTTGGAATAAATGAATTGAATTGAATTGAATTGAATTGAACTGTTAAAAGTTTATTACTTGTCACTTTAATAAAAAATATTTACTAATTTAATGTTACGGATAAAACACTAAACTTAAGAGTGGCCCGTGATCTTCAAAATAAATATTTCTAAATTTGCAAACTTAGTGCATGGCTAAACAAGTAGAATAGTTGCTTGCTTTGTCACTCCAAACTTTAAAACAGGTTAAACAAATTAGGAGTAGCGTTATCAAAACGGCTTTAAGTAAAACATTATATTTAAAGTTTCAAAGAATATCTACGTCAAAAGAAATGTTTAAAGTTAGAATGCGTTAGTTCTTGGCTAAAAGGGAAATTTACATAATGCTAGAGATCATTCGAGTAATGAATTAAACTGTTTTATGTAAATATTTGTATATATCCGTAAGTTTAAAGTAAATGTTTTTAGGCTAGTGTTGGTAAACGTTATGATTAATTTACTTATAAGTGCAGTGTTTGTTGTAGACCAACAAACATATTTGTAGTTGTCAGTTCTGTTTTATTTTCTAATAATATAGCTTATTGTATTTTTAAAATGACATGTCTTCCAGTTAGTCTTCTTGTACAATTTCAAGCACCTAACGACGCCATTAGGGTCACAAAAGGATGATAAAGCTTGACTCGTTTGCCGTCTTTCCTAATCCTTTCAAGCTACGTTTGTTCTCCTTTTTATTTTTAAACTATCAATTTATTAACAAATTTAAATGGAAGTGAAGCATAATTATTGGTATTAAATTGTTTTATATTTCGTGGAAAACAAACAGTTTTAACACAAATTAAATTTTAGTAATAGTCTAATTAAAGAAGATGTGTGCTAACTATGAAGGCTTTGACACGAACGAAATGATTGTGATTTAGTAAGTATAAGGTCTTTAAATAGTTTATAAGGTCAATAAAAATAGTTTCTTTTTTAATGAAATCATTCTTTTATTGATTATGGGTCCCAGTCCATCAACAGAAGGCTTATTTAAATGTACAAAGAGGTTTCCTAAACTTGAAATGACTGAATAACTTGAAATTTACTGTATATTTAAAAACACGATTTATTTTAGTTTTCCCGTTTTTTTAAACCAATAAAATCTTCTTACCTTCACAGATTTAACTTTTTCCCTAGTTAGTCCTATGAATGTCAGATTGTGTGTATCTTTAAAATTTCACACTTTACATATCTATGTAAAATAAAGTTGCCAGGTGATTTAGTGAAAGTGCAAGTCCTATGCAAAAAAAGAGGAAAGAGTCGTCGTCAAATGTAATAGACTTTATAAATTATTTTTAAGTAAGGGGAAATTTAATTTTAATAAGGTGCAAAAATATGCATAGCCAAAAGAACTATAAATTATTCCTTCAGTGTCCAAACTGTAAAGATTAATGGGTCCTTAAAACTCCTTCGGTCTTGACAACGTGCGTGCTTTAGTAATAACATTTTATTATTCCAGTTAACGTTCAGAAGATTAAGATATCAATCCGACCGAACACAAATAAAATACAACTATATCTTGGACTTTAATGTGATCACAATAAATCCCATTTTTAATTTTTCATTTATCTTATATTTTTTATCGAAAAGAAAGTTTATAATTCCTAGAATGACATTTATTAAGTATATAAATAAAGAATTCATGAAAAATGTAGGCCAATAGTTCACACTTACCTTAAGATATCTGAACACAATATGTGTATAACTATGTCATAGATACTAATCCATAAAAATTGTTGATCACAATAAATCCCATTTTAAATATTTCATCAATTATATATTTTTTCAAAAAGCAAGTTCATAATTCAAAGAAAGATTTTCGATAAGTATATAAATAAAGCATTTATGAAATCTGTAGTAAATTAGTTTATCATTCACTCTTACATAGATATCTTAACACATTATGTGTTAAAAAATGTGTTTAACAATTTTTAAAGTTGATAGTAGTGAAACACTGCAACTGAAGCAATAATTAATAAGGGTCTTTACTCAGATCAATGAATACACTTCTTATTTTACATTAATACCATAAAAAACCATGTTTCACGTTATATTTTACCTGTTCTGCCTAGTTTTTTTTTTTTTTTTTTTTTTTTTTTTTTTTTTTTTTTTTTTTTTTTTTTTTTAGTGTCAGGTAATGATATATAATTTAATGCTTAAAATCGAATATTGTGAAGGCATTTTTATTTTCTTTCCAAAAACATATATCGCACTTTTCTTAACACTGAATATCTCCATACAATCTCCTTGTATTCATGAGTAAACCGATAATTGTACACGTCTAGGGTGCCGTGTAACACGAACTTGCTGGCTGATGAGGCGAGACTGCAATTACTACATCATCCAACGGTCATTATCTGCCGTTATTGTTAAAATACTATTAGCAGCGTCATGGATTATTAAAATTTATATTTTAGAATTAGACAGTAACCATCTTAATTACATTTAAAAGATTTTCAAATGCCAATATGAATCGTAAGGTTTGTTATTGCCTTCTTTTTTATTCAAAATAAATTATTTAGCCTCTGTTCAATGATTTTATATTTCCACTTGTAGTATTCTCTTCTTGTAGTAAGACACTAATAAAAAGGAGGCGACCGGAGCATAATTGAGGATCAAGTTAGTGCCCCTTTTGAATATTTGTGACTTTTTGTGCCTTGCACTGCCGATGGTCTTCTCCAGGATGTTGTCAAAAGCCAGCGAATCCCGTACTTGGCCATGGATGAAGAGATTGGACTTTGCATGGCAACGGATGATCCCTGGAACGTATGATACCTTGTGTGTATCGGTGCTAGGCGAAAAAAGTTTCGGTTTATTTGGAACTTTAGTAGGATCTCCACTGGTAAGTCTCCGAAGCATTTCTTCGCCGATAAAACCACTGGATTCTATGATACTGACTTTGAAATATAAATAACATTTATCATAAGTATATATTAATATGTTTTTTACTATAGTTAAATATACCCCGTTACAGCAGGCCTGTGTACTAAGCGAATTTCCAAAGAAATTTTGGATTTTAGATTTTCCCTATAAACACCATGGGAATAAGAATGTAGGTTTGTTGCCATGAGATGTTGTTCGAAAATGTTAGTCGTTAGGAAATGTAAGGGTTAGGTAAGGTAAATATCAAATTGTATCACCTATATGTAACTTTGGTGGAGAAGGTTTGTAAGACATTATTTTTATAGCCTTCAGGGCTTAGCCCCATGACCATCATAAACGTACCCATGTCAGGGTTTAAAACTCTCTTAATGCTGTTGTCATTTAAACAATCAAACCAATTTGCAGGTTGGCATTGCAAAGCATACCGGTTATCAGCTAGTTTATATATAAGTTTTATATGTTACAAATAATGGCCTCATTAGGCAAAATACTTAAGTATAAGTTGTAATTTCAAACAAACTGTCAACAAGTACTGCACATTTTACTCAAAAAGGATATAATGGAAAATTTCTGCTTATAACTCTACTGTGTAAAACTAATATACTGGTATGTTTCAACATGTGCAAATTGAATATTTTAAAACAGTTTTTCATATTTATATATTATTAATAATAAATAATCTTAAAATATTTATAAATAGTTTTGTAAAATAGGGTGTTTGGAAAAATATACTTTTTTAAAGGGTGACCAATGTTTTAAGTGACAAATATTAAATCCAGTTACCAAAAGGATTGCATTATATTTAAAAACCACATTTTTACAGCATATTGACGCCTTTAAAGTAGTAGTAACATAATAGAATGTATGTGACTACTTATTTATGACTCTCTGTCAGTTAATTGGAGGGAAAACTAATGCCTATTGTTTTAATAGTAACATACAACCATTGTGGAATTGTAAATTTTAATTGTATTTAATTATTCTACCAGAGTAGACTATAATAAATAAGAATTTCCAAACCAATGCATAACTCCAAAAGAACAACAATTAACTTACTTAGCAAAAGTGTAGATATTGACTGTACGTTTGACTTTAATTATGTATAAATTATTCATCCCGAAACTAAATGACGACGACTTCATCGCCATTCTTTTTAAAAATATATTTATTTAGTTTATTATAAAATAAACTAAATAAATTATCACATAAGTAGTTATTCTGATGGCTGTACACGGAGAGGCTGTGCTTCTACACTGACGAGCATACTGATTACTTCTTCAAACAATCACTACAAGATCATTTTTCATTATATACCACTAAAGTGTATTTAAATTCGAATATTTTTTACATGCTTTGGAATGAATTATAATTATATTTTTCACTCATTTCAATTTAATTGCACCTGCGCCTATTTCTTTTAACACCATAATATGATTAATCTTAAATTAAACGAAACTAATTAATCTAAACACATATAAATAAACTATTTATATCTTACACATTATTTTTTAAAGTGTATAGCAGAGAATAGATTTTCTTAATCTAGAAAAAGATGCGGATAAAAATGAATTGACCCTTTGAGTATTGCCATGATTTATGCAAAGGTATTACCAATCAGAATGGAATTTGATTCCCTCGGGCGTGAACGATTGTGATTTGAGAGCTTCATTCATTATTAATTTTAATCAAACTTCAGTACTTGAACGTGATGATGTCTGAAAAAGGCAACAAGCAATTGTTTTACGTTTACTTGAGTTGTCTGAATTGATTTGGTTGAAATACAAATTCTTATTATTTATTCCTTTTTCTTTATACGTTTTTAACGTTACGTAATACTGACATCATAATTACGTAACATTTGAGTTGTTTATTTCGTAGGTGTTATAAAAAGGATTATATTAGAAATTATTTTCTGTATTTCTAAAAAGAATTCAGGACCAACCCTACTTGATGTCTTTAAAATAACTTAAAATTATTTATTTTCTACTAAAAATTTATACAAATATGATTACATTAAGAGATCAAATAAAATGCCTTGTTTATTTTTTTTATACAAATGAATTAAGATTGGTTTAAAAACAAATTATACATTATAATTTTTTACCTCTGCTTTATATTTACATACATAAAATCATATGTTCAATAAATATATGTTACAAATCTATGAAGTTTTAAGTAATTGTTTTACGGTCGTGTAAACCAAAGTCGTTAACGAATATATTATTGATCAAAAACATAAATATATCAATAACAACATCTTGAGAATAACATGACAGATTATTTAATCTAATTTATATTTATATTGTACACTTCTTGTAAAATCTTATTTTGACAGAATTATTAACAAGATGATAATTAGCCATATAAGATTTGAATAAACAATTGTAATGATTTTTTTTCAATATGGATAAGATCCATAGGTTTGTTTATTGCAATAGCTTAATAAGATGTGACCAGTCTCAATGTCGTTATGAAAAGTATTAAATATTATAACACACGTGTACATGTAGACCTATTCCTTTGAAATGCAATATTCACTGCCTGGTGGAAAGGTATTCCCTAAAGTAAATATAGTTGTTTTTATTCATGAATAAAACGTATGGCAGATACTTTCATACACTGTATGAGTATTTTATTTTTAATGAAATCGATATAAACATTACAGATATATCTCTTACCTTTTATTTAATTAAAAAAAGGCCCTGGCAATATTATAGTATGGTGGTAAGGAAATTATCCGAATTTTAAAAGTTCTCATTTGGCTCAATTCATATTCCCCGGGTCAGAAACCGGATATGTAAGGATGTTATCCGGCAGGAATAGGGCTCATGCGAAATACAAGCGACATAACAGTTCACTACAATGAAATGCATGCGATATTGCCATCAGAAGTATCAAACTTAATCAAAGAATAGGAAAAAAATTGGCCACCCATTTAGGTTGAAATGATTGAAGATCCACGTTAACGAGTCCTTCTTTGTCATTCTTTTATGGCCTTAACGGCTTCATTTCGCCTTGAAGAACTTATAAGATTTATCTCTCTGTAAAATATCTGAATCTCACAATTGTGCAGAAACTCACGCTGTGATCCGTTAAGGATACGACTGGACACCTGTAAATTATTTAGATTTATAAAATATAGCGCTGCTTATATAAGGTCCTCTTTTAATTTAGGACTACAAAATAAGATTTAAAAACTATAAATTATTATTTAACTTGCTTTGTTAATTATAACAAGGTATAATTTCTTTTTAATGTCCCATAATATTAATATCTAAACGAAAATCATATTTTTATTATTTATCATTTCACAAAAATTGTTATAAGATGTTAATTGTAATTGTGATGAATAATTTTTACTAGAGACAAAAACTAATACCCATTGAATTTTAACTTTTGAAGAAAACTAAGGTTTAAGTAGAAATAAAATATTAAAAGGATAGTTGTTACTACTGTACTAAATCGAAATAAATATTTTTCTTCATGTACCGAGCGCATTACTTTCAAGGAAATAAAGTATTAGATCAATATAATATAGAAAAAAACATTTAAAAAAAGATGTATTATCCTAAAATTGGAGATTTTTTTTAAAAAGGGGTAAAGACAGCTTCTACCATACTACTCATCGGGTGTATAAACTAACAATGCACACATCGTGGGTGCGGGTTACAAGGTTACTTATTAAAAGTAACGGCCTCCCAACGGCTTTCCAGACCCATAATGATTACAACTTGCTTTTTACATTTATAAACGTTGTTACAAATATTACGTTTGGAATACTATAATGATGTATCATTTTTTATATTGCTAATAAAAATATTTGATTATAAAGTTGTCAATAACTTTCAAACCAACCCTATCTTTATATAATTTTAAGCAACAAGACTGGTCATTTTCCCTGAAATTGTAAGCAAATAGTAAAATAAACGTTAACAGCTATGTCTATTTAAATTGACATAGCCTACAAACTAAATTATGAAACCTATATTTATGGTTACAGTTTACGGTTGAGTTTTCTTCATCCGAGAAGTATGATTTCCCTTAACTTCTTCCACATAATTTATTCAATTAATTAACCTATGAAAATAACGTTCAACCGTTCAAACCGTACCATGTAACGATCTACAATATTGGCGTCGATTAAATTTAATCAAACACTTTTTTGTAAAATCTCATATCCTTTACGTATCAATATTTTTGGTAATATATTTGAAGGAAAGTTTTATTGATTAAATAAATTAAAACTTTTTGTTTTTTAATAGTAATATGTTTAATAATCATTTTAACATAGGAAAGGTGGAAGGCCAATCTTAAAAAAATATAGGCATTTATAGTAAAAAATTATTTGTTAAAGTAGTATTAAATAGAAAGAAAGAAAATAAAACAAGGAGACATGAAATTAAATATAAAATGGTCATTACCTTGTACAATTCAACGTCCACATATCGCAGATATTAGAGTTTAATTGCATGTTAGCTTTAAGGCCGCGCCAGCTGTGTTGATCACGTGCCTGACATTAACCTGACCAACAATGACGTCATAAGAGGCGTCATTAGTTGCCGCCAAGATGCTGTAATTAGATTCCATTAGTAACAACTGATTTATCCTACATACTGAATTAATATAACGGTAAAAATAGTGGTATTTAATGCACTAGGAAGACTTCTATACATATGTGATTCGTCACTGTACTTTTTTACTCGATTCAAGTGGATAATTCAACAACGACAGGTTTTCCATCACCAATAGTAGTAAAAAAATTTCTTGGGAATAATATTAGGTAATAAAGAATCCACAGTAAAAAACAATACGATATTTTACGAGCCTTTTATTGTCATAGAGGACATACTACGTAATTGTAATCCTTTGTTCTTTTGTTGAATAGAAAATGACCTTTTTTTAAGTAAAGCTTAAGCGTAAGTACTAGTTCGTTTATAATCATAGGGTGTGGTTGAGACATACAGGTTGTATTGAACAGTGGACATCCATGGCTAACTTTTATTCAAATTGTACATTGGCATTATGTAGAATGTAAAGGAAAGGTATAAAAATTTAAAATTTTATACTTTGCATGCTAACATTTGGCAGTGTATAGAAATTCTGTTTTTTATGAGTATTTTACACTTTGCCTGTCAAATATATCAACGATAATTACATATATAAAACTTAAAAACTATAAGGAAACTCCAAAACTCTTTCAAGAAAGGTTTTATTGCAATAACTCAACATTTTAGTATTGAGAATTATAAAATTTTTTCATCTTATGTAGTATGGAAATAAATTTTTACCAGGAATATAAAAAATTCATAATATAAAACACAGAAATTACCTAAATATTTATTGATCATTCCCTAATATTTTTCTCTACTGGTATTGTAGCAACAGCGGTCGGTTCGTGAGTGCGGGTCACATGGCGGTTTATTACAAGTAATGGCGGATTGCGTGTTTCTTCAACCGTAATAGCGCAACAACTAGTTTTATACATTTACTGCATACCTAGTCACGAATAATACATATCAACCGATGGAGCCAACACAACTATTATGATTTTCTTAAAATTACCTGATATTTGGTGCAAAATCATGACGCCTTATTTTACATCCAACAGTTTTAAATATAAATATAATATTCTTGTTTTGTTTGATAAATTTACGCTTATAAATTTTAAATTTTATATAAATATGTACAGATAAACATTTAAATTGTTTTACTATTTTTAAATAATGAATTTCAATCTTAAATGATATATATTAATAGCTTATCCACTCAGTCTCCATCTTCAACTCTAGAACACAATATGTTTGGAAAAATTAAATATAGACTACTACTTGTTTTGTGTTCCACGATTGAAACGGTTTGGTTTCCCTGGAATTTTTCACTTGAGAATGAAGCTAATGAAAACATGTCAAATCCACTGCCGATAGGATAACATTTTTATCTGAAGTCATAGTTTTTCTTACATGTTTTATTTGATTTCTACAAAACGATTTGGAATTTTGTTTTAAATACATTTAAACTCAATAGGATAACCTTGCTAGGATTCCATCTGAAAGACTAAGTAACTTGTTTTAACTAACAGCAGCTCCGTGGTTTGACTGATGCAATCGACTGCTGCCCCTTTGACGGAATTGATTTGTTATTGTTTTTATTTGTATCAAATATCGTATTAGTATTTACTACATACGGTATAATGAATGATCAATTAATAATAAATGTAATGTTAAGATTTGTATGAGTGTTTTTACACCTAATAACAATGTCACATCCTCGTATCTATCATTTGAAAAACTAGACTAACATTATCATATGTAAAAATGTCACTCAGATAACAACAACACAGAAACCTCCACTATAATCACATCCACTGTATTCCGATGAGGGCAAATATAAATATCATATCAATATTTGAGCTCTGACCCCGAATGGAAGACCAAAGCTACTGTCATACACACATATTACAAATGTTCCTAATGTGTGAAACAAAGTATTGGTTTCATATAAGTTAAACCTTTCAAAAAATTTACCTCTATTCCATTTTTTTTTTTTTTTTTTTTTTTGAGGGAGAGGCGGAAAAATGCATTACGCACACAGGTGGCCAGCCTGTAGTGTGGGGCTCACCTAAAAAAACGGGTTTACCCACTAAAAAACCTTCTCTACTCTTTGGGAATCTAACCTGGAATTGTTTGTCACATTACGTCAGGCTAGGCCTAAATTTGGCTTACGCCCGTGGGGCTCGCTCCTTATCCAGCCGCTCGATCAAGGGATATGGGCCACTTCGCGGTCCAGATCGGTTTCCTTTTCCAGGAGGATGCCCCGGACGTACTGTGACAAACAATCCCAGTTGCCCTCATCCTCCATAATCTTTCGTCAGGACCGTGTCCACCGAAAAAACACCGAGTTTTCTTGTGGCCTCCAGGCGGGGCCCTTTCCCAGGCTGCCTCCGCTTGCTTCTGCCTCCTCCTTTCTTTCTTAGACAGGCGCGTCTTCCAGCCCCCCAAAGGTGTCGAGGCAGAGTTTGCTGCCAAGGCAGGACTAGCCGCCGGAGCAGGAACCTCTGCAGGAGTAGCCGCTGGAACAACGACAGCGCCCGGGATGGAATGAGCAGCCGGGACAAGAGATGTCTGCGATGATGCAGTGACAAAAACCGGCCTCGGCGCCAAGTCCAACTCCCCGAGCTCAGGGCTTCCCAACGATGAACCGCTCTGCCTCTTCTTTCGCTTTCTGGCTTGAGTCTGGGACTCAGCCAGATGAGCTTGAGGCGAAGCAGAGATGACTCGATTCGTGACATCGCGCTCCTGTTTCACTGCCTTTCGAATGATTTTCCGGCATTCCTCGATTTCTTCTAGAGAATCTTCGAGTTTCGGAATCCCCTCTTTTATGGCCTTGTTTACGTTCTTTTGAATTAAGAGGGCCTTGGCTATCTCCTTCAAAAGAGCTTTCATCTTCTTCAGACATGAGTCTTACTCCTCGTGGGGCGTCGTCCTGCTGCTGCCGAAGCATTTGCAGCTCGAATGCCGCACGAAGAGGGCTCTTCCTGGGAGGTATTCCATCGAGCCTGGCTTTTGAGGTTTCTGCCTCGGTCACCTTCATCGCTAGATTGACCTCCACTTTCTTCTTTTCAGACTCGGACGACGATCCGGCGTCACTTACCGTCTTGAACGGTGCCGGTGGGGGGGAGGTTTTAATTCCCCCTGTCGGCGTCCCAGTCTTCGAGGTCGGAGACCTCTGCACAATAGAGCTTCGCCTAAAAGCGGCTTGCTCATTCTCCTTTACGTTCTTCGTGTTTCGGTTGATAAAATCCATGCTTTTGTCCACCAGCGGCATCGTGCGGCAAGGGGCGGCCCGTTCATTGGCCGAGAGCGGGTGCACCCTCGGAGGTCTACCCCCCGTAGGAGATAAGCCACCCCTACCCCAGTACTCTGGGGAACGAACATCCGTTTGCCCAGCACCGATACACCACAAGGTGCCGGACGTGCTGGGGGTCGCACCGTGGCAATGCAGAGTCCGATCCCTGCATCCATACCGCACTCCCTGACTAAGGTCCGAAGCGGCTGGCTTCTGACGACACACTGGAGGAGACCATCGACAGTGCGAGGCACACATCAGTCCCTGCATCACAACAGGGACACTCCCAGGACCCCCCAGCATGCGCCGGTCGAAAGAAGGTGGAAAGACACCCTTGATTCGGGGTCGAAAAAAAAGAAAGTGAGCACGGTTAGCTCAGGAAAGAATAAAGACGGTGAGCTAAGACCTGAAAGATGAGAAGAATGGCCTTAGCTCGGGAAGAACTGTGAGGAGGGGTCTCACAGCTTGGCTCAGGTACCCCGGGGTCGCCAAGAAACACCCGTACAGTGGAAAGCCCACTGCCCCTGAGGGAACCTCTATTCCATTAACTTTTGATTATTTTACAGTCAATTACTGTTTTGGAATAAATAGATACATTATTTGTTGATGCTCTTATTCTAAAATAGCTTTCCCTAGTCTGTATCGTCAGGTGGGTTTACAAACAAGATGTTTGTTTTGCATTGACTTGTTCTACAACACACCTTTTTTTAGAAGACGCAATTTGAAAACACGCTCAAAAAAGGGAACCACCCTGATTTTCTATTTTAGGTACGATCAAATAACTAATAAAATGACTACAAATAAAATTCTTTTATATTTTTTAGAATGCATCTTTTTTATTTTGTTTGTGGACAACATGTGACAAAATAGTAAAATTAGTAAAAATTAATGGTAATTTTTAAGACTTATAAATAATCATAGACTACAATACTCAAATCTTATTATTAAAGTCACGACAATGCGTTTTTAGTTTCTTATTTAATACTTTCTAAATAATGTACTTTTTCCAGGTAAAGGACAAATGTTTTATAGGCCATATAATTTCATTTTGATTTTTTTTTAACTTGTGATCTAGAAATCTAAAATCTTCTACAAATTATTAGATTCTTTAATTTATTTGCTCCAACAAACAAATATTTTTCATTATAAACAATGCAAAGATTTTTTATCAAAATCGATTTTTAATCAATGCTTTTTCTACAACCACTCCTACTAAAACATTAGAGTAGCTATGGAGCTCTAAAACAAACAAATATGTCCCAACTCTAATATGACGAGGTAGTTCTCCAGCAGCAAACGTGAACTGTCAGTCTCGGCTGCGTGCTTTTGATTTATGAGTCAAAACAACATTGTTCCCGGCCCGCTGAAACACCTTCTTTGTCGTTTTATTACTTTCTGTTTAAACATTTGTGTGAAAATTATCTACGCGTGGTTTAAATTAATGTGTGTATCATGATGGAGGTAAAATATGGGTAATGGTTTAGTACCTAATGTATTGTAACAATAAAAATGTTGTGTCTTTTAGGCTTTGTTTATGTTGAAATATGCATATCATAAATCAACTCACATAGTTGATTTATGATAAATCAACGAGCTGTTTTATGTAAAAATGGAAAAATACAGAAAATGTTAATACAAAACTTTTAATAAACTTAATAATAAACTTTTGTTTTTTAATGATGATGATAACGCAAGAGAATGAAAAATAATTATTGTAAGATAATGAAACTAATTTAGTTGTTGATGTATTTAAACATTTTAAGTTTTATTAAGTGATTACTAATCAGTTTATCACAGAAATATGATAAAAATATAGTGTACAAACATACAATATATTTTTAAATAAACATAAAACTATAGTGTAATTTTTTTACTTTTTATTTTTTATTTTTTTTAGTGTGTTTTTACAAACATAAAAATATAGTTTAATGCATCTAATTAATATTTCAATAAACCCCCTTAACACTTATACTACAGATGTTTAAAAACTAACGAGTTTTCATGTACAGTAAAATACACAAAAATGCGAAACTACACGTCACAAACCACATAGAGATTGCATGTGCGAAAAGGTGAAGCAAACGTCGTGGTCAAACGTGTTTTATCGAACGATTAATTGGTTACATTGAGAGTTTATTTTAAGCCCAGGATTATACAGGTTTACAAATTTTAATAGTAATGACGTGTAATCTCCTTATTAAAATTAAATAATGACTGTGATTACCACGTTGTATGTTGAAGTGTTGGAATATATTCCACAGTACGTTGAATTGTACACTTAGTCCAGTGAAATATAAATCTGCAATACTAGGATTGTATTCGTTTTAAATGACATCACAGATTAATATGCAACCAATATTAACTTGCATGAAAATACCAAAATTTTAATATAGATATCACTACCGTACATACAGGGTGGAAACCTTGCAAGAACTCACTCACTCTGTTAACTATTTCTATAATTCATCAATAATAATTAATTAACCACGTGCATATTTGCTGACACGACAAACGTAATATATTAACCCTATACCAAATATGCTAATGACACCAAGATCCTAAAGATGAAACAACAAATGGCAAATGAGTTAAAGTGATTATACTTATAAATATGTCTAAATATGCCACAGTAATGCAGCAAAAATCTTATTTAACGTAGGGAAAATCGAATATACCCCGTCATTAGTAGTTAGATCTTTATGACCTTGGTATAATTTTTTATATGATCAAACTTGACAATATTTGTGTCTTGCCAAAGTTTTCAAACATTTTATTTATTTTTAAGACACTTGATTTTTAAGATTAAAATTACCGCCATTTTGAAAATACCTTATGGAAAATATTTTTTTAGTAGGCCTACATAGGCATTTATGTTACAAAAGCCTATGCAGTTCTAAGAGTTCATATAGAAATAAAAATAACTAGGCGTAGGAAATCGAAATGAAAATTAAAGGAATAACAACGCCAAAATAATAAAAAAAATAATTTGTGATTTATTTTTTATTTATTTTTTTTAAGTGTAGAATGTGAATATGTGTAAAATGCCAGTCTCGTATTTTTGTGACTCCCTGTATTTGGAGAATCTGTGTGAAACCAACTCTTGGGCCACAAACACTGATAACAAATTTAAGTACCCTTCACAAGAAATGATCTATGATTTTATTATCTAGTGAAAAGTTAACAGAATTATAATTTCATACAAGCACTTCAATGAGAAAATAAATACTTAAAATTTAAGTAATTGGAAATTTCGTAAGACGAGAGTATACTGCTACGGAGGTGGATGTAACATTGTTTCCAGAAACTTTGATGAATAAATATCATATTTGATATTTAGTATATATAATACATACACTGAAAATTCTGGAGAAAAAGATTCAGGAGTGTATTCAGGCACCGAACCAGATTTAGCTAGCATTTACCAAGTGTCTCTTCTAACATTTAACATTAAGTAAAGTTTTTTAATTATGGTCCTATTTATTTTATCCTATAAATTTTTTGTTTGATATTTTAGTTTAGTTACTTTGCATTTTTATTGTTTCATTGATATTCTATTAGACCTGTGAATATATGTACATTAATGTACATTTACTATAAGAGAACAGTAATTAACAGTAATTCTTCTTAACCTTTCAAAAGAAATAACATAGTTAAGATTTGATTAAAAATATTTTCGTTTACAAAAATTTTTCCCATTAACCTTTATTTTTAGACCGCAGCAAGGCGTGATGGGCTATCCAGTAATCTATATACTATTGTTGAAACAGTGTTATTTGGGCAGTGGTAGGTCAAGTTTTACCATCCTCAAATTTAAAAAGACATTAGTGTTTTTATTTAATTTTTTTACAAAATTTAATACTTGAAACTACAATGTTTATAACCGGAACAAAACATACGTTTATTGGATGAAAAGATAATAAACAAAACATATTTTAAACAGTATTTTAAAGCGTTTTAAATTGTACTTACTAAATAAATACATTAATATTACATATGAATTGTTTAACTGTTATGCCAAAGACTAGTATAACCTTTTTCGTTTTACTGGTCGAAAGGGCATTTCAAGGGTTAATTACATTACTTACTATCATCCATCTATCAACTATCATACTATCCATCATCAACATCAACCAAGAGAGAAGTCCGAATTAAATAAATACTTGACTCTTGACGGCAGTGGTGAGAGGTCTGTGCTTATCTCTAATGGTAATGCCTTTGATTGGCCAAGAGAAATGAACAAAGCCAATCAAAAGGATACTACAGAGGTAATAAAGGGGTTCGTTTCCCCTATCTGTTAATATTTTAATTACTGATTCAGTAATTGCATTAGAAACTCACATAACAGAATAATAATATTACTTTGTTATACATAGTAAAAACGTTTATAAGTCGTGTGCAAAAACTGGGAATACCCTATGAATTACAGTCCGAAACTAAGCCATTAGGATCACAAAGGATGAAAACGTTCCACTCGATTGCCGGACTTCTTGGTCCTCGGAATATATATGTAGCTTTTTCTCTTCATCTTATTGGATAAATGAGAACAAAAATATTAGTAGTTAGCAGTAGAGGATTAATTGTAAAGAAACTATTTTATACATATGTTTATTAAGTAACAAAATAATTTTAAAATATAAATCTATACTTATTCAATACGCTAAGGTTTTTTTTTGTCTTGAGAACTCCTTCAAAAATTTTCAACCGATTTTTATGTTTTTGGTGTCGTTGGATAAGGCTTGGTCTGTAGTTGTTTCCGCCAAAAACTGATGAGAATCGGACTGAAAATAAAGGCGCTATCCACCATTGAAATATCAAAATTCCCCATTTAAATAACATTGGGATTGAATAAAGCATTTTAAACATCGGTTAATAATCAGCTGTAAATACGTGTAGTTTTGATGATTAAAGATATTCACAATATTGGATTGGTCGGATGTCATTGATTTAAATCTAAAAGTAACATTTGTATTGTATTAAAATAAATTGCTCGATTTCGAGCAACACGTATACTAGTAAATCTTAATTTATCATGAGATTTTACAGTTTTTCACATATTTCACTATAAATTTTGGTTGAACTGTTAAAAAAAGCAATACATAGTTTAAAGTATAAATTATTCCTTCAAACTTTTGAGAGAAATATAATTTATTTTTGAATTGCAAAACTATTATCTAACGTAGAGTAATGTAAAGAATGTATTAAGAAAAGCGAAAATAGTGATAAATTAAGTATAAAACATATTTAATTATTTTTAAAACCAACCTAATCAGGTTAAGCCCTTAAATATAAGTTTCTAACTGTTAAACAGTATTTAATCTCTAAACATTAGTTTTATCATCTCGGTTCTCTCATAAAACCTAATTAAATCCATACTGCACTCTGGTACAAAATGAATCTCGTTACAAGCTTTCCATATTTGCAGTGTGTAAATGAAACTCTGGCGAGTTAAATTTATCATTATACATGTTTGCTTCTGTGTCTTATTGATCTTTACTCTGCAAAGGATGGGAGCGCGTAGGACCAACTTGTCTATTGTAGTCATCTTCCATTATAAAATCAGACCATTAATATAAATTTTATAATATACATATCTATGCAGGAACGGCATAACTTTTTTCAAATTTTAATATACCAAAATATTAGTGATAAAAATAATTAGCATTAGTTGTTAGTTATTAATTCTTTGAAGAACGTGTAGAGCTGTCAAAAAAAATAAATAAATAATAGAAAATGTTTAGTAATATAACGAGTTAAGATTTTCTGAGGAAGGAAATTATTCCAGGGCTGTTCAAGGGTTCAGAGTTAATGGCTCATTATGGTGCCAGTGTCTTGCTTGTTGCTCACCGTTTGCGATTAAAAGTTAATAAACTTTTTTTTAACTTTCTATTTTTTTCTTACAAAACTGCACATTTTATTAGAACCATTTTTGTCCAAACAATTGTATTAAAATAATAGTGTTTTTCATATTTGTTTATGTCTTGACCATTATAAAATAAAAAAATAAAACCGGAGATCAAAGTCATTTACTATTAAAAATTACCAAGGCTATCTGTCAAATGACTATTTACATTACTTTTTATATTGGATAGTGAATTTATTTACCTTGAACATATTTTTTTAGATAATTATAGGCACTAGATCATTTCTATAAATTAATTCAGAATAATACATATTTACAATCATTCGTTCAACCATGACTATGCGAAACTCATGAACCGTGCGTAATATAAATGTGTTGCATTGTTGCTTTCTAGAAATTTATGTTGTGAGAGCTAAGTGAATATTTTTTGACACAGTAAAAAAGTTTGTAGTTTAAAATTCATTATAGATATAATACATTTAAATTTTTTATTTTTTTTTTTATTTACTCCTATTTAATGATGTGCATCACAACATACTATTCTTTTTAATTGTTTTTGGTTTTATGCCACTAATTTTTACTAAACATGAAACATGAATTTTCAATAAGTGTAAATTTGGGGCGGGTGTAAAATATTAAGGTATTTATTAAAAGTTTACCGTCCAATTTCCCCACACCAAAAAATTGTAACACTTAACATCAATGATTGGTGGTTGCAATAGAATTAACCACAACCTCTATACTGGTTATAGTTTGGATACAATACATACATGGGTTATATTAGCATCAAGATAAAAAAAATTTATTTAATTTATAAGCTTAATAAAGAATTTCAAATGAGGTATCACTCGGAATACTTAACCCTACGAAGTTAAAGTATTAAAAAAAAGTAGTGTCTTTTTGGTTACTCCTGGGCCAGGTCAAGGTCATCGGTTGGAAGTGGCAGGTGTGGGGTTGGAAGTGTGGGGTGAGAGTGATGGATGGGTTTGGGAAGTGGGTCAAGGTCATCTGGAGGGGGTTTTAAAAAAGTGGGAGCCGCAGGGGCTCGGTGGGAATGGGGAGGGGTGGGGGTGGCGGCACCGGGCCGGGGGAGGTTTTAGTTTATTTTTAAAATTAAATCAAAGTCGTGTTCTTGTGCAGAGAGGTGTTGGAGTGCCGTCCACTGGTGAGGGAGTGGTAGACGCCGAAGGTAGTGGCGAAGAGAAGGTAGACGCACAACATGCACAGTACGCATTTGAACAGTTGCAGCAGGCGAACCATCCCTTGTTGATTTTCCGTTTCCAATTACAGCCTGTTGATCTCTAGTTTGAGTCTGTCCTCTTCCAATCGTGTTTGAAGTGAAAAATCATCCATCATGTTTGTATGCTTGTTTTAATTTCTGTTGGGGAAACGGGAGCGGTGTTGACGGTCGGAAAGTTGGCGATGAAATGAGAAACGAAGATGAGGACAGGGCATATTTACTGGAAAGTGGTGGGGGGTTAAGAAAAAACAGTTGTGTGTCCGATCAAACGTCATTGTCAGCTGTTGGTGTAGGTTTGGAGGATGCAGGAGTGAGTTTCTAGCAAACCATCTTCATCTTCACTCTTAACTCTATCGCATGTTGGACAACCGTAAACAAGTTCCAAATTCATAGTGATGCAGTGGAATTTGTCTATAATATCCTGTAAAGTTTCCATTAAATCTTTTAAATCATGTCTTGTTCTAATTATAAAAGTAGATTTCATATGTGGTAGCGGATCGTTGTTCGGGAAACAAATGGCGAGCGTCAGTCAGCGGCTCGCTTATATGCGGGCAAGGGCGGTGGAGGGGGAAGTGGAGGGGTGGTAGCGTGGTGGGGGAAGTGGAGGGGTGGTGGCGTGGTGGGGAAGGGTGATATACCCCCATGCGAACCGTTGGCCAGCGCATTTCGCTGAGAAACGCCGTTCGGGTAGGTAGTAGGAGGTGTATTAAGTTAGGAAAACTAATAATGTTTGTAAATTAAATATTAAGTTTATTTTTAACCAGAGTTTGCATTTCTTGTTCCTCGTTGTCCAATTCAATAATTTTAAGACCGTCCGTTGTTTGTTCTTCTTCCCCTGCACTGTGCAAGGATGAAGATGATGTCGATGAAGGTATTGTTGGTGGATTTATAACTTGCACTCCGATGTTGATCCATCTTACAGAATAATTATCCATAAGTATGAGCAGGTTTTTGAAATAGGGTTTCCATCTCGTGCTTTTTGGTAACTAAATGTTGAAAAGAAATAAACTTATCATCCATGTTGTTGTCTGTCCAAGTAATGGAATCGGAAATGAGAAACGTGTCGAAGGGTCTGTAGAATATATGTTGTAAAATAAGTGGTGGGGATAATCTCAAGGTCATCCAAATGGAGTTTTAAAAAAGATGAAATAGTTCATTCTACATTGTCTTTATTAATAGGATATATTGCAGCGCTGGGAGAATATTGCGGAGTCTGTAACTGTTGGTAATGCGTGTTCTTCATCACATTTATCATTTACTTCAATGGCGGACCAGTGGTATAGTAACTTCATGTTTATTTTCAATCCTGAGTTTTCAGTTAATAATGTTTTCAACTTTTCATAAACCAACTCTAAGTGTTGTATATTTTCTATATCCCAATTTCCCAAGTTGATGGTTGAACTTCATCCGTTGTGTTTGCCATCGTTGCTAAATGTAGAATGATGTGAGATGCAGAGTGTAATAGAGTTATAAAAGAATATGGAGTTTAGTAAAGGGAGGGGGAAATCTCAAGGTCATCCAAATGGAGTTTTAAAAAAGATCATCTTACAAGTGTAAGATGTATTTATTTAAGATAATGAGTTTTCATCTTCTTTTTCTTTCTTTACATCTTGTTTGTATTTTTCTTTTTCCTCTTTAGCCATGGTGATGAGATCTTCAGTGGAGAGTGGATGTACTTCAGGAAATTTTAGAATTAATTTTGGTTGGAATCCCTCTTTAGTCAATACTTGAAGATCGGACGTCATTTGTGCTACACTTTGATAGTCTTTTCCGTAGATTTTTCCATTGAATTCAATCATCATTCTGTACAACATGGTATTAGTAGTTGTTTTCGCTGCGTCAGTTGGAGAGCAAATGATGATTCTGTTAGGTTACACGGTCCTTTTATAGATGCTACAGCAACCACTTGATATTATTTAACATTAGTAATATTTTTGGAACTTAACATTACTTTGAGTAGATGGTGTTGTAGTTGAAGGTTGTGTGGAAACGAATACTTCTTCGTTGCAGAACTTTTGTTTAGGAAACATCCTCATGTTGTTAGCATAAACATCAATATTTAAACGATAACCACCGGCAAGTAACACTCGCAGTTCATTAGTAAAATCGTCGAGTTCTTCAAAAGTTGTGATGGTGGTGGTATCATATGATGCACACTTAACCTTAAGAGACATGTTGTTATTCGTAATAACTGGAGAAGCCAACAGAGATGTGTACAGCACGAAAGGTAGTCGTAGACTGATGAGATCCTCAAGAAAATTACGGCCTTTATATACCCTCGAAACTAGGTCAAGGTCATCCAAACGTGTTTTTAAAAAAAGCAACATATCGATAGTGCAGAAACACTATCGATATGTTGCCTTTTCTTATTTTTTTTTTATTTTTATTTTTTATTTATTTAGAATCAGTTACACACATGTACAACAGTATATATAAACTACAGACTAGTTGCTAGTAGGCATAACATGAAGTGTAAGTTCAGTAGAGTTGGTTCCGCTAGGACCGTGAGATGCCAAAATAGAGTGCGCCGGGGTGAATCAGTCGTAAATCTTCATTCTGCAGCAGTTGAACGAAGCGTTTGGGAAGAAATACTTGAAATTTCGGTTCATCACCAGGTGTGTAGGGTGCTTCACTCAATGTGCAATTGATGGCGTCTCCAATTGAAGTTTCCATCTTCTTAATAGTGTGAATAATGTAATGTTTTTTTTTCCTTCAATTCTGAACATTTCTTTGTCGGTAGTATTGTAGATTTAGAATGTTTGTTGAATTGATCAACAAGTGACTGTAGAAAAGTTTGCGATGCCATTATTTTCTTCTTACTATTGTTCGTCTTCTTCTTCTTGTGCTTGCGCGTCAGAGGTGTTGACTCCTCGGAGGTTAGAGTAATACTCATGCATTGTCATAGTGCCGCTCTCGCTTTTATACCCATCGCTTCCCCCACCACTTTGCTGGAGATAGACATTCAAACGATATGCGTTCTTTAAAGCACATTGAGACTGCTGATGTTTAAAGTTTTTAGATGCAATACAGATGTTAGCAAAGTAGCAATAAAAATCTTTCTCCATTTGCACATTTATCACTTCATGGTTTGTATATGCTTGTATCCAATTTGCTTTTTCCAATCCTCTTGTAAAAATAGTTTTGAACTTTTTGCAGAAATGATTCATAATGTGTGGCATCATATTGTAGGTTATAAAACCTTCATCCCATGTTAGATTATGAAAATGTTTCATCAACCATTTGTTTGTTACTTTAGCTTTGGTTGTTAACCTGTTGAACGGCAAAGGAGGCATGAATAAAAAAATGATAAACAACAGATGTTATCATATCTAGTACCACTAACTCTTTGATTATAAAATTTCCATCATTACCACGGAATGCCTGAAACTCTATGATACCTCGCTTTACTTCCATTATTTCCGTCTTCTTAGAGAATGAAACTCGTTTATCCATGATGACGTTCTGTAGACAACTGGTATGTCAATGCGGATTGACAGCCTTTTATGCTCCAACATTCTTCTTCTTCTTCTTCTTACTTACAATATTCTTTGTCTGTTTTAATTTGTTGTTGATTGTTGATTGTTGAAACGTGATTCGTTTTTCCTTGTTTTCTTGATTTTTTTCTTCATCTAAATTAAAGTTGGTTTGATTGCGGTGTAACTGTCTCCACATCTCTACTTCATGCGGGATCCTATTGAAGATTGAAGTATCTACTGGACCGTATAGGATTGGAACATATGGTTGTCTATCCAATGCATCAGTTAAATAATCTTTGATAATTGTACTTGAGAATATTAGCTGTTTTAAATATCTTGTTATAGGACCAGTAGCACAAGTTAAAGCGTAAAACTCTTCTTTTGTCAAATGTATTTTTATATAATATTTAGTTAAATCTCTAAATCGAACTAGTTGTTGACCACGTTGTTTAACAATATCGATTTCAATATTTGATTCGAACAAACCTAGTTTTGTTTTTCTTCCAAACGTATTGTTACTCAAATAGCATTCCAAAAGATGTATATGTTTCATAAAAGATTCCCAAGAAGATTCAGTGAAGGTTACCATTTTAGATCCGTGATTCAAAATAACAGTTGGAGAGTAATCCAATGATTTCATTACTCCAGCAGACACAGTCTTTGTCATACAAGAAGAAATAGGATAAAATATTCTAAGAAATACCTCCATTAAGATGTTGGTAGAAATGTTATCTTCAATTTTCCTTTTCTTCGTTTCTTTTTCAACTTCCTCTTCGTCTGTCTTCTTTTGTTTAAACTTGAGGAAACTCTTCCATTTCCTGTTCAACTTGTCTTTCTATATCCAAACTATTGTCAGCCATAAGAGGTGTAGTTTCTTCATTAGCACTTGATGTAGCAGAACTCATCTTGCAGACGATGTTACCCATACGACAATCAAAGATGAAATGAATTTCCAGCTCTTCTTTCTCGCTTTTATACTCGCAGATGACCTAGATATTGTTGATCTTTTGTAAAAACCTTACAAATCGTGCAGATGTTGTATTAATCTGTTTTAAAGTACATTCTTTACAATTCCTGTCAGCGGTGTGTAAGTAAGTAGTGTGTTTTTGCGGTTGCTGGCTCAGTTCAATGACCTCTGAGGAAATGTGATGACGTCATCGCCAAGGTCAACGACCCCGATGACGTCATCGATGACGTAATCGATGACGTCATCGACGATGACGCAATCGATGACGTCATACCCATGACGTCATCAAAATGACGTCATCGATGACGTAATTGATGACGTCACCATCGATGACGTCATTTCCGTGACGTCACACCCATGACGTCACAGAAATGACATGCTGATGACGTCATCATCCATTACATCATCAAAATGACGTCACTGACACTGTTAAGGTCAAGGTCACGCCGAAACTCAAAATTTTTTGGCACTTTTGCCGTTTCTCGCACTACGCTCCGAGTTTCAGTCAGAGTCCACGTGACCTTGACGACTTGGAGCGAATTTGCGATGAGAAACAGCAAAAGTGCCAAGTCAAACTCGAGTTTGCGACATGACCTTGCTTAAACCGTCATCTACTAGTCCTCAGAGGCCATTGAACAAGCACAACATCCGCAATTTCATATTACTGTGACCTTGAACACTAACAACTACAGAGCGCCGACACCGATGCGCACCCCACGACAGCCACCGAGTGACTGACTGTCAGGCTCCGTGTACTCTAGGTATATCGGCTTGAGAGACTAAGACTCTAAACTGTCAGGAATGGGAGTAACTAACTGAATTTTGCAAGGAAAAGTCATTTCATCCAATATTTTAAACAAATCCTCATTAGTAAAACTGACATTAGTCCGTTTTGTATAAAACTTAGGGTGTCCGCGCAACAGTTTGCGCCACTTAGCTAAAGTCGAAACCCTCTTAACTTTGAGTGGTGGACAGTGAGCAACTAATAAAGCCTTAACACGACTAAGTTTCTTACCTAAAGTGTCCTGCGACATGGCGTCTCCTCACAAAAGTCCACACAATACTGAGAGACTGCTTGTAGCGCACGAGTCAAGGGAAAAGAGGTGGGGGAAACAGCAGGAGTGGGGGAAGGTCACAGTGGTGGGGGAAGGTGAGGCTTAACGCTGGAGTATCGCATCACTTCACCATGAGCTGTCCTACAGTCAACACACTGTTCTCTTGGCCCGAGTTGGCACTAGAAGAAACATTTCTGTACAGCTTAGGCTGTGAGAGCCGAGGAAGCAAAGTCAAAGTGGAAATTGTGTTAAACTCCAAGATAAAGAGTCTCCTAAATAAACTAATTGTATCCCTGCAATCTCCTATAACTTTAGAGAAATACCACTTTATTAAGCGACACCTTATACTTTGGCAAAACGAAGCGGAAATGGAAAAGATTACAGTAAAATTAATTTAACTTAAAACTTGGACTGGACAGTCATGGCGATACCATGTGGCGTGCAAACGCCACCCTAAACATTACAAGTTAGGTTATTGAGCACCTCTGGTACGATAACCGATGTGCTAGAGTAAAGTGTGATGACCTTGAGTCAAAACACTGAAATACTACAAGTCGATATCGTCCCAGAGTTAAAGTGTAGTGACCTACATTCAGAACTTGTAAAATTACTTACATATAGAGAGCTATGGAACAGCGAGACGCACCGCATGGAAGCCGGAGACATACTGGCGAAGCGGTGTTGTGCAGCCTAGGGACCCAGTTGTGGTGGGGGTACAGCCAACACTTAGAGTACAAGTGTTGTGGGTGACCTTGACCCACTTAACCTACCTGACCCCCCCCCCGACAAAAAGTGCGAACCCCCCCCCCCCTCCCCCCACCCCCACCCCCCTCCCCCACCCCTGATATCCTGGGCGTGGCAGCCCCGGTGGGGATATAAGGGGGCCCAGCCAGAGCCGGCTCGCAGTCCGCTCCCGCGCGTTGAACGTGAACGACCGGGACGGACCGCCATAGGCATCACTAAACATTGAATGGCGCCTTCAGTGTTTAGCGAAGTCTACTCTAACTTTAAGACTTGTATTAGTTGTAAGATATTGCGCTTGCGTTTGGGTATTGCGAATTGTTTTATATGAGAGTGTTTTACTTGTACCCTATGTCTCCTGTGTGTCTTTTATCCTTTGTGTCTTGTTCGTTAACATGTATGTGCTTGTTCCAGCATTGACTACGTTGAGCTCAATTGTGTGTTGTAAGTGTGTTATATGTTTCTAAAGTGTATACGCTTGTTTTAGCAATCCCCCCTTGAGCTTTTTCAATGCTCAAAGTAAATTGTAAAGTCAGGGAACGGGAGTAGGCCCCCGTGTAAAAGCATTTTATACCAACGTTAGCATGAGTCCTCTCAGGCATGCAATATTGTGGCTGGGTTTGGGACTCGGTCCGTTTGTACGCTGACATGCAGACCACAGCTGTGGCCAATTTGCGGTGGCCTCTGCACTCGGACCGAGGGCGTAAGCCACTAGGGCTGTCCTCAACCTCTTGTTTCCCTTCTGGAAACTCAAAATTATGTAAATGAATCTTTGTTAGCTATTTGTGTTTTTAGTCCCCAAGGCCCCCGAACATTCGTGGTTCGCCATGGATGTACGGGGGCCGAAATTTTTTTAATGTCCGTGTGGCCTTGACCCACAAAGATTTATAAAAATTTACTGCATTGATAAAGTTAAATATTAAAGGTAGGGTACGGGAGTAGACCCCCGTGTAAAACAATTTTAAACCAATTTTAGCATGGGTCCTCTCAGGCATGCAATATTGCGGCTGGGTTGGGAACCGGTCCGTTTGTACGCTGGCATGCAGACCACAGCTGTGGCCAATTTGCGGCGGCCTCTGCACTCGGACCGAGGGCGTAAGCCACTAGGGCTGTCCTCAACCTCTCTCAAAATTAAGTAAATGTTTTGTTAGCTATTGAAAAGACAATGCAGTAAATGTTTACAAGTCTTGCGTGGCGAAGGGAACACGACATTGGATGTTGCCTTGTTGTCATAGTTGGGTCTCTTCGGAGGCTACAGCGATGACAACCCAAGTGCCCCACACCCCCATCGGGGGGTGTGGGGCTTAATTTTTTTAAAGTTTTTCCGTGACCTTGACCTAAATATAAAAGTTTTCAAAAAATTCTTTAACAGTCAGGTCTTATTAACAAGGTATTAAGCTCTTTTAAAAAAATGTACAAGTCAAGTAACACACAAGGTTTGACTCGTCTATAAGTGTGTCTTTTTTGGAGGCTTCAGCGATGTTAACATAAACGCCTTAAGTGAGGGCTTATTGTTTTAAATTGACCCCCCCCCCCCGACAAAAAGTGCGAACCCCCCCCCCCCCGACAAAAAGTGCGAACCCCCCCCCCCCCGACAAAAAGTGCGAAACCCTCCCCCCCCGACAAAAAGTGCGAAACCCCCCCCCCCCACCCCCACCCCCACCCCCTCCCCCACCCTGATATCCTGGGCGTGGGCAGCCCCGGTGGGGATATAAGGCGGCCGGGTGGCATGCACTTCTCATTCCTGTCCAGGTTCCCGTACCGGACGGTCCTCTCTCGCTCCTGAGATTTTGTTTACTTATTTCAATCTTCTTTTCATATTTACTCTTGTCATATTTACTCTTCATTTATTTGCTTCATCAAGATGGGTCTTAAGCTCAAGAATTACCCACCAGCTTCTTCAACCTCGGCCAACACGCCTCAGCCCTCATCGTCCTCCGCTCCGATCCTAGAATACCTCATGACAGCGCAGATTCTGAGCTGCCTGACGATGCCGCCGCCGCCGCCGCCACCGCAGCCTGCCTCGATGCCCAGCCTCTCACCATTGCCACCAACATTGCAAGAGGTTGGCGCACCTGCAGCATCGGAAGACACTGGCGCACCTGCAGCATCGGAAGAGGCTGGCACACCTGCGGCATCTTCAAAAAACCCCAGCGGACGAGTCCTGATAGCCTCTCCTGCACTCTCGCTGCTATCAGACTCGGGATCGGAGTCTGCGGTGTTTCAAGGAGGCGTCAAGGTCGAGGATAACCCCCTATAGTCGCACAAAGAAAATCCTATCCTACACCAAATCCCAATGTCCCTCACCCATATCCCCCATGCCACCTACACCAACCAAACCACCCCGTAAATCAATCTTCTCCCCCGAACTTCCCTCAATCGACCTAACCCGTTCACCTACCCCACCCAAAATTGTCTGCAGCCTACCTTTTGACCTTCTTAAACCTTCACCTCCCACCTCCATCCCTTCTAGCCAGCCTAAACCGGAAGAGCTCCAAAACACTCCAGTAAAGCGTCCAACACAAAAACGTAAGCGTGTTAAACTCCCTGCTGGCAAG